>OZ020189.1:91490500-91640968 GCA_963971165.1 Philopedon plagiatum
TAGTTGACGAGATATCAAAAAAAGTTATTTGAAAATATTGCTTAGAATTAAATTCTAGGTCCTTGTGCAAAATTTTAAGATTTTATTTAAAAAAATTGGAAAACTCAATTTTTTTTAAATATTTTTTTATCGATTTACAAATTTCCAGTTTTTTTCGTTTAGATAGCTTGGCTAATGTAAAGCCCATGTATCTGGATGAAAATAAACGAATGTAGTAGTTTTTTCTACAATTGACAGGACAAAATTAAAAAAAACAGGGTTTCGCCGGACGCTAGCTGTTGCAATGATTTGTATCTAGCAGCAGTGTCAAAATTTTAGAGACATTTCAATGAGATTACATTGAGAAAACCTTAATCGTCTTAAATATATCTGAAGTTCGACTTTTTGTAAAGTTAAGGGGAGTAAAATAGATAATAAACAAAAAATTACCTGTTTATTTAATCGAAATTTCATAAACGAAAACCAATGTAAGAAAAACTTAAAAGTAGTCAAATTCTGTACTAACAACATAAAAAATCATTGTTTTTCGTTGGGTGCACAAAATTTAAAACTCAGTATGACCACCATTTCTCTCCATACATACTATTGTTCTCGAGCGCAACTCTCGATTAACATTTCGGAGCATTTTACGATTTATTTGCAATACACAATTTCTAATGACATTCTCTAAATTTTGTATATTCCTAAAGGGTCGATGTTTGTACACAGAGTTCTTTAGGTATCCCCACATAAAGAAATCTAACGGAGTCAGATCTGGTGATCTCGCAGGCCACGGATTTTCAGAAAACCGTCCTATCCACTGGTTTCCAAATTCTTGATCCAGCCATCTCTTCACCTCATTTGTGGAATGAATGCTAGCTCCGTCTTGTTGAAAGTATAAATTTCTTCTTTCGGCTAATGACAAATTGTCTAAAAAGTCAGATATCTCAGTTTGTAGAAATTCTAAATATCGTTCTGAATTTAAATTGTCTCTAAAGAAAAAAGTTCCCACTATTCTGAGGTTGAAAATTCCGCACCACACATTAACCTTAAAACTATATTGGTCTTTACTATGAATTACAAAGTCTGGGTTTTCGGTGGCCCACCATCTACAGTTTTGTGAACTGACGGTTCCGTTAGAGGTAAATGTAGCTTCATCCGAGAAAAGAACGTTCTTTGGGAAATTAAACTCTTCCTCAATCATACCCTGGAACCAGGCACAAAAATCGAAGCGGCCGTCATAATCCCTATCTTTTAATACTTGTACAAATTTAGGTTTGTACGGATGAAATTTGTTTCTTTTTAATATCCTCCGCACAGATCTTTCGTGAATGTTAGTGATCTCCGATATTTGACTAACTGCTAATTGGGGTGTTTCTGTGATCGACAAACACACATCCAGAGAACCTTCGTCACCTGTTACCGGTTTTTCATGGGAAACTTTATACTGATTTTCTACCGATCCCGTTTCTTTAAATTTATTGACTAGACGAGATACTGTGGAATAATGAAGGGATTTATCGGGGTGCCTCTCATTAAAAATTGCTGCTGTTTCTCTATGGCTTTTGTAATTATCTCCAGAAATTAAAATAATTTCTATCTTTTCCTGAAGAAGTAGTGTGGGTGCCATTTTAAGGAATAAAATATTAATAAACTTATGTAAAATATCAAACTTAGTAAGATGCGAGACATAAACCAATGACATAGGTTGAAATCAAACAAATTATAATTTGTTTGACATTTTTCTGTTGTTTTTAACCTACTAGATTATTTGGTTGTTTTAATTTCAGAGCCTGCTTTGGTAGTTTTAAGTACAACTAAATAGACCTGGTTGTTAAATTTATGTGCGAAAAATCTTAATAAAATCTTGATACAGTCATTTCATTAGATTCAAACCATTTCAACAGCGGGCGTCCGGCGAACACCTATTTTTTCGATTTTGTCCTGTCAATTGTAGAATTGTAGATCTGACTCCGTTAGATTTTTTTATGTGGGGATACCTAAAGAACCCTGTGTACAAACATCGACCCTTTAGGAATATACAAAATTTAGAGAATGTCATTATAAATTGTGTATTGCAAATAAATCGTAAAATGCTCCGAAATGTTAATCGAGAGTTGCGCTCGAGAACAACAGTATGTATGGAGAGAAATGGTGGTCATACTGAGTTTTAAATTTTGTGCACCCAAGGAAAAACAATGATTTTTTGTGTTGTTAGTACGGAATTTGACTACTTTTAAGTTTTTCTTACATTGGTTTTCGTTTATAAAATTTCGATTAAATAAACAGGTAATTTTTTGTTTATTATCTATTTTAATCCCCTTAACTTTACAAAAAGTCGAACTTCAGATATATTTAAGACGATTAAGGTTTTCTCAATGTAATCTCATTGAAATGTCTCTAAAATTTTGACACTGCTGCTAGATACAAATCATTGCAACAGCTAGCGTCCGGCGAAACCCTGTTTTTTTTAATTTTGTCCTGTCAATTGTAGAAAAAACTACTACATTCGTTTATTTTCATCCAGATACATGGGCTTTACATTAGCCAAGCTATCTAAACGAAAAAAACTGGAAATTTGTAAATCGATAAAAAAATATTTAAAAAAAATTGAGTTTTCCAATTTTTTTAAATAAAATCTTAAAATTTTGCACAAGGACCTAGAAGTTAATTCTAAGCAATTTTTTCAAATAACTTTTTTTGATATCTCGTCAACTAACCTCACTTTTTGTAAATTAACAATTTTTTTTTTAATTTGACGCTATACCAGTGGTCACGTGACGTATGTCAAAATCGATTTTTAGGTTATCGGACATGCAGAATCGATCCCCCGGAAAAGTTTTTCCAATACTCACCTAATAAAAATTTTTCCCATATGTTGCGAACTTTTTGCCGGTCACTGTATATATTGTGACAGGTCATTTTTTGTCACAGACTCAGTATTTGTTTTAATAATTAGTTTATTCACGAATGCCTATTTTTACTTAATTATTTACCTTGATTGAGAAGTTCTATTTTCGTTCTTCCACTATGTGGCCCCTTCCCTTGCTTTCCAGGCTACCCCCTGGGAGTGTTGTTTGTCTTTTATCTCGTCCCACTCAGCTTGACATCAGCTGTCCTTCGTTCGAAGCTAGTAGTTTGTGTTAACATCTTTCTCTCTTGTTTGGGCCCTGAATTTTCGCCTTGCTTAAAGTTCACCCTGTGTGTATAGACAAGTTGCCCTTAGTCTATTTATGTTAACGTGATGTTGGAATTTGAATTTTATGGGTGTACCTACCTTTGGAAATCAGCTGGTTACATTCTCTGACAACATCGGGACGCCCTTGATTTGTGGGTTATTGATCACATTGCCTGTACTGTCCTAGTTTCTGCCTTGTTCTTGGGCGTTCTGGATTGTTTAAACGGCATACGTTTCTTTCAGATTTTGTTTTGATTTATTTAGAAAAATAGTCATTGTCAGGTTAGAATTTATAGTTGACAGCTGGCACTATGAGTCTTGCAGCGTTGCCGCTTCGTAAATTTGCAAATTTGTCAAATAGCAACTAAGGCTTTTCGCGTGGCCAGCCCGGTCATTCGACGCTCGGTCGTTGAAGCCACAGGTTGTAGCGAATGATTTTCCTTAGGGTTGTCCGCGCAGGACGGAAATTCTTGAACCCCATTTTGGTTATGTGTTGGTAGTGGGGTAGCAAGTCATTTCCTTCTTCGCACGAGGCACGAGGCTCCACTTAGATCCTACCTTTCGACGAAGTTGCCTTGCAGTGTTGGATTTAAAAGCTTCAGTTTGGAGGCTGAAGTTACTTGGATTAAATTTTCGGGACTGCAATTTAATTCTTTTGTTGAATTTTTGACTGCTAAGAGCAGCGTTTTTGTTTTGGCAACTTCATTCGTTAAATCATCCACGAACATCGGCAACAGTTTGGAGGTCCAAACCCTGTGGTAACCTTTGCTGTGTGGTGCCCTTTTGCTGCCTGCAGAATTTGGATTTTCGATCCCTCTTTATCCTTGAAGAGGGTCTACCGTGGGGGCTACAAAGCATCCCAATTACTTTGTCTTCCGCAGGGGCTAAGAAGCACCCCTATTACTTTGTTTTCTGGTGGGAGCTAGGAGTCATCCTACTCTTTCCTTCGGTGGGTGCTAAGGAGCCACCCCAGGATTTTCGTATATGAGGATAGACTTCCTCACGAAGTTTATTTTATTCTATTTATTTTGCGGGGGCTAAATCGCCCAATTTTCTGATTTTGTGTATAAACATTTGTAACAATCTGTGTAAAATTTCTTTTTTTATCTTGTCTGTAAATATATGTACAGGGGTAAATGTATTAAGTTGTTTTTGTTCAGCTCACTGCGCCCTATGTTTTTTTGAATTTTAAATTATGAATAGCAGGATTGTTGCGTGTTGAAGCAGGTTCCTCGACCACCTAGGCGACTTCCAGTTTGTGTCGGTGTAAAAAAAACTGGTGGCGTCCAATCGAACCTATCTGGCTGAGCTGAGGGCTAATTTGCACGCGCTCTACTACAGCTTGCTTCACACAGGACACCCTGCTGTTTCTGTTTCTCTCTTAGAGTATCTTCCTGACTTTTTCTAGTTTAAGCGGTAAGTATTTGGTCAATGATACTCATCATAGTATCTTTGACGGTTTTTAATCAAACACTTTTTATTGAACAAAGTGCGTTGCAATATATATATATATATATATATATATATATATATATATATATATATATATATATATATATATATATATATGTGCTCTTAGTAATCATGGTTCACCCTCTTTTGGATTTAAGAAACCCAGGCTAGAATAGAAATTTTATTTAAATGTAAATAAAATCTGAGAACTGAATATGAGAATTACCAATATTAGTAAGTCCAGATTATTCATTAGTATATTACATCATGTATGCAATAGAATGTATTTTGTAAAATACCTATTTAACCTAAAATAACTATTTAATATTCTAAAAACCTTTTTATAAAATACAATTATATTGCAGCAGCTTAAATTATTCAGTATCTAGTTATCATCTGATAACTATGAACATATAATAATTTTTGTTACAAATATGCTTAAATAAATTGATTTCAAAAACATCTTTTCGTGTATTAATTTCTCGCAGTTATTCAACAACACTAAACAAAACGTATAGTTATCTTCCAACGCCCTTATTACTTGTTATATGAATAAAAATACAAAATACCCTATGATATACATAACTGCATATGTATGTCTAACTTATATGTCTTGTTAACGTCTTTAAACAGCACAATTAGGTATCATTATCAGCGAAAATCTTACCCATTCTTTGATACGCCACACTTTATTTTCCCTTTCTACCTGTATTCGACAATGCCAATGAAAGAAACATGTCATATATCAGCATACATATTTATCACGTTTATTATCACGTATTCTTCCTAACTATTAAGAACAATTTTCGAGCTATGGTTTATGTATTTCCTCGGACCTGATTACGGTTAAGTGTAGTTTATGTGATGATCTCGTAAGACACAAAAACTACTTGAGAGAGGAGAGCGGAATTTTGCATCTAAATTAGTCATTAATACTTTTGAAAATTTCACACTTAGAGGAAAATATAATAGTTTTATCTGTAAGAAATTATTAGACCCCTCCCTGCAGATAATGTAATAAGATTTCATGTCGTTGCTTTGATCGTGTTTCGACCCGTTACGTTGTCCCTTTGTTCATACTTGGATCCTTTGGGGTAGCGCTATGTATAATTATAATAATTAATTCGTAATAAAAGTACTGTTTACATTTTAAAAATCTCGACTGTAATCCAGACGTCAGCAGTGCATTACCTATATATATATATATATATATATATATATATATATATATATATATATATATATATATATATATATATATATATATATATATATATATATATATATATATATATATATATATATATATATATATATATATATATATATATATAATGTCAATTATTAGTAAACAGATGATAGTTTTCATAAACACAAATAAATGGTTAAATGATTATGATATAAAAAAGTAAACTTACATATTTAATAGGTTTAGTTTTTAGGTAGGCACTAGGCTTAGAGATTTCTTATGTTACCTGTTACAGTGTACAAACAAATGTACAATTTTTGCTTAATTTTTTATTAGTTATACCATTCATTAGCAAGTCCTATATTTCATTGAAGAATAAAACTATCGATAGTACTATCGATACTATCGATAGTAAAACAATTCACTATCGATTAATCGACACGCAGTACTATCGATAGTTCTCCACCTCTAGATGTAGTAGGTAATTTATTATCATTCATTCAGAGAATAAATTTACAAAATACTAGCAAAGCATATAAAAACTCTACTGCAACTGTCAACGGTTAAAATGAAACTAAGATTTTTTTCCGATGGTGTGCAACTTGTATACAATTTTTGATTGAACTTTGATTTGTGAGTAAGGTATACGCAACCGTATTTCTGCGTTAGGAACCTGATAGATAAGTGTTTCCTAGAGAGTCGTATATCTCCGTATTTATTATCATAAAACACGCACTTATTAGTTTGAATGTGTGATAAAAGAAAAACCTTTAGAAATTTGTAACGTTATATGTAATAATATTAACAAAAAAATATCTTTATATTCCAAAAAGGGTACTTCAACGTGTAAAAATTTAAATTTAGCAAAGCAATCTATAGGGCGCTTTAAAGACACATAGTGATTGATGTTTCTCAACACTTTTTTTCGGCTAAACCTTTATATTTGTTACACTGGCTCATCAGCATCAATATTGGCGTAATGGCCCTATAGATATGTGTAACGTTAAAGGTTATTACCCAAAAAATCTCTTTATATCGCAAAAAGGTACTTAAAACGTGTAAATTTTAAATGTAGCAAAGCAACTTTTATTCTACATAGTCTATATGGTACTTTTTAAGTCGCACAGTAATTGATAGTTTTTCGACACTTTTCAAATTTACGCTAATACTTTTCTATTTGTTACATTGTCCCTGTGAAGCATCCTCATACATATCGGAGTAATGTCTCCACGGTAATGTATTGGTAAAGATTTTAATATTTTTCGTTAATTACACAGGCCGACAAAAAAAGTTTGTGTTTTAGAGACGTGACCCTGCCTATCTTTAGTAAAAGTTTCCGGTGAATCCGAAAATAATAAAAAAATACCGACGTATGGATTACCTCCCATACACCCTCAATTCCCCCCAAAAATTCAAAAAAATCCAAACTGGCCGTCCAACCCACCTATCTTTAAGTAAAATTTTCCGCTGAATACGAAAATGATAAAAAAAATTTCTGACGTCTGGATTACCCCCCATGCACCCTCAATTCCCCCTAAAAATTCAAAAATCCGAATTGGCCATCCAACCCACCTATCTTTAGTAAAATGTTCCGCTGAATCCTAAAATGATAAAAAAATTATTTCTGACGTATGGATTACCCCCCATACACCTGCAATTCCCCCCAAAAATTCAAAAAGTCCAAACTGGCCATCCAACCCACCTAATTTTAGTAAAATTTTTCGCTGAATACGAAAATGATAAAAAAAATTCTGACGTCCAGATTACCCCCCATACACCCTCAATTCCCCCTAAAAATTGAAAAAATACAAACTGGCCATCCAACCAACCTATCTTTAGTAACATTTTCCGCTGAATCAGAAAGTGATGAAAAAAAATTTTGACGTATGGATTACCCCCCATACACCCTTAATTCCCCCTAAAAATTCAAAAAATCCAAACTGGCTATCCAACCCACCTATCATTAGTAAAATTTTCTGCTGAATCCGAAAATGATAAAAAAAATAATTTCTGTCGTATGGATTACACATTACACCCTCAATTCCCCCGAAAAATTCAAAAAATCCAAACTGGCCATCCAACCCACCTATCTTTAGTAAAATTTTCCGCTGAATCAGAAAATGATAAAAAAAAATTCTGACCTATGGATTACCCCTCATACTCCCTCAATTCCTCCTGAAAATTCAAAAAATCCAAACTGGCCATCCAACCCACCTATCTTTAGTAAAATTTTCCGCTGAATCAGAAAATGATAAAAAAAATTCTGACCTATGGATTACCCCTCATACTCCCTCAATTCCTCCTGAAAATTCAAAAAATCCAAACTGGCCATCCAACCCACCTATCTTTAGTAAAATTTTTCGCTGAATCAGAAAATGATAAAAAAAATAATTTCTGACGTATGGATTCCCCCCATACACACTCAATTCCCCCCACAAATTCAAAAAATCCAAACTGGCCATCCAACCCACCTATATCTACTATCCATTTCTAAAGTTTTGACCCCTCAGTTTGGAAGCTTGTAAAGTAAAAAGTACAATTTAAAAAAATATAATTTTCACATATTTCGGTCAAGTTACTTGTCTCTATTACACATGTAAAACTTTGTAACCGTAGATGCCTTGGTGCTTTTCTAATGGGAAGGTAAGTGTAAAATTGTCACCATTTTTTCCCTATTTCATCAATTACTCAATTGTAAAAATTTATTGTGCCTTACTGGTACTCCCAGGCCTAACTAATTTTTTACAGGCGATAAAGTGAACCTTACTTTAGTCCCAAAAAATATTAGTTTTATTTTTTTTTCTTAGGTTTGGTAGTAATATTCAAAAAATGATTGTGGTTATGTAATTACTACCAGTAATCTTACAGCAAAAATATTTGTTTTTTTGTATTACATATAAAGAGATGTAACTTTACGTTTAACGAAAATTCTGTTTTGGCAGTTGTCATAAACGTAAATACAAACAATTAATTTGTGTAAAGGATAGCAGCATTGTGCTTGCGGGATGGAGCGGGGCGTCGAAGGTGCAATAGTATGGGTGTTAAGGTAATAATCATTAAAGTAATGCAATATAGTGACGGTTTTTTTGTGCTCTATATGATAAATTAGGTAACTGGTAACATTAAGAAAAAATAAGTATATGCATTGGTACATATTTACATTTATTTGTATTTAACGATTTTCGATTGTTTCATTACGATCTATAAAATAGGCAAAACGTGTGTAGTAGAACAATAGTAATTTAAAAATATTACTTCAAAGTGAGTAACGTAAATAGGCCAATTAGCTTTATTTATTTATAATTCACCTAAAAGAAAAACAATATTTTTGATGTTCCCTTATTTTTATGATTCGCATATTTGGAAAATTGTAACAAATGCTGTGTTAAGTTTGTCTGCATTTGCCTTTGCTTAATAATAAAAGAAATATGTGAAAGTGGCCTGTTTACGTAGAATCACATCTGATTTAACTTTTAAGGTACAAAGCCCTGATAAAATTTAGTTAAACCTAAAACCAAAAATAACCTGATTGGATTACACCACTCCTTTTTACCGAAGAATACCTACACTTATGGATCGTTTTCTCCTTCTTCATCATTACTAAAGTCTTCATTTGAATCATCATCTTCATCTAAATTTATAATTAATGGTTCTACAACAACATCAACTAAGTGGTCTTTTTCTCTGTAGGATTCCTCAATTTTATTAGCGTGTCCAACGCAATTTTCCCAAACAGAATTTGGCACGTTCTGCATCGTTTCAAGACACAAATTTAGTACATTTGTGATTTTAAACGTAGTATTCAATTTTGCCACTTTATTTTTTACATATGCCCAAATTAATTCAATTGCGTTGAATTCACATTGTGCAACTGCCAACCATAGAAGCTTTACATTATCATTACGTAACTCCTTTGCAATTGTATCTAAAAGATACGTTTTTGGAAAGTGATAGTTCTTGCATAGGTCTAACAGCATTGGTTTGGTTAATTCATTAAACGTTGTAAATCCATCGGGCAATGTTGCTTTTCGCTGGGACATCCATTCTATTATTTTTTGTTTTGTCCAGGCAGCTGTAGGATTACGAAAATTAGGATCCAACGATCCAATATTGTATAATACGGTGCTTGGTCAATTATGATTATGATTTGTCAGGTATTACGGAAAGCACTGTTCTAAACCATTCTTCGTAATGTTGTTTATTCATCTCGTTATGGTAATCCACTGACGCCGCACTTTTTTTCCCAACGAAACACTTCAGGCAGCCATCCAAAAACCCATTTTTACTACCAATATGTAAGATAATAACCCGTTGTCCTGATCCTGATGGCCGTTTTATTCCACCTCTAAAGCCATTAATTTCCTGTATACCACCTCTGTATTCATCAAAATTATCCCGTTTTGTGGGATTAACTCTTTCAACCCAGCCAAACTTCCTTGAATGCTTTGCACCGCACCATGTTTCATCTGTATAAAATATTTGCCAAGAATCTTCACGATATCTCTTTATGGCGTATAAGGATTCCGCTCTTCTGGCAGCAATTGTGTTTTGTTCCATTAAAATTGGTTTATTAATTGTTTTTATAGGAAAACCCAAGTTCTTTAATCCATCGGTACAAAGTCATTTCTGAAAATTCTGGTAAATAATCGACATCTTCTTTCAATTTCTGGTAAACTTCTTTTATAGAAAGAAACCGGCGCTCCAGGTAAAAATTTAATATTGTTCTCCTTATGGCGCCCTGCAAAATCTCATCACATTCCAGTCGGGGCCTTCCACTTCTCCCTTTTGATGGTATACTAATACCGGAACTTTTTTCTTCCGCAGTAACACGTTTAATGGTGCTTCCACTAATACCCAGGCAATCTGCTGTTCTTTTAACCACTTGCTCAATCAAAATATTTTCCAAACCGGTGTCTTTCTCTTTTGTTGAAAGTACGCTCTGACTTTTAATATAATATTTTTCATTTGTTCGTTGCACTGACGAGACATTTTAACTTATTAGACTGTAGTTAGGTACCGTATTTTTGGTTCATATTACATCAGGTATTTATATAAATTCGAACAAGATAATCTTAAAAATCGTGTGAAAACAATAATAATTTCAAATTACTATCTACCACTAAAACCAAAAATTTAAATCAACAATAACTAGATATAAACAACCACAATCAACTAAATAATATTATTTTACAAATCTTTTCAATACATAACAAATAGATTAAATTCTAAACAAATAAAAATACATGGACCTACGGACTACAGACGACCTTTACGACGACGCCACCGTACTGTGATTAATGATTATATGTCGGTAAAGAAGTTTAACACTTTGCATCTCTTTCTTATGTGGCTTTTACTATTTATTACAATTTTTACAAGAACTGAAGGTGCTTTTTTTAATTTTGTGTAATAAAATACATTTGTATAATAATAACTACGTCTACGAGTGTAAAGATTTTTTTTAAAGTTTTAAATTGTCCACAGTACAGCTGATACACAAACATCATAAAAAAATAAAAAAATAGAATTTTAGACACATACTACCAATCTCTTGCGAAAGTATAAATATTTTTCTATCTACCTTCAAAATTGCATTTAAATAGGGAAAAAATTAACCAATATATAGACATGAGAAAATCGTTTATCAGTATTAACGCAGTAAAATCGTTGTTTTTTTCTACTTGATTATGAATAAGTTCAATATCGTTTACACTACAATAATACATTTTTTGGAAGAAACTCTTGGATATCGTCCTAACAAGCTGTAATTTTTTCAGTTTATTCTGCCCCGTGGTTTTTTTGTTATTGACCCTCAGACTGAGGGGTCAAAACTTTAGAAATGGATAGTAGTAAAATTTTCCGCTAAATCCGAAAATGACAAAAAAAAATTCTGACGTGTAGGTTACCCCCATACACCCTCAATTCCCCCAAAAATTCAAAAAATGCAACTGGCCGTTGAACCCACCTATCTTTAGTAAAATTTTCCGCCGAATCAGAAATGATAAAAAGAAAATTTTCTGACGTATGGACTCCCCCCATACACCCTCAGTTCTCCCCAAAAATTTACAAAATCCAAACTGGCCATCCAATCTACCTATCTTTAGTAAAATTCTCTGAATCCGAAAATGGCAAAAAAATTGTTTGGACGTGAGGGATCCCCCCTACTCATCCATATCTCTCAATTGATTCTTGCAAAAATAAAAGTAAGTACAAATCAGATGTGGCAACCGTTATAACTTTTATAAAATCTGTCGGTAAAACCAAAACAAAAAAATATTTTTGAACTAAAAGCTCCCTTTGCTCATATACTTAACCTCGCCCCCAGATAGCATTTACAAATTACGGTTAGCATCCTAGCATTGGTGAAATTTTTCAGTGAAAGCTTACTGTTTTCCAAAATGTTTTAAGCTCTTAAGTAACTTTAAGCTAGGTAGCATACGGAAGGTATTTTCTAAATCCATGTTATAACTTACCCTGGGTTGGTAGACGCCTTGACGTGCCCCAGGGCAGTCGCATTTCGATTGATTGCGGAATTAAAATGTTTTAGCATCCATACGTCAGAAGTTGTTTTTATCATTTTCGGATTTAGCGGAAAATTTTACTAAAGATAGGTGGGCTGGATGGCCAGTTTGGATTTTTTGAATTTTTGGGGGGAATTGAGGGTGTATGGGGGTAATCCATACGGCAGAATTTTTTTTATCATTTTCGTATTCAGCGGAAAATTTTACTAAAGATAGGTGGGTTGGATGGCCAGTTTGGATTTCTTGAATTTTTGGAGGGAATTGAGGGTGTAGGGGGGGGGGGAGTAATCCACACGTCAGAAATTTTTTTTATCATTTTCGGATTCAGCGGAAAATTTTACTAAAGATAGGTAGGGTCACGTCTCTAAAACACAAACTTTTTTTTGTCGGCCTGTGTTATCATGAGGAGTAAGATCGTGAATAATTATTGATTTTTCGGGGGTGAATCAGTCTTTCTGCAATTGCCAATCTTCAAAAGTATTAGGTAAACGTAATCATCGAAAGTTATTTTGTTTTAATTGTTAAAATTTTATTTAACCCCATTCTTTTTTACACCTTAATGAGTTTGTTACATTTCTTTATTTTGCTTTTTCTAGTTAATTCTCTCTCTCTCTCTCTCTCTCTCTCTCTCTCTCTCTCTCTCTATTTCAGTTTGCGACGCACTTTGTTCAAGGAAAAAAAGTGTTTAGTTTTAAACTGTCAAAGATACTATGATGAGTATCATTGACCAAGTACTTACCGCTTATAACTTGAAAAGAACATTAAAATAACTCCGAAAGGTACTCTAGAGAAAGACACAGAAACAACAAGGTGTTCTGAGGGAAGCAAGCTGTAGTAGGGCGCGTGCAAATTAGCCCTTAGCTCAGTTAGCCGGATAGGTTCGATTGGACGCCACCAACCGGAAAAAGTAATAGGGATGCTTTGTAGCCCTTACCGAAGACAATAGGGGTATTTGTAGCCCCTACGGAAAGACCCCCTTAAACAAGGAGGGCTCGAAATTCCAAACTCCGCGGACAAAACACCAAAAAGAAGCAGCTACCAGAGGCTTCCAAGACGTCAGGCCGATGTTGATGGCCGCCGATTATCGAACGAAGCCGCCAACAAATCCTGCGTCTTTGCAGGTAAAATTCAGAAAGAATTTAGCCACGGTACCCGAATTTTGATCCAGGCTACTTGAGTGTCAAAACTGAAACCTTACAACAGGCACCATAGAGCACAACTTCGTCGAAATGCAGCGTGAAAATGTTAACTCGTGGACCGGTGAATAAAATGACATTGCTATCCCACCACAGACACCTAACAAAATGGGGCCCGTGAATTTCCGTCCTTGCGCTGTCGACCCTACTGAAAATCTTTCGCTACAACCTGTGGCTTTAACGACCGAGCATCGAATAACCGCGCTGGCCACGCGAAAATGCTCAGTTTTGGCAACACTGGAAGGCCTTGTCAATGACAGCGGTTAACCCATCTAACCCCACAAAATTTATAAGAAATTAAACAGAATTTCTAAAAATTAATGTTTGAGCCAAGACAATGTAAGTGGGACTTAAATAAATTATCCCAAATAGACTACAACCGTCCAACGAAAGCAAACACACTACCGTCCCAACCTTCACAACATGAAAGCCAATTTATGTTAAACTGAAAATACAAACAACATGAAAATTAAATTCTAACACGAGATCTGTGAACACGAAGGCCGAATGTTAAAGAGCACCATGCATGTGGGAAGACACTAGGATTAAATCCCATCCAATGACGAGAGAAAATGCTAACAGCCGGAAAACTTATGTATGTATCCCCTTATAATTTATTCTAAAAAGCATGTAAACATAAATAAACTAAGAGGGACTGTCTATACTCAGGGGGAACTTTAAGCAAGGCGGAGAAAACGAACTTCAGGGCTCAAACAAAGAGAACGTTACATCAACCTACAAGCTATGAAAGATGGACAGCCAATTTGGACAAGATAGAAGGCAGTCAGCCAGAACAGAAACCCTAGAAACTAGCCTGAGAACGGGGCAGGTCACACTTGTACGTATGAAGATATAACTTTCATTAAGGTAAACTATAAAATAAAAACCAAACAGGCAATCGCGAATAAAACTAACCCTTACAACAAGCTCTGATACTTGTGGTAACACTAAACTGTCACAACTCCCCCTCGCCTGCGAAAGGAGGAAAATTTTCCAACGAAAATTAACCGACGATAAGGGTCAGAGACTCTCTGTAGATACAAGAAAATTCAAAAAGAAACCAAATTACCTGCGCTATGCTGGCGCCAATAAAGAAAAACATAAGTAACGATATGTGGGAACCCAAGGTAGTACCATATAACTAATACTAACTAACAAGACTGATAACTCAATCTTAAAATAACTAATACTCAAAGCAATCGTTGGTTCCTTTGCCACTAGTCACCCAGTGACCTCCTCCAGGAAGATTCAGTGTGGAACGTAAACCCTAGGTTGGTAAGGGAGCTAGCATTGTGTAACACCCAAAAATATTGTGGGAAACCTCGTTTACTAGCCTCACACCCTAGAATCGTCCCGAATTAAATCACCAAGTGACATGCGTCAAAGCAACCAAAGGGTGGACAACTAAAAAGGAAAAGATAAATACAACACAACATAAGTAAAATGGGAAGAAAAGAAGGACAGCCCAGATGATCCACCATACAAAAGGGAGTGGATTGTAGCATCCACCAAGCTAAAAGATGTACCAAATGGGAAGCACATCGGTCCCTGAACAAAACAAAAAAAAATAATCAGGGTGTTCTGACCGGTGGCACTGACACCGGTCTGTCGCAACCTAATAGGCCGACTTGAGCTCAGGCCGAACAAAGTAGCTTGGTTCTCCCCTGGCCCGCCGAACAAGTTCGATGGGCAAACTGTTACCCCAGGGGTCAGACTTCCGCCCCCCCCCCCCCCCTGAACAGCCCTTCCAGTCGGTCTGCTCTCCGAAGGATCCATGATCTAACAAAGTGCGTCGAAGCGACATCCGGTAGCACCCAACACCGTGCAGCCTGTAAAACGAGATAGGGACAAATGTCTAAATCGATATAAAGCCAAAAAAAGGTAAAGTCGCAATCGGCATAGTTTTATCTTGTCTAAACGGTGAATAGACAAAATATATCAGTAAGGATCTAGGCGCAAAACCAGTAAATACTGAAATGGCCGGGGACTACCATATAGTCCTACCAAGACCTAGACCTAAGACAAATCCAAATAATAGATAAAATACCAAAGGTATCAAAGTAAATTAAAGCCAATCAAAGGCCAATCACGGTAAGGTAAGTAAATCAAAATAAAGGTAATTAAATCAAAATACAAGATAATCGAAATAAACCAAAGTAAATGTAATTAACGAAGAGGTAAGCAAATTATCGCAAAGGTAAGAAAAGCATCGCAAAAGTAAATACATTATCGCAAAGACAAGTAAATTAACGCAATCGCAAAAGTAAATAAATTAACGCAAATGTAAGAAAGGTACTCAATCAAAAGTAAATGAATCAAGTAAATCAAACTAAATGTTCGCAAATCGAAATAAAGAAAATTGGGTTATTTGCCAACAACTAGCAGTGAATCCTACCATAAGTGGTATTCTCAACTTCACAAAATCAGCAAAAGAAGAGAAAGAAAAATTGTGCTTCTACTCTAAATCCCCAAAGGAAAGACAAAGTCGTAATCGAGCAAAAACACATACTAGTCCAAATAACCGAAATTTCCAGACACAAGTAGGGAATAATAAAATCAAGTCAAGATAGAGAAAATTAACCTTTCAATCAAATCAAAGTAAAAGGTCACATTAAGGTAAATACGTCAAATCAAGGTAATAATAAAAAAGGTCCAATCAAGATAATAAATAAAGACTTTTGGCCCTAGTCTATAGTAAAAAAAAACAATTAATAGGGAATGCAGATAAAAAAGAAACGATAACGAAAATTAGGTCCAAAATTAATTACCACCGCCTTCTAACTAAGTAATCAAACTTAAATTACCATGTGACACACCGACCCCCATCCCGTCTCGCGCCGAGATGGGTGTCTGCGTGACACCGACAAAAGAGAGAAAAAAGGTAAGATACACTAAATCAAATTTTATATCGCCAGTGGAATAAACAAAACGAAGGTAAGAACACACCGACACCCATCCCGTCTCGCGCCGAGATGGGTGTCTGCGTGAGACTGATAAACGCAAAAAGGTAAGCTACATCAAATTAAGTTACTATACAATAAACCAAATGACGATAAGGTGAAGATAATCAGGAACTGACAGATAAAATATAACGAGGCATAAGGCGGTGTTGGCAAGTGAAAGTAGTAAGGCAGCTGAGGGCTTACCTACAACAAACAATAGAAGCAAGGCAGCTGAAGGCTAACCTTGCCATGGCATTCAGGGGACTCCTACCCCACCTAGTTAACCCAGTGCAGCGCTATTCTAAGTGACAGTGTCCAAATCCATCAAGGTTTGCGCCAATATGGATTCAGACACCATCACGCCCGTACTGCAGGGCATACACGGCACTCAGGAGACTCCTACCCCACCTAGTTAACCCAGTGCAGCACTATTCTAAGCGATAGTGTCCAAATCCATCAAGGTTCGCGCCCATAGGGATCCAGACACCATCACGCCCGTGACTGCAGGGCATTAAAATTGCTCACGACTGAGCAAGGGAAGTAAAAGAAAAAAAGAATTTAAACTGGGCCAAAAGTCAAAATTAACGCAACGATAAAAGAAAACTCACTAAAGTCATTATTACCGAAAGAGGAAAAGAGAGGGGAAAAAAGAAATTAAAAAGTAGTAATTAATCAAATTGAAGCTATGGACTGAAAAGTTGATAAATTCAGAAATCGATAGATTGATAAGTAAATTGAAGCAAAATGACTAGTAAAACGTAATATTAAATTAAGACAGCAAAATTAACGGAAGGTAATAAAGTACATAATGACTTTGAGTTGCCTAAAAATTTATTCACTCCTACGGACCATCACACGCAGTTTCGGCATATACCGGTTTAAGGTCTTGTACATGCCAAATGCCCGTACTAACACCGTGTTCGTCTTCAAGCTCATAAGTACACGTGCCGGTCTTTTCTACGATCTTAAACGGACCTACAAATTCCGGAGCCAACTTTGCGCTATAATACTTCGCTGCATCGGATATACTTGTATTCTTACGCCAGACTTCTTGACCAGGAACAAAGCTTACTGGGCGTCTGCGCAAATTATAGTTATGTCGATTTTTAACACGAGAAGCTTCGATTTTAGTGTGGACTTTTTTAAATAGTTTGCGACGCACTTTGTTAAAAAAAAGTGTTTAGTTAGAAATTGTCAAAGATACTATGATGAGTATCATTGACCAAGTACTTACCGCTTAAAACTTGAAAGGAACATAAAAAAAATTGAGGAAGATACTCTAAGATAGAAACAGAAACAGCAGGGTGTCCTGTGTGAAGCCAGGTGTAGTGGAGCGCGTGCAAATTAGCCCTCAGCTCAGTTAGCCGGAATAGGTTCGATTGGACGCCACCAGTTTTTTACACCGACACAAACTGGAAGTCGCCTAGGTGGTTTAGGAACCTGCTTCTCACACAACAATCCTGATATTCATAATTTAAAGTTCAAAAAAAAAACATAGGGCGCAGTGAGCTGAATAAAACAACTTAAATACATATAACCCTATATACATTTATTTACACAAATTGTTGTTGACAAAAAAATAGTTGTTGACAAAAGGTGTTGGGCGATTTTGCCCCCGCAAAATAAATACACTAAACATAAAAAACTCCCTGAGGAAGTCTGTCCTCAGAAACACGTAATCAGAAATAGGGATGCTCCTTAGCTCCCACCCAAGAAGACAGGAAGGCTGCTTAGCGCGCGGCAAAGATAATAGGGGTATTTGTAGCCCCTACGGAAGAGAAGTAGGGATGATCGTAGCCCCTACCAAAGACAATAGGGATGCTTTGTAGCCCCTACGGAAGACAATAGGGATGCTTGGTAGCCCCTACGCAAGACCCTAGGAACACAACAATTCCTAGTAGTTACAGTAATTTAAATACAATTAATAAAAAAATATATATTTGAAGTTACGTTAATAATTAAAAATAAAAATCAGAAGTTACGTTAATAGAAAAGATTACTATTCGGAGAGAAACAATTGACTTGAACTAAAGCGCCAAAATTTAACTAATTTTTTAGTAATTAATTAATTAATTTAATATTAAAAGAGAATGCCATTGGCAAGAACTGAATCGCAAAATTTAGGTAAATAGAAAAATATTTAAAAATAAGAAGCTACGTTAATATAAAAAAAAAATACTAATAAAAGAGAAAGTAATTATTTGCAAAATTTAAACGAGCTTAAGATACGATTAAAAAGTTACGTTAATAAAAAAGTTAATATTTGGAGAAATAATTTACTGGAACTACTCCGCAAAATTTAAGAATATTAAATAAAAGGCTAATAATAAATGAGAAAGCCAGTGGCTTGAAATCAATCGCAAAATTCAAGTTAAGTTACAAAAACCCAAAATATGAAGTTACTTTAATTTAAAAAAAAAAGGTTACCAAGGAAAGAAGTAATCGCTAAAAACCAGATTGCAAGATTTAAACAAGCTTAAGATAGGATTAAAAAGTTACTTTAATAAACATAAGAAATTATTACTCAAGGGCATTGATAACTAAATAAAATTGTACCGTTCATTGGTACTTTAATATTTACAAAACAATAAATGTTCACTAACTGACCAGTCTAACGCGGCATTATGCTACCTTACATTAACAATAAAAGTACAATAAAAGAAAAATAATTGCTTATTAAATCATAACTTTACGCTAGATTCAAAGTATAAACAAGGAAAAAGGCTTAAGCGAAGCCAGTAAAAATAACTAAAATTTGAAGCCCCGACTTAAAATTTAACGTTCAAGTAAGATTCCAAGTAAAAGAAAGCTTAAGCGAAGCCAAAAAAAAAAGAAAATAGTTAACACTTTAAACCCCTACTGTAGCTTGACTTAAAAGTTAAGCGTTCAGCACTAATTCAGTAAACCCGAGTCAATGTAAGATAACATAAGAAAACCAAGGCATATATGGAGAAACCGTTTAAATAGAAATAATCAAAAATATACCGCTTATGTACCTTTATAAGCACAAAGCTTAAATTAAAAGCTACCATCAAAGCAACTACTTAACTACTCAAAAGCAAACAACATGATATAAAAAAAGTGTATAATAAATATATACAACAAGCGACTACGTTACTACCTGAGGTTCCAGAAACAATACGATATAACAAAAAGGTGTAAAATGTGCATGAGCCTAGTAAGTTTATTCCCCAAAACAATAGTCACATGACAAATTTAAAAATTAAATAGTAAGTTAATTAACCCCTCTGAAATCATAAAAATATTATTTAACCAATCGATATAAATAAAAGCTAAAATAAATCTACAATTTCCAACCTCATAAAAATAAATCCCGTAAGACCCCCAAGCCCGCACATATTTTAATTACGGTTTTAAATTACAATCAGATAGCCCACTGCAAATGATTCGATAGCATAATGCCGATAAATCTTGATAAAACTACGGTATATAACTTATAGATTCTAAAGATTATTCAAGCTTTTAAGAGAATGCAAATTAGGTAACGTAAAGTTAAAATTAAAGCAATTGAGAAGTTAGATTATTATAATTCAAACATCACATAGCACACAGCTGCCCCAAAAAACTAGCCTGAGAAAATAAGATTGTGAAGCAGAATTTTCGATAACTATTGACCGCTAAAATTTTAATTATAATGTATAGGCGTAAAATAGGCAAATATGTATCTAAGAAAAAGGCATGGGCCTAAACAAAAAAAATCAAGGTCACTCCTTACCTCTTTGTTTTTTTTAAGAGGGCTCGAAATTCCAAATTCCACAGAGAGCAACACCGACAGGGCAGCTACCAGCGGGTTCCAAACGTCAGGCCGATGTTAGTGGCTGATAAAAATAAAAGAAAGAAAACCCTTAGAATGAAGATTCCCATGCACGTGGGGTCTACGTATAGACAAAGAACGTAAAAAAAACTCACCTATCATCGAACGAAGTCGCCAAAAAATCCTGCGTCTTGGAGATACAAATTCACCAAGAATTTAAACACGGTCCCTGACTTTAAATCCAAAAAAACTACTAGATTTTCAAAAGCTGAAAGTTTAAAACAGGGACCATAGAACAACTGCGTCCAGAGTTAGCGTGGAAATGACCACTCGTGTCGTGCCGGAAGAATGAGATGACAATGACACTCCGAGACCTTCCGCTTGATGTCTGCGCAGGCACAGAACACAGAAGATGATCGGGGGCGACCGCAGCTACACTGACCGGAATGACAGTAATTGATAGAGTCTAAAGATGGCGCCCGGCATACCGACAAGAACTACGAAATTTAAACCAATTCTAAGCATGGACTAGAAGCTGCTCCCTCAAATGACCTCGAAGGCAGGATTGTACAAGTCTTTGACCCCATACTCAAGACACAAACGCAAAAACACCGGAACCCAACTGTCGCCACTCAACCAGAGACACTAAAATCATACAGAGGCCCCTTGCGTGAAACAATAAAGTTACGGAAATACAGAAAACAACACCCAAATCCTGTCCTAATCGAGACGCACTATTTCAGTACGTACGTATCCGAAAATACTAAATACTGAAACCCCGAATGTCGAAACTACAGCTTAAAGGAAAACGAAGACGTAGTGCCACAAAATTCCAACCAAAAAAATGTAACCTGAAAATGACTATTTTTAATGAAATCAAAACAAAATCTGAAAGAAACGTATGCCGTTTAAATAATACAGAAATACAGCATGGTACAAAAACCAGGACAGTACAGGCAATGCGATCAAAAGCCTAACAAATTAAGGGCGTTACAATGTCTCAAGAGAATCTAAACAATAGGACAATGTAAGTAGGTTCTCAAAACTTATTATCTAAACATGTTAGCATAGATAGACTAAGGGCAACTTGTCTAAACACAGAGAGAACTCCAAGCGAGGCGAAGAAAACGAAGATCAGGGCCCAACAAAAGAGAAGGTTAAATCGAACTACAAGCTGTGAAAGATGGCCAGCTGATGTCAAGCTAATTTGGACAAGAAAAAGAAAGGCAATCAACACTCCCAGGGGGTAAAAGGGAAAGCAAGGGAAGGGGGACACATAGAAAATACAACTTCTCAATCAAGGTAAATAATTAAGTAAAATCTAAACAGGCGTTCGTGAATAAATTAATTATTAAGACAAAAACTAACTCTGTGACAAAAATGACCTGTCACAACTCCCCCTCTCCTACGAAAGGAGGGAAATTTTCCAATGAAAATTAACCGACGATAAGGATCAGAGGCTCTCTGTAGATACAAGAAAATCGAAAAAGAAAATAAATTACCTGCGCTATGCTGGCGCCAATAAGAAAAAATATAAGTAACGACATGTGGGAACCCGAGGTAGTACCATATAACTAATACTAACTAACAAGACTGATAACTCAATCTTAAAATAACTAAATACTCAGAGCAATCTTTGGTTCCTTTGCCACTAGTCACCCAGTGACCCCCTCCAGGAAGATTCAGTGTGGAACGTAAACCCTAGGTTGGTAAGGGAGCTAGCATTGCGTTACACCCAAAAATATTGTGGGGAACCTCGTTTACTAGCCTCACCCCGTAGAATCGTCCCGAATTAAATCACCAAGTGACATGCGTCAAACCAACCAAAAGGTGGACAACTAAAAAGGAAAAGATAAATATAATACAACATAAGTAAAATGAGAAGAAAAGAGGGATAGCCCAGATGATCCACCATACAAAAGGGAGTGGATTGTAGCACCCACCAAGCTAAAAGATGTACCAAATGGGAAGCACATCAGTAGGTATGGCGTTACTTGAGACGAAGAAGAAGAATGTATACGTAACCTCACTTTCACTGTCAAATGTCACACTCTTGGGCGATAGCTATTTTGGCCTTAGCTACTTGGGCATTAACTACCTGGGCATTAGCTACAGTAACAATATCGGCCCCTCGCGGCCTTACCCTCGGAGCCCTACGAACCAGGGCCCCACAAACCAGCGCCCCATATTTGGGACGAGCCGCCGTTTCGGGAATCTTCGTATGAGATCATTGAACTTCGCTTAGAGGGAGATAGATGACGCGGTTGAGTGGTTGAGCGGTTGAGTGGTTGAGCGGTTGAGTGGTTGAACGGTTGAGCGGTTGAGCGGTTGAGTGGTTGAGCGGTTGAGTGGTTGAGTGGTTGAGCGGTTGAGTATAGCACTCGCTTGACAGGAACAGGGTGTTTACATAAACAAATTAGTTCTATATTTGAAGTTTCTTTATTAATTACATTTACTTTACAATTTAATATATTTGTTATATCCGAGTTTATTATTTAATTACAGTCTGTTCTTTGCTTCTTATATCCATAGGGCTCAGAGCTACCATCAGGAAGAAACTTTCTCTTTACGGAATTCGGTCTATATAGCTCGGTTTCCGTATTTGTTGTTACAGTATGGTCTTTCGTTCGTCGAATGTTCTTTGATATAATAGGTACTGGGTCTGTCTTGTGGAGAACCATATTTTTTATTGTTTCAAAATTTATTAATTTTGATGCAGCATAATTTAAAGAGATACCTTTTACTTTGCAAACTACTTCTTCTGTGTTGCATTTTGTTGAGCGAACTTTAAATGCGTAATTCTTAGGACCTCCAGAAACGAACTGAGTTATATAACTACCGGAACCATTGCACTCTAATTCATTAGTCAGATCTCCGATAAATTCGCCTGTTGGTAAATCAATTTGACCCGGTCTGGACACATAAATTACAGAGTCCGTGTCGTAATAAAGGACCCTGTCTTCGAGTTGTTCAAGATAGCTGTATAACTTCAATCTAGCCTGTGCCGTTACGATTTTCCCCAAAAGGAGTTAAGTATTAACTTGGCCAAAGACCTAAGACCAGGATTCTCGAGTATTTTGGAATACTCAAGTTTAACATCTTCTCGTTCGAAAAATTCTTCAATATATCGTTTTTTTTCTTTTTCCGTAGTACAATCATCCGGCCACCCCGATGCTTCCTGTTTTATCTTTATAAACTTGTTCATCATCGCTGTAAATAAGTCTTCCTCTTCTGCGTCTTTACTGAACCTTTGAATCTTATATCTCCAAATTTCAAAAATTTCTAATATCTGATATCCCTTCTCAACTGCTTTTAAGACTTCGTCTATTACCCAAGTACCTTCTAAGGACCTTTCTTTATCGGTATGGGTACAAGAAGTATTTTGGTTCATTTCTTGTCCACATGTTTGACACAATACAAACATAAGTTTATTGTTCATTTTTAGAGGCAATACGGGATGGTAAAGGTCCTTAGGTGGAAGTATACAGCACTTAATAAGTCCATCAGTAGAATTCAAATCCAAACGAATACAATCTGCACCCACAAAAACTTCAGGGTGACCAATGGGGAATTTGCCATATTTACAGACGTAAGGATACAAGCTGCAAACATCAGCGTATTTTATCTTTTCTCATTCTGCTATTTCATAATATTCCCTAACATTACCAGTTCGCCCTCCAAAAAAGGCGTCTCTAGGGTTTAAAGGGATCGTAAGTAGAAGGGGATGTGCCTGAGTAAATCGTCTAATCTCTGGCTTTGATTCTAACTGCTGTCGAAATTTGCACTCCCACATTTCAGTTACTAAATAGCCAAATTCCTTTAATCTTTTAATTTTTATCTGTGTTGTCTCATAGCGCAAACTTAAAGTTGTTGTTGGGTCGTCGTAAAGGGATTCATCTCTGCCAAATTTGTAACACCTAGGACAGCCATGATAATAACATCCTTGAAACTCAAATATTTCATTAAGGTCGGAACAATATCCGTCAACCTTTATACCTCGTAGCACGGGTTCTTGACCTTTGGCTGCATGCATAATATTTATTTTTCCTTGGTTCTCCAACCACAATAACCACTCAATTGCAATACGACTCTGGTTATCTTTCCAGCGATAGCCGTTTTTAGGAATAATTCTAATGATGTTGGGCTTAAGAAAATTCCTTCTAAATACCTTATTAAAGCAAGAAGCAATTGTAGTAGCCTCTGTAAAGGGGCATACGCTGGTGGTGTTAAGCATTTGATCTCTAAATTTCAGACATGCTTCAGTTAAAATTTTTACATCGGAAACACAGTAGTCAACAATATCTTTTTGCATCTCAAATACAGTATCTTTATGCTCTTCATGCCATTTTAGAAATTTCGCTCGTTCGTCCTCTTTCATTGTATCTGGAGAGTAATATTCGATTGGGGGAAGAGTTCCAACAACAGATCTTGCAAAATATCTCCCCACATATATGGTTGCTGGTACTTCGAATTATTTTAAAACATTGATTACAACTTCGAAGTTTGCCACGCTCTTTTCCGCACAGAAGAAGAATTTTACTTCTACTTACCCTTCATAAATAAAAATTCAAAGTTCGGAAAAAAAATTAAAAAAAAAATATTGAGAATTTACAAAATTAACTCACGTAAAGAGTTGAGTTGAATGCGAGAGGCTTGCGCATGCGTGCCAAAAAAAAAATGCCCTAGCTCCAATGCCGGAGAGAGGGGGGGTTTAATAAGGGCGCCACTGTTTTTAATGCCGGGTTAAAAACAGAAACCCTCCTAGATGGTGTTGGGACCTCGCTTTCAGCTCACTCACTCACATAAAGTTACCATATTATCAAAGTTAAAAACAGAAACTGCGCTGTCTGGTGAGGCAAATAAAACACTACCTTTAAAAACAAATTTACAATTTATTACAAAGACCTGTTAGGGCAAAATTTTTAATAACACCTCAGTGTATTTTGTCCTTTTGTGAAATTTGATACAATAAAATTATTAGGTATTATTATTATCATAATCATTATTATTATTATTACAATTTGTAGGTTGTATGACCAGTTTGGTAGTTACTAAACTCAAACCCTGAGGGGGAAATAAAAGGAAAAATATAAAAATTCAAATCGATTCGTCATTAAGAGCAATAAAAAAAAATATGCATATATATTATACGGTTACAATCAAATTAGTAATAAAAAAAAGAAAGTTGCCTGAAGGGGGGTCGCCCCTGATGACTATGTCCTGGTTCTAGGCTGTAACGGCCCATGCAGCTACCAGTGACACCAAAGAACTGCCGGTGAAAGACTGGGGTCTGTCTCCCAGCCAAAAAGAAGTTGTGGGGTAGCGGCGTTCCCCAGTAAAAAAAATATTGGTATAGCCACCAACAAGAAAGAGAGTTGTGCGGTCTCCCAGCAAAAAGACCCTGATAAAACAAAAGGCAAGGTAAAATTCAGGTACTATGCAAATATAATTTCGAACATTTTAAATTTAAATAACAAAAAAACTGTTACTGGCGGAAGGCCTTAAGCAATTATTAATTTATATCAAGAAAGTAAAACGAAAGAAAATATTTTAAATTAAACAGAGACATCAGGTTCAAAAAAAAAATAAACAGGCATTATCGAAGCCAATTAGTTGCCAAAAACAAGTTAAGATAAAATTTACATAAGCGTAGCCATTGTACGCTACTGTGCACAGAAAATTATTCATTATGAACTAATTATATTTACATAAGTAATGCAGATACAAAAATATTAAACAATTAAATTATACACTGGTAACAAAATAACCAAAATAGTTAGGTAATCGCTTAAATTACACCAAAGAATAGTTATAGCCGCAAAATACAATGTTATAAAATTTAGAAAGTTACATACAAACCATCAAAAGAAAGAAAGAAAATTTCCGTATTACTATTACTAACGTATACATCAAAATATAATAACGCAGCTTTTTAACACCTTGCGGTGTATTGAGACACGAGTAACAGGGTTTTAATAGTTTATTAACACTTAATATGTACAGGTATTTATAAGGATAGTAACAATAGTAATAGATAGCGTAGGAGCGGTACTATCAGGGCTCACACCTAGAGCGCCCGAGTAGTAGCGTCACGTTGGGTACTATCAGGGCTCACACCTAGAGCGCCCGAGTAGCAGCGTCGCGTTGATCTCCGGAGCTGTAGTCCCTGCAAAGCCAAAGATCCAACCAGGATGCTGAGGTAGAGGCGAGAGAGCGAGCTCGAAGAGAACTGCCTTTCGATGTCCAGCGGGCCGGGTTTTGTTGACTTCGGCGGCCGGCTGGTGACGTCACAGGTGGAAGGGCGCGCGGGACGGCTAGCTGGCTTCGGGGTGCGTGAGGGTGGCGCCGCCGAGAGGGGTATTACGGAGCGGCCAGGTACTACGGAGGGTAGTGTTTGTTACAGCTTTATATTTATGAATATAAATTAACCATACAGTAGGTATCTGTAAGCGTAACCCAAGAAACTTCACTACAGTCTTGCTTGCAAAATAACAAATTAAAATTTTAACCTTGGGTCACCCTACACAGTTTGAACCAACTTTACCAAAAGAATGCAGTAAATCGATCTAAGATAGCTGACAAAAAAAACCTGTATTAAAAAAGACTGCAAAGAATTTGACCTTCGTGAAGGACGAATATCAACCCATCGAATTCTTAACAATAATAAAAAAACCCCCATCTGTACGTAATTAATTAATTGCCACGAAATATAGCGATCTACTTGTATTAGAAGAAAATGTTTAATTATAAAGAAACTGATTAAAAACGCGGATGTCTTAAAAAAAGTTAATCAGAAGGATATGAACGAAAATGATGCAAAACTGGATATAAAATTGAACGCAAGATTTGGTACTTTAAAGTTCTTAGCGAGGTAAAAAAAATAGCTTACCTTAAGCTGTAATGTCGGGTCTATACGTGTGACTGCTAACATCTACGGCGTAGATCCATTAAAAATGTGATTCTTCCGGAATAAGGTAACGGCATTCAAAGCCAAACAAAACCGGTATCAAACAACCAAACGGCACCAATTGCCAAACAAAACCCGGAAGAAAAATTCCGGGTTACAACCCCAAATCCTTATGGGCCCAGCAGGGCTGTAAGGGTTGCACCCCAACCGACTTCAGCCAGCAGCAAGGTGGAAATGATCTTAATTTTTAGTACCCTACGAACCCAAAATTCATTCATTTTTTTCCCTTCCTGATCGCGCTGTAGAGCGGTGCCGAACAGTATCTATTCGAACCACGCTAGTCGATACCGTTAGGTATCGAAAGCGACGGAAACTAACCCCTTAACACGTCAAAGAGTCGGGTGTCAAAACTAGGTACAAAAGAAATATATCGCGCTCCGTCCCGCTTATAATTTCGTAACATATCGTCCGCTATGCGAAAATAAAACAGCCAAATTAGTATCGACACCCTCTGCGTCGATCTAATCGCACGTCCCTACGACACCGTCGCGCGCAGTACTCGAACAAGGTAGAACCTTAAACATGAGTTGCCTATACCGTTGTTTAAATGAAAAGGTCGCGGCGATCTCTAGGAACACACACGTAAACTCAAACCGTTTAATCAGTTAGAAACTACCGGGATCAGAAATACACCTCAAAACCGGAACCAAAGGTGGCGCTACTTATATCAATATTATAATTCGGCAATAAAAATATATTATAAATTTTTGTGACTAAAATTGAATGTTATAAATTCCCCCTCTCCTACGAAAGGACGGAAATTTTCTTGAGAAAATTGACCGACGATAAGAACTCAAAAAAAATTGAATTAAGAAAAAAAATTAAAATTAAAAGGTACAAGTGGATCGCTACTAACAAAATATATACATGAGAAAATTAAAAAAAAATTTTTGGTCGAAAACCTTTACTATTACAGTAAAGAAAAGGTAAAAAAATCAGCCCAAAGGCATAATAAAGTAACTTCCCAAACTGTCCGACAAAAACAAGTGCAGGACACGCAAATATCAAGTCAAATACTTAAATAAGACTTAAAAGATATCAAGGTAAAATTAACTGAATAATTAAACCGAAGGTAAGATAAGGTAAGTCAACGTAAGATAAGATAATCAAGATAACGTAAGGTAAGGTAAGAAAATCAAAATAAGGACATTAAACCAAATCAAGCTAGGATAGCGAAATCACTCAGCAAGACATGGCTCAACGTCATAATACAAATCAAGTTAAGGTAAACTACATCATCTAAGACAATTGTCAAGCAAATGGTCAAGTATCATAGCAACCAGTGTATTACGAAATTCAAAATAGGTAAATTTAAGGTAAATTCAAATAAGGTAATTTTTAAGGTAAGTACAGATAAGGTAGATTTAAGGTAAGTTCAGATAAGGTAAATTTATAGTTACTAAAAGATATTAATGAATTAATTACTCCAATAAAAATATGCTAAATTTCAGGTAGTTGAACTAACAAAAAAAAAAGAAAAATCATCGCCTTAAGAGAAAAAAAAAACTAATGACCATGCGTCGTGTCTACCCCCATACTGTCTCGCGCCAAGATGGGTGTCTGCAAGACACCGCCAAAAGAAAAAACTCTAAGTTAATATTACTAAAGTCACAAAAGTTAAAGAAATTTATATAAGGTAAAGATAGATGATACCATAAGAAAAGACGTAAAGCGATGATAGCAAGTAAAAGTAGTAAAAATGCTGAAGGCAGACTTACTACGCGCAATAGCAGCAAGTTGACTGAAGGCCTAGCTTGCCACGGCTTTCGGAGGACTCCTACCTCCACTAGTTCGCCAGTGCAGCACAATTCTAAGCGACAGTGTCCAAATCCATCGAGTTTTAAACCAAGATGGATCCAGACATCATCACGCCCGCCACTGCAGAGCATAAAAAAAACTAATGAGAAAAGCGATAAAGGTAAATAAGGAAAATATAAAGTTTACAACTAATTATTATCTGAACTCTCATACTGTAATCCATAGTGACTTACTCCGAGTCAAATTCTACTCACAAAACAAAATCAATAAAATAGCAACACTGATTGCGCTTGACGCTACAAACCGCAAACAATATGCACATCAAAATTGTAGGCCAGTTTTACCATATAACTTTGCCTAATAAAAAAAATATAAACCCTTCAGAACAGCGAAGTTCTGACGGTTAAAACACCATAATAGATAGGACGCAAAAATAATATTACACAACAATAGACCTATCAGAACAGCGAAGTTCTGACGGCTAAAACAATACACTAGAAAGGTCGCAATAACAATATTACACAATTATAAATCCACCAGAACAGCGAAGTTCTGATGGCTAAAACAATACGCTAGATAGGTAGAAAAAAAAGTATCACATCACCGACAACAAACTCATCAAAGGTAAGGCAAAATATCAAAGCGCAAATATCGATAATAAATAAAAAAAATTCAAAAAAAATTTAGTAAAGTCGCGCAAAAGTGTTATTATCTGATCTCACCAGACGCAGTTTTTTTATGTTTATAAGCCCCAGACGTTGGGCGCCAAAATTTGCCACGCTCTTTTCCGCACAGAAGAAGAATTTTACTTCTACTTACCCTTCATAAATAAAAATTCAAAGTTCGGAAAAAAAATTAAAAAAAAAATATTGAGAATTTACAAAATTAACTCACGTAAAGAGTTGAGTTGAATGCGAGAGGCTTGCGGATGCGTGCCAAAAAAAAAATGCCCTAGCTCCAATGCCGGAGAGAGGGGGGGTTTAATAAGGGCGCCACTGTTTTTAATGCCGGGTTAAAAACAGAAACCCTCCTAGATGGTGTTGGGACCTCGCTTTCAGCTCACTCACTCACACAAAGTTACCATATTATCAAAGTTAAAAACAGAAACTGCGCTGTCTGGTGAGGCAAATAAAACACTACCTTTAAAAACAAATTTACAATTTATTACAAAGACCTGTTAGGGCAAAATTTTTAATAACACCTCAGTGTATTTTGTCCTTTTGTGAAATTTGATACAAGAAAATTATTAGGTATTATTATTATCATAATCATTATTTTTATTATTACAATTTGTAGGTTGTATGACCAGTTTGGTAGTTACTAAACTCAAGCCCTGAGGGGGAAATAAAAGGAAAAATATAAAAATTCAAATCGATTCGTCATTAAGAGCAATAAAAAAAAATATGCATATATATTATACGGTTACAATCAAATTAGTAATAAAAAAAAAGAAAGTTGCCTGAAGGGGGGTCGCCCCTGATGACTATGTCCTGGTTCTAGGCTGTAACGGCCCATGCAGCTACCAGTGACACAAAAGAACTGCCGGTGAAAGACTGGGGTCTGTCTTCCAGCCAAAAAGAAGTTGTGGGGTAGCGGCGTTCCCCAGTAAAAAAAATATTGGTATCTCCACCAACAAGAAAGAGAGTTGTGCGGTCTCCCAGCAAAAAGACCCTGATAAAACAAAAGGTATGCATCAAGGCAAGGTAAAATTCAGGTACTATGCAAATATAATTTCGAACATTTTAAATTTAAATAACAAAAAAACTGTTACTGGCGGAAGGCCTTAAGCAATTATTAATTTATATCGAGAAAGTAAAACGAAAGAAAATATTTTAAATTAAACAGACATCAGGTTAAAAAAAAAAATAAACAGGCATTATCGAAGCCAATTAGTTGCCAAAAACAAGTTAAGATAAAATTTACATAAGCGTAGCCATTGTACGCTACTGTGCACAGAAAATTATTCATTATGAACTAATTATATTTACATAAGTAATGCAGATACAAAAATATTAAACAATTAAATTATACACTGGTAACAAAATAACCAAAATAGTTAGGTAATCGCTTAAATTACACCAAAGAAAAGTTATAGCCGCAAAATACAATGTTATAAAATTTAGAAAGTTACATACAAACCATCAAAAGAAAGAAAGAAAATTTCCGTATTACTATTACTAAACGTATACATCAAAATATAATAACGCAGCTTTATATTTATGAATATAAATTAACCATACAGTAGGTATCTGTAAGCGTAACCCAAGAAACTTCACTACAGTCTTGCTTGCAAAATAACAAATTAAAATTTTAACCTTGGGTCACCCTATACAGTTTGAACCAACTTTACCAAAAGAATGCAGTAAATCGATCTAAGATAGCTGACAAAAAAAACCCGTATTAAAAAAGGCTGCAAAGAATTTGACCTTCGTGAAGGACGAATATCAACCCATCGAATTCTTAATAATAATAAAAAAACCCCCATCTGTACGTAATTAATTAATTGCCACGAAATATAGCGATCTACTTGTATTAGAAGAAAATGTTTAATTATAAAGAAACTGATTAAAAACGCGGATGTCTTAAAAAAAGTTAATCAGAAGGATATGAACGAAAATGATGCAAAACTGGATGTAAAATTGAACGCAAGATTTGGTACTTTAAAGTTCTTAGCGAGGTAAAAAAAAATAGCTTACCTTAAGCTGTAATGTCGGGTCTATACGTGTGACTGCTAACATCTACGGCGTAGATCCATTAAAAATGTGATTCTTCCGGAATAAGGTAACGGCATTCAAAGCCAAACAAAACCGGTATCAAACAACCAAACGGCACCAATTGCCAAACCAAACCCGGAAGAAAAATTCGGGGTTACAACCCCAAATCCTTATGGGCCCAGCAGGGCTGTAAGGGTTGCACCCCAACCGACTTCAGCCAGCAGCAAGGTGGAAATGATCTTAATTTTTAGTACCCTACGAACCCAAAATTCATTAATTTTTTTCCCTTCCTGATCGCGCTATAGAGCGGTGCCGAATAGTATCTATTCGAACCACGCTAGTCGATACCGTTAGGTATCGAAAGCGACGGAAACTAACCCCTTAACACGTCAAACAGTCGGGTGTCAAAACTAGGTACAAAAGAAATATATCGCGCTCCGTCCCGCTTATAATTTCGTAACATATCGTCCGCTATGCGAAAATAAAACAGCCAAATTAGTATCGACACCCTCTGCGTCGATCTAATCGCACGTCCCTACGACACCGTCGCGCGCAGTACTCGAACAAGGTAGAACCTTAAACATGAGTTGCCTATACCGTTGTTTAAATGAAAAGGTCGCGGCGATCTCTAGGAACACACACATAAACTCAAACCGTTTAATCAGTTAGAAACTACCGGGATCAGAAATACACTTCAAAACCGGAACCAAAGGTGGCGCTACTTATATCAATATTATAATTCGGCAATAAAAATATATTATAAATTTTTGTGACTAAAATTGAATGTTATAAGTTCCGCACAGACAGTCGTTTTTTCCCATGAGCCAACTTTTAGATGATTTTCATAACAGTCCTTTCCTTTAAAATACCGATGACAAGAATAACATTTAACTTTAATTTGATCATCAGGACAGAGGGAAGCTTGGAGACAAGATCGACATGTTTTATTACATCTATGTTTATGTTTATGATCATAAGGAATGAAACATTGCTCATAATAATAGTTACACACAAATGCAGCTGTCAGGGATGTTATGACATTGTAATGATTATTATGGTGCAATAGATTAAGTCTCTTGCTGCTTTCTGATGTTCCCTCAAAGATAACATCTCTACCTTTTGATCCATAACTGTAAACAACGATTTTATAGTCCGTGAGATATTGTTGAAATTTTTCCAGCTCTAACATTCCAGCACCCCCTTCAGGAATGGTAAGTTCAGCTTCCTCCATCAAAGTTTTAGTTCTCTCTGTCTGAATTTTTCCCACATCTCTCCTAATCTTGTTTAATGCAGGGTCTTTATTAGCACTAGCAATGGCCACTACGAGAGCACGTGGTAGGCATAAATTGTCCTTGTTTGGAATGGTTATAATTCCTCTTCTCATGCCACACTCCTCTTTAAAACTGTTGAATTTTTTGCCTCTCCCTCTACCTGATGGCAGACGTACGCTTGTTACCTTCAGGCAAAATGATTCCGTATTCAATCCGGAGGAATTAGATTGATAAACATTACTTATTACACTCCAAACGTCCTCGTAATTTACTTCTGTGGCAGGTTTAAAGCGAATCCATCCTTCACCACGACTAAAGTCTTTTGATCAAAAACTAAAACTAACGTAATCCGACGACTGAAGTCCTTCAGTGGCCTTCTGAATAACCTGATTAATAGCCTCTCTCACCCAGCCAACCGGTTCAACTCCTTCAGGCACAGGTTTCAGCCTAAACTCCAATGCACGGCCAACTACATTGTATCTTCCAACTTTCTGAACGGTATCCTTAATAATAAGAAACTTTTCCATTTTAACTAGACACGTCCGTACACTTCAAGAGACTGATGCGAAATGACTGAACTGCTGTCTGCCACCTCTATTTATAACCTCGGTTTGGTAGAAAGAAGTGCGTTCGGAAAACAGGGGTGCGTTCCGAATACCAACTGAAGTTCTGCAAAAAGCGTTTAAGGTTTAGTATGCAGTAAAATTAAGTTATCGAGTACTTAATAGCACTTTTCATAAATACGAAAACAAGACCCAGCGTTCGAGAAGAATGTTCTCTGTAATAAATATTTACGCTTTTACTATGCAGCAGAATAATATTGAAATGTAATGATGTCGGTTCTCACATCTTCGAATATTTTAGTTACCAAGAAAAGACTTAATTACGGCAATGCATGTCTGTAACAATTAAACAATTTACCCACCCTTTTAAGAAAAAGGAAGAGAATATTACCCCCGCCACTTATTTTGAGCATTAATCTATCTTTATTACGTTTAAACGTTCAGTCTTACTTGATCAGCTGAAGCGAGCACAATGCCTAAAGAGTGTTTTTGGGGAAGGCCTTGCGATTGTAGCGAGTGTCGACCAGAGCTAAAGGAAAAATGTGAAATATGTTTAAACAAGGATGGATATAAGGTTGGTGGTATACGAAGAAAAGATCGCAAGAGAATCGCATACTACGACTTTAAAACTTATTGTTTTGAATGTTATCAGGAAGATATCGGACAATATGAACAAGCAAGATATGAATTATTAAAGGCAATAGTTGAGAATCCAGTTCAGCCATAGCAAAAATATATTAAATCACATACAGAGGAAGACATTCGCGTAGCACTTTTAGGCTGTTTTCAAACCGAATTAAAACAGATAAAATTTACTATAAGTGGTACGCCTGATGTGATCAAGATATAGTTTTCCGTTGGTTTTACTTCCGGAAAAGAACGAAAGAACTTTAACACGCAGGAAATGGTGTTGCCTAAACGAGGAGATTTAGTGGAGTGGTTTACCAAAACTGTCATGGCCGCGTTAATAACGCAAATTCAAACATTCCAAACACCTATTTGGTTCCTTAATCTTCATGCAAACATTAATCTTCGAGGATTTTATACGGAAACGTCTGCTGAGGCACGAAGAAGGGAGTGGTGCAGAAGAAATTTGTAATCTAAATAGAATAACTCGGTAAGAAATGTTTAGTATACTGTCAACCGTCAAGCGATTAGCATGTCGGAAATATTAAAAATTATTCTTGACAACATTGAAGAAGTATTTAGTCGGAACCAGTATTATGGGGCCTGTTTACCTAAAACTCTAATGGTTTGGGAACTTGCTAAAAAATATAATGTAAATATAGAACCAAAATGCGGAAAGATTTTCTACGATGAAATAGGAGGTAACATTCATTTTTGGAACGTGTTTGAAGGAAAAATTTACGACCCCACCGTTAAAGTGCTGAAACATATGATGCCATCTGTGGATCTTACGAAGTTTGTGTATAAGGAAGATGCTATTATGGAGACAGATATGGAGGCAGCAGTAATGTTAGATATTTTTAATCAGTTCCAGAGAACAAACACAACAAACCAATACTTTTCCAACGCTCCCGATAAACTTAAAACTATTAGAAAAATTGTCTATAGAAATGTATCTAGATGTATTAAATAAAGAATTAAACTAAGTCCTTTATATGTTTTATTACCTTAAGCAGTCAAACCTAACTTCAACAAATGTTCTATTGCCGGTGGTACAAAATTATTCCAAACTTAAATGATTCTCAACCTCAGGAAATTGACAGAAAAGATCCTGTTTTCGAAAGAATTCTAACTTTTCTTATGGCGTTTGTCTGATGTCGGTGTTGATCTCCAGTTAACGCCCCCTGTTGATACCCTATTGCTGTCCGGTTGCTGTCCGGTTGCTGTCCGGTTACTGTCCGGTTGCTGCCCGGTTGCTGTCCGGTTGCTGTCCGGATAGTGTCCGAGTAGGTATAGTTGATTCCTTCACAGCCCTCCCACTCCCAAATCAATAGCGCATGCGTCGGTATCAAACCCAACACGCAATAGCGCAAGCGCTGGTATCAAACCCAACCATACCGCATGCGCCAGCATCAAACCCAACCTGCGCGCGCATACGCCATCTGTCATCTGTCAACTGTCATCTGTCACCTGTCATACGTCATCTGTCACCTGTCATACGTCATCTATCATACGTCATCTGTCACCTGTCATACGTCATCTGTCAACTGTCATCTGTCATACGTCATCTGTCACACTCTTGGGCGTTAGCTACTTTGGTCTTAACTACTTGGGGGCTAGAACTACTTGGGGCCTGAACTACTTGAGGGGGGCATCAACTACTCAACTGCCATCCTGTCACCGATCATACGTCAGCGGTCATCTATCATATGTCATCTGTCACCTGCCACTCCGAAATCCGATCGTTTACTACCCAACCTGAACCAACTATTCCAAACCTAGAACTGCCATCTGCAACATCATCCTGCATAAGTATGAATCTGAAAAAAAGTCCTGCCATCGGTGGGATTAGAACCTGAGACCTGCATATTACAACGTGGAATTACCAACGCTCTAGACGACCTGGCCATCTGCTTCACATAAAATATTGAGTTCCGAACATAAAGGCTTGCGGCAGCTGGGCAAGCAAGTTGTTGTTGTTGTTTGTAGCGAAGTCACGATGATAACGATATGTAAGAAATGGATTAGAGGAAGGAAACACACAGTAGTAGGAAAATTATTTATTTAACCACAAGATATATCTATATTTAGCAACCTTATATACAAAATTAGTTAATAATATTAAACAGGTTACTGCTACGAATACAAGTAAACTAGAAATACTGTTCAGAGTTTCGGAGAAAGATGGCGGTAGTGGAGAATTAGCAGCAGCAGCAGGAGTACGAGTTGGGGATGCGGTCTCATTCTTGCACTCGCTAAGGAACGTCATCCATCCTGTTTCACCAATCGTTGAATCTTGAAAGAGAAAGTGAACCTTGTAGCGAAAAGAGCTGTTGCTGTTTGATGGGGGTATCATGGCGGAGAATACAGACATGTGATCAGCGTTCTGCGGGTTGAAATCCAACGGAATCCATGGTCTGCTAGCGTTACAATCTCCAAAATCGAACAAAACAGAGGCGTTTTTCACATTTAAAGGTCGATATACGTAGAAGACGTTGTGTACTACTGCAACCAGCAGAATGAAAGACGAACTTAACAGAGCCATAGGTCACGTGAAAATGAGCTAAAGCGTCGAAGAATGGCGATTTATAATATCATAGAGGTGTATCAGTCCACTGGCTAATAACACCAACAGTGGTATTAAGAACAGAGAACTAACATGGAGAGTTCGGAGCGGTTCTGGTTGTATCTTTTTCAAGCTTCGCGGTGGGGCTTTCTTTTTCTGTGGTCGACACTTCCACAATACTTTAGCTAGTCGACAATGCTGAGAGTACTTATAGTGATCGGCTAGTGGATCATCTCCTTCCTTCCAATCAGCAAACTCGCAATAACAAAATGCACATTTAACTATATCTAATCGCTGGGTGTAATAAAAACCAGCCTGTGCTAAGTCTTTAGGGCTAACTTTATTGGACCAATTTGCAAACGTAATCAGTCTTTCTTCAAAAGTACGAATAACGGCCAGACCATCGTCTAAGCAATCAGTACAATCTACACTGCGGCTAATCATTTCAGATCGTCTTTCTACTTAGACTAATCGAGCTATACTAAGAAATAAAACAAACAAACTATGTTATATACTTTTATTCCATATCATTTAAAAAACAACGTCGGAAATTATACAATAATTTGGCATTATTACAGGCACAATGCCAAACATTAAAGTCCTTATGGTGAAAACATTCTACAACTTTTTTATATTTACTTAATTTAGGTTCAGTCTTTAAAGGAACACTAAATATAAGACAAGAATCAAAAATCTGTTTTAAACAAGTTGCCTTTAAATCGCCCTTAACCAGAAATTTAGGAGAATCATACTGAAGACAGACGTCACGTAAAACACTTTCAAATTGGTTCAAGTCCAAATAACCAGACTCCCACATTAGGCCATGGTATTTCTCCTCCAGATGTTCTACTATTTTGAGGTCTTCCGGCTTTAAAAATTTCCTACCATACGGAGGCTTGAAGAGAAAGCTGCAAAATCGAGCACCATCATACACAGCCAACTCCTTTGGTATAAACCCACTGGCTAAAGGATAGCCCTGAAGATCGATGCAAACTTCCTGACGTTGTTTAGACATCTTGTACACTGGCCAAACGCAAAGACAACAACGTCGGTGTTGAACTAACTTCTAAACAGGCTGCAGACAAGTCACAACAGGTCTCGATAGATTAGAACTGTATGTAACGATTGTTGAAACAACTATGAAATCTCTGCTAGAATCGAGTTGTATTTATTAGTAACAGCAGAAATATTTACTATCGGAGGGAACGGAGAGGGAAGGGTGAAAGAAAAGAACCCAAAGCTTTAAAATATTTATTATTATGAATCATCAGCATACATGCACAGTTTATCAAAGTCATCGAGCAATTTTTGCGGAGTATAATGCAATAATTCCAACATGTAATAACTTTGTTCAAACAGGTTTAAATTACAGAGATTGGTAATAATTTCAAAAAAGTTTTCCTTAATATCAGCAAAACATTGAGCATACTGTAAAGTATCATCATAATAGGTTCTAAATTGTAAGCGGTTAACTAATTCTAATCTATAGTTAATTAAATGCTTAATGCTAACAATAGAATTTATATCATTACAAGAAAACGTTAAAGTTACATCATTGCTTCCGAGTCGAAATATTCGCTCGTTTAAAAGAATAGCGCTGGATAGGGTAAAATTTTCCGATGACATCAGCGTTGTTGTCACACTTCCATCAATATCTTCAAACATCTTGTCAATGATCTCCAAAAACTCGATCCAGTCAGAATGGCTGAGGGATACTGGCTCATGTTCAGACGTTGTGGGGACTAGTTTAACACTTGGTATCATCCCCCTGGCAACACTGAGACCCACAATTACTGTAAAATTACCAGTAGGATAGCAAAATTCACCCAGGAGTTTCTTCTCGTTGCGAATTTCTCTGTTACTTCGAAGAATCATACTGTCCAAATACGTCCAATAGGGTGATGAGCTTCGGGAACTATAGCCGTCGTCTTCCATCACCTCAGAAGCAGCAGCAGGAGCAGCAGCAGGAGCAGGAGCAGCAGCAGCGGTACAACTTTTACTTGCCATGGTTCACACTAAAATAGTAACGTCAACCAACGCATGATTGTAATCATTGGGAGAACTATACCCCCACTCCACATTTATTGATGTTAAGTTCGAGAAACAATAGTCTGGATAACGCCCATCCGCTTCCCATCTCGGTGAATTCGGAAGCTTTTTTCACTAGAGACATCTGATATTCACTGTAAAAGTCATCCAAATTAGTGTTGGGAGAAATAACACTAAATTTGGTATTAAACGATTTAATGTCTTGTTCTTGTGTGGATGCCAACAGATAACAGCCATAGAGCTCCATATTAACTTTAAGCTGGGGGTAAGTCTTTAAAGGATCAGTGAGTAAAGTAATAACCGTATCTTTGAGATCTTCTAAATATTGCTTAACATCAGTTGAATGTAAGTCACTCGTCAGATGGTAAGTTAGTATGCGGTTTTTAAAAGCAGTTCGAACTAATTTTACCTGAGAGTACAAGGTCTCACTACATTGCTGCTTATGTTTTGTGGTACGGTTATGAGCACTACGGGATAAAATTTCAGTATTACACTCCTTGCAATACGGCATGATTTCAACTGACGAAAACCGGAAAAATGTTGACTATTTGTACAGAGATCGGACTTAAACCACATCCTTAGCCATATCTATCCAACTGTTATGAGACTTATCAAACCCAAGCCATTTGACATACATCTTTTTACCCTTTTTACGCAAAACTTGTTCAATAAGAAATACATCAGATTGTTTGGTTTTTTGCAATTCTTCTTCATAGAATCCACCACTAATGGGTTGCCCGCTTGTATCCTCTAGCAAATAAGTTGTAGGATTGGTAATCTTCACCTGAGATACTTTAAACAACTCAGTGGTCTAATTAGGTACATAACCCTTTTCAAACACGTGCTTAGCCTTACTGATGCGAACAATGTCACCAACTTTGAATTTTTGCTTTGCCACAACCTTTAAACGACTATAAACAGAGTCCAATATTTTCTTCTCATTACTCTTGCTAACATCCTTCGGTTTCATGCGGATTGTGTGATGTTTGGTGTTGTTGTAAGTATTTGTAACTTGTTCCAACAAGTCAATCCATTTATGATTACCATTCAAGGTAAACAACTTAAACAAGTGTTCTTTGAGCGTTCGAATTACACGTTCTGCAATAGAAGCCTTTAAAATACTAAAGGTACTGTAATGATGGATCCCATGTTTCTTCATAAGACTTTGAAAGCTAGCGTTGTAATACTCTTTCCCATTATCTGTAACCAGCTTTTTCGGAATCCTCCGAGACTGTTTGAGTATATGATCCATGGCATTAGTCACATCCTGAGCATTTTTTGACTTTAGAGGTCTGGTCCAGAGAAATTTGGAAAAACAATCAATAACAACCAAGATGTATTTAAATCCCTTGTTTTCACGAGCGTACTGATCGAGTTGAGCAAGATCGGAAGCAAACGTATCATCTAAACCATACTGGATAAATCTACGACGTTTAAATTTGATTCTAGCGGGTTTATGTAGTTCCTTAACAACTTGTTCTCCAGCCTTCGTAATGCCCTTGGCCATTATTTCTCAAAGAATGAGGTTCTGCAGCAAGATATCGAATTATATACGTCTAAATTTTAGATAGTTGGTGGACGGGAAGATCCTTTCTTTAGCAAATCAACTGTTTGTAATAATTTGGAGAGTTCTTCACGAATCTTTCCCACATCCGTCCTGACTGGTCTGAGAGCATTTTGAATAGCCTGATTGGTGTAAACTTTTAGGAGTTTTTCGAGATCCTTGAATTGGGTAGATAGGCGATCCAGGTGGGTATCCAAAACTAAAGTCTCGCTCTTTAATTTGTTGTCAAGCAGCTTAAGTTGGTCGGATACCGAGTCTACATAATCCTTATTAGTTTTTGTAAATGCCTCCATTTGCTTTACAATACTACCGATAGAGTTGTTTACTTTTTGTTCCAACCCCGTTACTTGTCTCAACATCTCCAAGTGGGATACTTGTATTTTATCATTCAGCGATCTATCAATGGTAGTAGAAAGTGAAGTTAGCATACGCTCTACAAACTTTTTATTTACTGCATCAGCGATATCTGCTGGCGATTTGACGTTACAAAGCCGATGATCTCGAATATCATAATCGCCATCTTTTGTAAGAGTGATCAAGTTGGGTGCTTGCAACACTCTCACTCTCTTCTGATTAGACGACGTGGGCAAGGAACGTCCAAACTTATTCATGATTACTGCGGTACTAAGGCATAACAGCTTTAACAAACTTATTTATAGAATTCAATTACTCCAAGGTGTTCCAATTCATGCAAAATGCTCCAAATCTCGTTCATGTTATTATTGTTGCCAACCTGATTGGAAGCGTCTAGCTTTTTTAACCTATCAACCAACTCGTTGACGTCATCGTAGTAGACATATTCTTTGGGTTTTTCGCTGTATTCCATTAAGGCAGATCCAGATTTCACAGATCCAGATTTCTCAGACTTCGATCTGGTCGCTATTCTACCCCCGGGCGAAGGAATTTTACTGGTAGAACCTTTCGAAATTAGTGGTTTCACAATGGCATTGTATTTGTGGGATCTATTACCTTTCAACTGACCATTGTCTTTCAAGTATAAATCTGTTCGCTTTAAAATATCCTTATATTGTTCTTCATCGGCAGCGGTATTAAATTGAGGAACCTTGAGAAACAATAAATCGTATAGTCCCAGAGTTCCTTTATACGTAAGGGGGCCAACTTGAATATCACCATTCTTTAAGAAATTAACCGGTTCTGAACCTAAGCTCCAAGAATCAGTCACCAAATCATATTTCAGGCTGTTAGCATCTATTTCGGCAGAGTGCGACCAATATAGTTTCAGATAGTCTTGAGCAATCTTCGGATACTGCTCGATAAAAGTCTCAAACACATCAGATTTTCGAAGAGAATCTTCAAAATTCTTTCTTATGTGTTCCGCAGGATTCTGAGCTGGTTCTTCAAACACAGCATCATCATCATCATCAGCAGCAGCAACAGCATCCCCGTAGTGAGTTTCCTCGGTTAAAAATTTTACAGGTGGTTTCACTTCTCGAGTTACTATGGGTGGTTTAACTTTGGGTTTTCCACCAACGCTCTCTTCCAATTTAATCTTCCGTTTCTTAGATTTTACAGCGGTGGTGGCGGAAGCACTCACAAGCTTATTCAGAGGATCGGTAATAGGCATTAAGAATTTATTAAGAGCTTCATCTTCTTCGCCTCGCTCCAACTTTAATGCTAAATACTTCTTTCTTATTGTTCGTGCAGCTTGGAGAATCCTCCGTTTAACGTCTTTATCGAGCTGGCTCATGGGGGTAGACATATTACAAACAGACCCTGTTCTGGAAAAACAGCTAAAAAACAGACCCTGTTCCGGAAAAAACAGCTAAAAAACAGACCCTGTTCGGGAAAAAACAGCTAAAAAACAGACCCTGTTCTGGAAAAACAGCTAAAAAACAGATCCTGTTCTGGAAAAATAGCTAAAAACAGACCCTGTTCGGGAAAAACAGCTAAAAAACAGACCCTGTTCTGAAAAAACAGCTCAAAAACAGCTAAAAACAGATCCTGTTCGGGGAAAAACAGCTAAAAAACAGACCCTGTTCGGGGAAAACAGCTAATAAACAGACCCTGTTTCTGGAAACAGCTAGGAAACAGCTAAAACAACTACTAAACAGATCCTGTTTCTCGAGACTTAACACATCTAGCTTCTAGAACGGCAAGTGTTGCACTGAGTCCCGAGGGTTTAGGGTATGATATATGTATCAAACTTGTTACGATATCGACCTTTAGCAATATCATTGTCTTTCACCACTACTAGGAAGGCATACCTATCTTTCCAACATTCGGAACAAATATGTTTAAATGCATCGAATGTCATGTCTGTATTAACGTGATCATCGTAGATATGTTTCAAGTTTAAGTCATCCTGCTTAAATAAAATTAATACATTGGCATTGTCACGAACCAGCTGTTTAGGTATTTTCGAGTAAGTTTGCGATAAATAGAATGAATCAATTGCATGATGTCGGCCCATACAAAAATAATTACGTATTTTATCCTGCTTCTCACATGCTACGTCATCAAATATGAATACAGAGTGAGGTCGGGCGCTGACAGGATCTAGAACTTCATCATTATCGCTGTAGCCGAAATAGCCTAAACGGGAATGTTTCATAGCCTGTTGAAGAAAGTCGTACTTGTCTTGCTGCAGAGATTTGGAATACACGTACACATTCTCGAATTTTAAACCATTTTCATCAATCAAAAGACTAATCATTACATTGGTTTTGCCACAATTACTCGGACCACATATTAAAGCTCGAATTGTAGAAGGCAAAAGTTGACCATGTTTGCTACTTTGGGACTTGTCTGTTTTCATATCGCAATTATAAACTTGGATTTTAAGTTTCTGTTTCTCTTGACGCATCTCTATAAATACTACTCTACACCCTCCCAGGGCTTCATTGCGAATGAAGACTCTGCAGGGTGCAGGTGTGTTAAATACAGCTATCAACAAGCTCCCGTTCGAGCTTCATTTACCTGGTTATTCCTATTGCGGTCCTGGAACCAAACTTCAAGAGCGACTGGCTCGAGGTGATCGACCAAAGAACAAATTGGATAGTGCTTGTCGCGATCACGATATCGAATACGCCAAGTCGGCAGAGTTGGAACAAAGACATCGAGCCGATCGAGTGTTGGAGAACCGAGCTTGGGGACGAGTAAAGGCAAACGATTCCAGTTTTGCTGAAAAAGCTTCAGCGTGGTTAGTAACTAACGCTATGAAGGTAAAACGCAAGCTGGGTGCTGGCAAGAAGAAGAACATGAAACCCCTATCATCAGTGGTCACTCTGCTTAAGAAACAACTTCGACATACGGGTGCGGGTGATGTTAGTAAGAAAAGGACTCTCAGTAAAATCCTTAAAGCTGCCCGAGTAACGGTCAAGAAGGTTGGAGGTCGTAAGAGGATCAACGTACCGAGAATAATTCCATTACCGAAACAGGGTGGGTTTCTACCACTTATTCCCATATTTGCAGGACTTAGTGCCCTGGGGGCACTAAGCGGAGGCGCCGCGGGGGTAGCGAAGGCCGTTAATGACGCTCAAAGTGCCAAGGAGAAGTTGAAAGAATCTAAACGACACAACGAAACAATGGAAGCGATTGCATTGGGAAAAAAGGGTAGCGGTTTGTATTTAAAGAAACACAAAACTGGCTATGGATTGTTTTTACGAAAAATGCCAAAAAACTACCAATAAAGCTACCTGAAAAACCGTTATCCGATCATGATATTAATTCGTACGTCACTCGATTACAAATACCGCATTTTAGAGGAGTATTTATGCGAGACACTTTACCGAACGCACCCTTCAAAACAGAGTGTGGTGTTATTAATTTGGATCGGAACACGGGATTCGGAACACATTGGGTAGCTTACAAGAAACACGGTAATCGAGTTGTTTATTTCGACAGTTTTGGCAACTTGAAACCGCCCAAGGAATTTGTCAAGTACATGAAAAATGTTAAAATATATTTTAATTCCGATCAGTATCAGGATTATGGAATGACAAATTGTGGACATCTTGCTCTAACATTTCTCTACAATGAAACTTTATAAATGCAGGTATTGATGCTTATTGACATCAGTCATGTCACAGACATTCACGTTAAAAGGTCGCTCTCACCGACTTGAAGCATACTTTGTACCTCCCATAGAGCTCGATTCCCGGTTTGATTACTCTTTAGCATTAATTTCGCTAAACACTTGGAACACAATCCCCAATATCGAAGAGGGACGAAACAAGTTTTATTACATTGTCAATAATCAGGAGGAGCGAGTATTGGAAATACCAACAGGGTCCTACGAGTTGGAAGATATCGAGCAGTTTCTACAACGTAAGCTCCTAGATCCCAGAGCTTCCGCAGACGAACGAAATCGCATCTTATCGCTTAAACCCAATAACAATACGTTAAAGTGCGAGTTAACCAGTGTCTACGACATAAACTTTAAGCCAAAAGACAGTATTGCAAAGTTGTTGGGATTTTCACCTCAACTGTTAAAGTCTGGCGAATTCCACGAATCAGATCAACCTGTGGATATTATACAAGTTGTTACTATTAGAGTAGAGTGTAACATCATTTCCGGCTCGTATTACACAAATAATCCCGCACATACTCTTTACGAATTTTCACCAACTGTCGATCCCGGCTACAGTATAAATATCGAACCAAGGAATCTAATCTATTTACCTGTGAACCAAAAAAGCATCTATAACATTACCCTCACGCTAGTAGACCAGGATTCTAGGCCTCTTAATTTTCGAGGTGAAGAAGTAGTAATTCGATTAGAACTTAGACGAAATGGTTCTAGTATTTAAAGGGTATTTAAACACTACTACCTCAGCCGACAGATCATTCAGTGATCAGAAGTCGAAGGGGTCACTCACGTTTTCAAATATATTATATTTGCAGTCTATAAGCAGTCCTTACGGCTATCATGTCAGAAAAACTTCAAATCTTCAATCAGATCAAGAGCGATGAGTCGGTCATTCGTGAAGAATGGCACACTTATCACCCCTTTACCAACTCCTTTAATAACAATGACGAAATCGAGATTGTTATCAATCAGCAAGATGTCTTTTTGGATATGAGTGAAGCTCAACTCTACATCAAGGGCACATTTAAGGTGGAAGCAGATGCCACCGGTAAGACGGGTACTTGCGATCTAACCAATAATGCTGGAGCCTTTCTCTTTGACAACATTTCCTACGAAGTTAATGGTAAGGGGATTGAAAAGATTCGAGATCCTGGTATTGTTAGCACCGTGAAAAATATGCTATGTTTAAATGAGCAGGAGAGCCGTGCTCTAGACATAGCCGGATGGAATTGGCCTAGTGGAACTGTTAAGACCTTGGATGAAACTTCTAAAGACTTTAATTTTCGCATCCCACTTTCAATCTTGTTTGGTGTGTTTGCCGATTACCACAATGTATTAATGGGTAAACAGAAACTTAAACTAGTTCGTGCTCGTCATGACGACAACTGCTACAAGTCCTCGGGTACTAAGAAGGCGACAATAACCTTAAAAACGGTTGTGTTGAAAGTGAGACATATTTACCCGAGTGATGCAGTGAAATTAAGGCTTTTGGATGAAATTGCAAAGAACAAACCGATATATATATTCCGTTTAGAAATTGGGAACTACATGAACTGCCTGCTTTGGGAACAACAAAGCGTGATATTTGGACCGTTAAGACCATGTCTGAGAGAGCCCGATACGTCATTGTATTTTTTATGAAGAAGCGAAAAGATAACTTTGAAGCTGATTATACCTACTTTGATAATTTAAACATCACCGACGTTAAGTTGCATTTAAATTCTGAAGTTTACCCCTATGAGTCGTTAAACCTAAACTTTGCCAATAGACAGTTTGCAGAAGCCTATCAGATGTATACGGACTTTCAAAAAACCTATTTGGGAAAGCAGCGGTCGGAGCCGCTTTTGGATTTTCTCGCTTTCGCTAGTAGAGCCCTCTTTGTTATTGACTGTTCCAAACAAAATGAAGCCCTCAAGAGTAACACTATTGACGTTAAGTTGGAGTTTCAAAGTTCCGAAAACTTCTCGGCTGAGTCACGGGCCTTTTGTATAATTATTCATGACCGAGTGCTCGAGTATCAGGCTTTAACAGGTCAAGTACGTGATCTGTTGTAGGCATTTACTATTCAACCCAGACACGATGAAGTTTGTTGTGGTTGACGTTCAAGGATTCAGCGTTCCAGAATTTCAAGCTAAAGAATTGACTATTTACGATGGAAAGCAAATCAAAAACTACCTTTTTAAACCCGCTAAGCCGTTTTATGAACTGTCCTATGATTGTCAGAAGCAAGCAATGTTTCTATATGGGAACCGACATGGTTTATACTACAATTCTGGTGAAACCGATTACAATGAACTTCACCGCATTATCTGCAACGATCTACGGGATGTTGATGTCATCTATGTGAAGGGGTATGTAAAGAAGGCCTTCTTACTGGAAACTTTTTCCACGATGAAATATCTTAAGCATATACCCGATATTGTTAATTTAGAATTTACTAGGGACAGTGTTAATGTACCGAAATTATCTCTAAGTAAAACCACTTGTTCTTATCATGGTTTAGAATATTGTACTTGTAGTGTTGTGAATTCAAAAATCTTGTATGAATATATTTATGATTTTTTACCTAAATAAAGAAGTTAAATAATTGTATTACATGTTTCATTTTATCCTATATTATTCGAAACCCTTGAAAAATTTAGGCATTTAGTCTCGAGCGCATGGCAAAGACGGTTGACTGGTCAGTTAGATTAGACAAGCATTTGAAAAAATTACGCAAGCTGAAAAGAGATATTCAGTTTTACCAAGAAAAGAAATCTGTGGTTAGAATATTATTGAAACTTACCATTTAAACTTACCAATGGCTTCCTCCTCCTCCTCCTCATCCGGCTGGGATAAGGTGTTTGAATCTCCTTCTAGATGTCCTGATGTTCCAGCGATAGTTCTGAAGACTAAGCCTAACCGAGTGTACGAGATTGATGATTTTATCACTGTCATTTTTCGTACGTCAGAAGAGGAACGCAAACAAGTAATTTTGGATACTATTGGTTATGGCAAAATTTCTTTCTCTAGTGATGAATTTGAAGAGTTTTTAAGCACTTTTGATTGTTTCAATACCCATTGGGTAGATATATTTATGATAATTGGACAGTACACGCTAGTGTTTCATCGCAATGGCGATAAGAGAAGTCTAAAGTTTGAAGATGCCACAACCGACAAGTATCTTTTTCGATGGACCGAGAAGCTAATACACCTATTTGCAAAGCATATTTATGGATTGTATAAGCTTAATCTTGAATATTATACTGTTACTAAATAAATAGTCTAACGTCAATTTGTTTTTTCTTTGCTCTAACTAAGGAAATAAAACACCAATATATACACAAAAACCCAACATTTATTAACGGGTAAAAATTTTAAAAAGTAAAAAAAGTGACCGAACAGTGGCCCGTAACTAGTAAATAGAGTACAATCGTAAATAGGAGACAATAAACAAACAATATAAAAATAGGGTAAGCTTGAGTAAGCTTCGGTAAACTATACATATAAAGTAACTAGGTAAATACCTTAAATACATTAAATAGGATAGATTAGGGTAAAATAAATACAATAATTAACTATCTAAAATAAATTACTAGCCTACTATCACAGCCTCTAAAGTCACACACATTTAGCTATCAAAGGTGATTGATGTAAAGTTAGCTGTCGGTGATCAGTCTTAGCTCATGGAATTTCCGATGATTCCTTATACTTTTCAATATCTCGATGACCCCAAGCAAGCGTGTTCTCTAAGTCACCGGGAATAAGGTAACGCTTATCGTCCGCGTGTGATAGCGCTACCTTATTTTTCAGTTCGACATACATATCGTGTAAATGTGAACGGAAAGTGTTCATCTGTCGATGAATGTGAGTTCCTTCTACGTCAACCGCTTCCCTATAATCATCAAGAGTCAGTTCTTTCTGGGTGACGTAGTCAGGAACTCCCTTAGCTTTTTTCGTTAACTTTCCCTCCACATTTACACAATATGCCTTCGCCCCGGTACCGTAGAAATCCCAAATGATTTTTCCTGCATACTCATCTTTCATTTTACCCAAAATTGATTGGTTTACAGGAACATCATGTGGGTTATCTTGTGAGTAATTGGACGTGTCGAATCTATCTAAATTTTCTCGCATGTCATTATAGAAATTTTCCGTTGTAATTTTTAAAACAAGGGAATCGGTGTCAGTGTAGAGTAATACCGCGTTGTTGCCGTATTTTGGCTTAATATACCCGTACAAAAAGTCATACATAATAGTCTTGGATATTTCCAAGATGCTAAAACCTACGTAAATAGGCTTATTATATGTGACTTTTTGTTTTTTCATCTGGATAGCTACCAGGTTTTCGCCGAAAATCGTGCGGTCTTTAAAATGAGGTTTCGAGATTAACGCTTCGGCTCCCAACCTTCTACCAATATTTTCCCAATGAGAAACAAGTTTAACATCTACCCGTTTCTCCACATTTTCCATCGTTTTACCAAACACAGCGTTGTTCATAAGTTTGAAGAAATCCTTTTCAAACTTATTTTTCGCTTTATTACGCATCGCTGTGTTTAGGTCAATGTATTTCTTTAACCATGGTGATTGATAAAAAGATATAACGCGATGAATTTTTGTGAGCTTAAGCCCATAATCTAAAGCCTGACGCAAATTTTGATAATGAATAATATATTTTTCTTTTTTAAGAAAGTTGGGTATTAATTTTGTAATGTCTTGGAATTTTGATTCTGGTGGGGCTATGGATTCTGGACAAAAGGGTAGTTCGTTGTATAAGTAATGCAACTGTTCGGGATATTCTAAATCTACCTCTAATATGTAGCCAGTTTTAGAATCATTCGCGACATTCATGTAATCTAAACTTTGAATTTCGGTTTCATCCAACTACTTAAAATTCCCCGTTGGTAAATATTGTGACATGGCTGCACCATATAGGTTGGTGGCATCCAAATACATGATGTAGGAAGTAGGTTTGGAAGCGTCATAATGAGGTATAAATTGATTGTTCGCAAAAGCTTTTCTAACGCTACACTGACTGACCCCACCACGAATACCGTGTTTAAAGAAGTGTACCATGTCTAGATCTGTCAGTAATTCTAAGTTAATTGATGTGGCCTTGAGTGCGGCGTCCATCGAAAGAGCGGGCGCTGTGAAGTACTGCGCAGGGTCTAGACCGTAAGTACTATGGCACACGTCTCTAAAACTTTCAAACACATCTGTTAATAATAAGACGTCGGATTTTAAATAAATATCTGAATATTCGCCTAAAGTTTTGCATTCAAATAAATTCCACACAGCCCAAGCACGCTTGTAATCCTCTGTACTAATGTCTTCTTTTTTCAGCTGGTTGTAAAAGTCTTTATGTGATGGAAGCTTAGTATCGTTCAATTTTGCGAAACTATCCACGTAATTATATGGGAAGACACCCTTCTGTCGAATAAGCTGAAACTTATTATCTTCCGCGAAATATTTCCTAACTTCTCGACATTGTTCTGGTTTTAAATTTTGACTAAGTTTATCTAGACCGCTGGCCATGAAACGAAAACTGTCGAGGAAGCGTAATTTTAAAAATACCTGCCGTTGTTTACCATCCCTGTTCTCGATGTTATCCACCAAAACATGCTTAGTAAATGATATATACTTTTCCTTGTTTTGGGGGATAACATCCAGCTTTTCTTCGTTGGCAGCCAATTCCTTAACAAATAGGTGGGAATCAAAGTTGGACATATTATGGCAAAAGATGGGTATAAATTGTGGGATTTTGTAATTAAGGTTGCATACAGAGTGCGCGGCCGCCCGATAGGAGCCATTTGTATGATCATGATCGTGCACGCGATCGTTTAGCGCTACATCAAATGGCTTTTCGCAAATATGACATACCGGAGCATTTTGATGTTCAATCTCTTGTTCCGCAGAAATAGGTATCATGGGTACTACTTCCTTCATAAAGCGATTATAGATTGATTTACAATCAATCTCTAAGCGTTTTACGAATTCTTTGTGAGCATCCGGACCTCTATAGCTTTGGTAAATCGAATGAGCATCATCAAAGTCACATTTGATGTAGTAACCGAACGAGTACGGCACATGTTTGTGTGTTCTCACAGTATATGACGTATCGGGATCCTGCGCATTTTCCTCTGTATCCAGGGGTTCAAGGATAGTTTCGAAATCGGCATAAACAACGAAAGGTACTTTTAATTTCTTTTCAAAGTTTGTAAATTTCAAAATATTCTCGGGAATCTCTTCGCCATATTTATTTTTTTTCAAATCTGTCGTTGGGACTTTAGCTAAAACGTGCCCGCAATCATGTTCTTGATGGGCCTTTAATTTTTGTTCTGAATAAAAATATGATAAACACCCATCACCACCACCCATCATTGGTAGCATGGCGTGAAGATAATTGTCTTGAGATCAGGCGAGATAAACTTCTTATTAAGCAGTAATGACTATTACCATAATCATCACTGATTACTAACAAATTTACATGTCGCTCCCTATTATGAGACTTTGTAAAGTATAAGGGACCAACGACTTCAATAATATTTTTACCATCTTCGAACAATTTCTCCAGTCTGTATATGTTGATAGAAATATTATGGAGTCGCTCAAACTTAGTTACATCGGTAAGTTTAATCGGAAATTCCATACCTGTGAAGTCCAGCTCGTTCTCAAAAGACAAATAGCTCGCGACTCTATATGGATGTTGAGTCCAATGAACTGGATGTAAGGCGGCTAGGACTGACCACATGAAACATTTTTGATCGGTGTTCTGGATGTTCAAGACAGCTTTCTTTGCTTCAATCTCCTTTGGCAGCGGGATGTAGGAAGATGGCTTCAGAGGCTGGATCTTGTTGATTCCTAATTCTAAGTGGAGAAGCTGCTGAAGCGTCCACCCTGTAACAATAGAGATATCAATTAGCGAGAAATCTTAAACAGTTTGAATTTTTTTTGCAATAGTTTTACACTTACCACTATCCTTTTCCATAAATTCGGAATACTTCCGGTCTAGGATGGCGATGAACTGCTCACACAACTCCTCCAAGTCCGTAGCCCCATTCACCATCTGGTACTTGCTGTTGAAGGACTTTACCTCTGATGACTCGCTCGACTGCAGGAGGAAGCGGCCGAAAAGCTCCAGTCCAACCTTAAGCTGCTCGTACTTCGCGCGGATGTCTCCCACCAACTTGATGAATTTCTGCTTGAGATGTTGTAGATACTGCTTTACGTTGGTGGGATCCTGGCTTGAAGTAAGTCGGTACGTAGCAACTCGGCTCCTGAATGACGTTCTGACCAACTCTACTCCTTCCTCCTCCTCCTGTACCACACAGCATTTCTCTCGATGTTCTAGGGTCCTTAGATGGCCACCCCATCGGTTCGTAGGAACATCTAGTTGACATGTTGCGCAATGTTGTGTGGATGACGTAGATGGTTCTGAAAATCGGAATAAATAATTAGTACCTGAGTTATATAAAGACAAATTTATTATTTAGACCACCAGAAATTTAAATTTTAACTACTCACCATCTGTCGAAACGAGTCTTGCCCTTTTCGTCATGGAAGCTTGCGGAGAATCGACGGCTATTCTCTTCAGGACTCCATGTTTCTGCCGTTGATGGTGTTGTAGAGCTCTCTCTGACTTGGCAGTTACTCCACAAGTTTCGCAGACTTTGCCCGATTGTCTACAGTCCCCATGACGCTTGAGGTTGTCCTTCCTGGTGAATGAGGCGTTGCAGAATTCACATACGAACATTTTCTGTAACACATTCAGATTTGATAACAATTTTTCGGAAACCAATTGGAAAACAGTTTGAAGATTTTGGGAGAACAAAATATTTTTGGTAAAAGGTTTTGACAAAATTTTGCAAACAATTTTTTGTAAAAAAGTTTTGGGAACCATTTGGAAATATTTTGAAAATTTTTTTGGGAAAATAGGTCTTTAATCTACCCTTGTATCTCCTATTTTCTTTTGAAATATAAAGGCACACTATTCTAAAGAATTTTTGTCGATTTTTTCAACTCCAATTGCAGTTTGAACACACAAAAACCATCTATTTTTTTTTGGAACAATGGGTCTTTAACGTACACGCGTACTTCCTATTTTCTTTTGAGCTATAATGGCACACTATTCTGAAGAATTTTCGATGATTTTTCCACCCAAACTGCAGTTTGAACACAAAAACTATTTTTTGGAAAAATAGGCCTTTATTCTATACCTGAACATCCTATTTTCTTTTGAAATCTAAAGGCATCCTCTTAGCGAGAATTTTTTTGTCAATTTTTTCAACTCAACTTGCAGTTTGAATACAAAAACTAGTAATATCTTCCACGCAAGTAGCCCTAATATTCTACACGTTAATACTAATACACCACCAAGTAAATCTTCTAAGTACTTACCCAGATTTCACAGTACACTCACTTCACAAAGAAAAACTCTAATTGTCTAAATGAATAAATAATTCCCACAATTTTACACACGCTTTTCCCGAATCACCTTCACTCTACTACTTCTGAATGCGAACTGCTGGTCTTGCCTACGTGACTTTGCTAGAAATAGCTATTTTAATTACTACCACTCCCCGCCAACCAGATCGTAACTATCTACGCTTTACATTAAAATGCATAATCATTGTGCTTGCTAGAAAATTCTAGTATTTGCTGAGTCATCCTTATCATCATGACTTCGCGTAAAACCACTTTACTCAGCATGGTTCCGCTAGGTACGGAAAACAATGGTCGCGTTGACCTTGCCTCGTGCTGTGTTATTTTAGCGCGCTTGGTCCAGTACTATTCCACTTATGATGCATCTTTCTCGAATGTTCCGCATCTTTCTCCGAAACTATGAACAGTATTTCTAGTTTACTTGTTAGCCGGCGTTTAGTTTTTATTTACCCTCTCACATTTCTGTGCTCCTGATGTCTTAAACACCTTTGTAACCCTCTAGCGCCTAAACGGCTCAACGGATTTCGATGCCATTTGGGGAATATATTTTATTCATCCTACCCTTCATCCCTATCTAAGCCAAAACTTTTTAAGGTCCTTTTGGTCAACGTGCGAGGAATTGCCTAAATGGCCTTAATATTTTTGAGGGTTTTGAACCTGGATATCTAATGGTCTTTATGACTTCTATCTACCACCAAAATTTCCGTTGTCCAACACTTCCCGTTTAAGCGCTAGCCGTAATTTAGTTTTTATTTACCGTCATCAGTTCCTGTGCTCCTGATACCTTAGACACCTTTGTAACCCTCTAGCGCCTAAACGGCTTCACCGATTTCGATCAAATTTGGGGTATGTCTTTTATTGCTCCTACCCTTAGTCCCTATCGAAGCAAACCAATTTTAAGGCCCTTTTGGTCAGCGTCAGAGTAATTGTCTAAAGGACTTTAATATTTTTGGGGTTTTTGAACCTGTATATCTAATGGTCTTTCTGACTTCTATCTCACGCCAAAATTTTCATTCTCCAACACTTATCGTTTCGGGGCGAGGGCCTCTATGAATTACTAATTCTTCTACACTAACGCCATCTTTCTCCGAAACTCTGAACAGTATTTCTAGTTTACTTGTATTCGTAGCAGTAACCTGTTTAATATTATTAACTAATTTTGTATATAAGGTTGCTAAATATAGATATATCTTGTGGTTAAATAAATAATTTTCCTACTACTGTGTGTTTTCTTCCTCTAATCCATTTCTTACATATCGTTATCATCGTGACTTCGCTACAAACAACAACAACAACATGCTTGCCCAACTGCCGCAAGCCTTTATGTTCGGAACTCAATATTTTATGTGAAGCAGATGGCCAGGTCGTCTAGAGCGTTGGTAATTCCACGTTGTAATATGCAGGTCCCAGGTTCTAATCCCACCGATGGCAGGACTTTTTTTCAGATTCATACTTATGCAGGATGATGTTGCAGATGGCAGTTCTAGGTTTGGAATAGTTGGTTCAGGTTGGGTAGTAAACGATCGGATTTCGGAGTGGCAGGTGACAGATGACATATGATAGATGACAGCTGACGTATGATCGGTGACAGGATGGCAGTTGAGTAGTTGATGCCCCCCCCTCAAGTAGTTCAGGCCCCAAGTAGTTCTAGCCCCCAAGTAGTTAAGACCAAAGTAGCTAACGCCCAAGAGTGTGACAGATGACGTATGACAGATGACAGTTGACAGATGACGTATGACAGGTGACAGATGACGTATGATAGATGACGTATGACAGGTGACAGATGACGTATGACAGGTGACAGATGACAGTTGACAGATGACAGATGGCGTATGCGCGCGCAGGTTGGGTTTGATGCTGGCGCATGCGGTATGGTTGGGTTTGATACCAGCGCTTGCGCTATTGCGTGTTGGGTTTGATACCGACGCATGCGCTATTGATTTGGGAGTGGGAGGGCTGTGAAGGAATCAACTATACCTACTTGTCCGGATGGTGTCCGGATAATGGCCTAAAGACGTCCTAATAGCATCCTAAATACGGCCTAGAAACACCCCTAAATAGCATCCTTCTGATGTTCTAGCGTATACTTAGAATATATTAAATGGCATAGTTCCATTTTTAAGTTTAGTTCGGGGGTGTAAATATTATGGTGATAAGATGTATCTCATCAAGATAAAGTATCAGCTTCTTGAAACACTAACTGTTAAATATGGTGTAAGGAAAGAGGGAACTAAGTTGTTTCTTGGAAATATTCCCATCGTTATAAAAGATAATGATTAATTTCTGTTATTAGAAGGACTGTTTAATTTATTAGCTACTAATCAACCACTAAAATTTAAAGTGAATCCAACCAAGCAAGCCGAAGTAAACCCAACCAAACGAACCTGAGCAAACATGAGCGTTTTTTTTTGCGTCTTTAGCTGTTTTTAGCTGTTTCCCGAAACGGGGTCTGTTTATTAGCTGTTTTTCCAGAACAGGGTCTGTTTTTAGCTGTTTTTAGCTGTTTAATAGCTGTTTTCCAGAAACAGGGTCTGTTTATTAGCTGTTTTTCCAGAACAGGGTCTGTTTTTTAGCTGTTTTCCTGAACAGGGTCTGTTTTTTAGCTGTTTTTAGCTGTTTATTAGCTGTTTTCCAGAAACAGGGTCTGTTTATTAGCTGTTTTTCCAGAACAGGGTCTATTTTTTAGCTGTTTTTAGCTGTTTATTAGCTGTTTTCCAGAAACAGAGTCTGTTTATTAGCTGGTTTTCCAGAACAGGGTCTGTTTATTAGCTGTTTTTCCAGAACGGGGTATGTTTTTTAGCTGTTTTTCCTGAACAAGGTCTGTTTTTAGCTGCTTTTAGCTGTCTATTAGCTGTTTTCCAGAAACAGGGTATGTTTATTAGCTGTTTTTCCAGAACAGGGTCTGTTATTTAGCTGTTTTTAGCTGTTTATTAGCTGTTTTCCAGAAACAGGGTATATTTATGAGCTGTTTTTCCAGAACAGGGTCTGTTTATTAGCTGTTTTTCCAGAACAGGGTCTGTTTTTTAGCTGTTTTTCCAGAACAGGGTCTGTATATTAGCTGTTTTTCCAGAACAGGGCCTGTTTATTAGCTGTTTTTTACTGTCTGTTGGAATTTGATTTATTTTTTTAATACATGTAACTGAAATATTTAATTTCTACGCCACTGAGAGCTTCCGTACGGGTCTACTAATGCTTCTCTTCCATTTGAAACCACCCGATCACCACCATTATCTACGGTGAGCTAGTTAGCGAACCATTGATGAAACTGATGAACCAACTTCATAGTCAGCATCTACTAATGCTCCTCTTTCATTTGACACTACCCGCGTGCCACCATTATCTACGGTAAGCTAGTTAGAGAACCACTGATGAAACTGTTTTGAAAATAAAAGGTAATCCTAAAAGACACAGGAGAAAAAATTTTGAGCCATTTGAAAGTTCTGGAACACTTCGATACAGCAGTAGAGATAGATAGTGCGTTCACCATCAAGTGCACCCAAGCAAAGTGTGCAAACCCAAGCGTCGGTACCGAGCAAACGAGAGCAAACCCAAGCAAAGTGGGCTCAAATCCATCAAACCCAACCGTCCGGTACCGGGTAAAAACTGGGCAAACCTGCCCGGTACCGGACGGTTGGGTTTGATGGATTTGAGCCCACTTTGCTTGGGTTTGCTCTCGTTTGGTCGGTACCGACGCTTGGGCTGGCACACTTTGCTTGGGTGCACTTGTTGCCGAAACCCTCATCTACCTCTACTGCTGTATCGAAGTGTTCCAGAACTTTCAAATGGCTCAAAACTTTTTCTCCTGTGTCTTTTAGGATTACCTTTGATTTTCAAAACAGTTTCATCAGTGGTTCTCTAACTAGCTTACCGTAGATAATGGTGGCACGCGGGTGGTGTCAAATGAAAGAGGAGCATTAGTAGATGCTGACTATGAAGTTGGTTCTTCAGTTTCATCAATGGTTCGCTAACTAGCTTACCGTAGATAATGGTGGTGATCGGGTGGTGCAAAATGGAAGAGGAGCATTAGTAGATGCTGACTATGAAGTTGGTTCTTCAGTTTCATCAATGGTTCGCTAACTAGCTTACCGTAGATAATGGTGGTGATCGGGTGGTGTCAAATGAAAGAGGAGAATTAGTAGACGCTGAATCTGAAGTTGGTTCTTCAGTTCCATCAATGGTTCGCTAACTAGCTTACCGTAGATAATGGTGGTGATCGGGTGGTGTCAAATGAAAGAGGAGAATTAGTAGATGCTGAATCTGAAGTTGGTTCTTCAGTTCCATCAATGGTTCGCTAACTAGCTTACCGTAGATAATGGTGGTGATCGGGTGGTGTCAAATGAAAGAGGAGCATTAGTAGACGCTGACTATGAAGTTGGTTCATCAGTTTCATCAATGGTTCACTAACTAGCTTACCGTAGATAATGGTGGAGATCGGGTGGTTTCAAATGGAAGAGAAGCATTAGTAGACCCGTACGGAAGCTCTCAGTGGCGTAGAAATTAAATATTTCAGTTACATGAATTAAAAAAATAAATCAAATTCCAACAGACAGTAAAAAACAGCTAATAAACAGGCCCTGTTCTGGAAAAACAGCTAATAAACAGACCCTGTTCTGGAAAAACAGCTAAAAAACAGACCCTGTTCTGGAAAAACAGCTAAAAAACAGACCCTGTTCTGGAAAAACAGCTAATAAACAGACCCTGTTCTGGAAAAACAGCTAATAAACATACCGTTTCTGGAAAACAGCTAATAAACAGCTAAAAACAGCTAAATAACAGACCCTGTTCTGGAAAAACAGCTAATAAACAGACCCTGTTTCTGGAAAACAGCTAATAAACAGCTAAAAGCAGCTAAAAACAGACCCTGTTCAGGAAAAACAGCTAAAAAACAGACCCCGTTCTGGAAAAACAGCTAATACACAGACCCTGTTCTGGAAAAACAGCTAATAAACAGACTCTGTTTCTGGAAAACAGCTAATAAACAGCTAAAAACAGCTAAAAAACAGACCCTGTTCTGGAAAAATAGCTAATAAACAGACCCTGTTTCTGGAAAACAGCTAGTAAACAGCTAAAAACAGCTAAAAAATAGACCCTGTTCAGGAAAAACAGCTAAAAAACAGACCCTGTTCAGGAAAAACAGCTAAAAAACAGACCCTGTTCTGGAAAAACAGCTAATAAACAGACCCTGTTTCTGGAAAACAGCTATTAAACAGCTAAAAACAGCTAAAAACAGACCCTGTTCTGGAAAAACAGCTAATAAACAGACCCCGTTTCGGGAAACAGCTAAAAACAGCTAATCGTCCGCCATTCTCTTGCGTAAGAAATAACTTTTCATAATAGAAATAAGTGAAAATTCAGGCAAAATCAGACATAAGGTAAATTTTGAGCAAAAAACCTGTGAGCAAAAAAGCTGTGAGTGCTTGGTAAAGTTGAAGTAGGGTGAAAATTGTTCTAGAAATGTAAAGCACAATTTTTAACAAAAAAATCCACTTTAAAGGGAATTTTCATCCAACTTCAACTTTACCAAGCTCTCATAGCTATTTTGCTCACAGCTTTTTTGCTCAAAATTTACCTTATGTCTGATTTTGCCTGAATTTTCACTTATTTCTAGTATGAAAAGTTATTTCTTACGCAAGAGAAAAGTGATTCTTGCCAGGCGAACAACAAATCTGCGGGCATGCGCTCTAGGTTGTGTTTTTTAAGTGTATTTTCGCGAGATCGTTGATCTACCTTGTGTAAGCGTGTCACGTGTATGTCACTTAATTTATCAATGCAGATATCAGGTGACTTCTAGTTCCCGGCCGTTCACGGTTAGTCAACGGGATCTCGCGAAGAAATACCCTTTTTTCTTGTCGATGTCGATGTGTCAAAATTAATTGCCTACATAACAACAGAATTTTTATTTTAAATTGTTCAAAAACTTTAGTAAAGAGGTACCAAAAATACTGTTTAGTTTTGCTTTGATGTTTTGTGTAAAATCCTTTCATTTGTATATGTGGTAGTACTGTTCTGTTAGAGAGTCGTTAATCCACAAGACGTGTTGAGGATGAGAATCTAAAATGGCGCCTTGTGGGGAATGTAAATTGGATTTCTGTAAACCCTCTAACTTGAGAGCTCACGTTAAAAGGAAACATCCAGGTACCTACATTTCTATTATGAAATAACTAGTGTTTCTATCGTAAATAATTTTTGTTTGAGATAAACTGGATATAATTATTGCACCAATAACTAGAAATCCATTTGGTTCTGGTACCTAATTATTATTATTCATGTCGAGAATGTAGTAAATACTTTGTAAGTTTTGGTAATCTAAGGTTTCATGTTACTGTTTCATAGGTAGTGTAGTAACTACAGTACCTATTTTATGTTTTTTGCGGTGTTTATTTGTAGGTAAATAATTTCTTGGCAAAACTAGTCACATTATTAAAAACTTTTCTTGATTAAAAAAGTGTATTTTGCTTGTTGAGTTGATATCACTAGTTGCCCACAAAACTTTGACCCACCTATAAAAAAACTCACGGGTCGCACCTGGTTCTCAGTTTAACACACGTTTTCTTTCTTTTAAGTTTATTTTTAACTTTGTTTTAATAAACTGACATGAAAAATTCAAAATAAACTGTCTAGCGGGAAGATTTAACCTTGTCACAACACAAAATAAGGTTAGATTAACTATTATTGGTCGGCCGTGCCGGCTAGATACAACGTTTTTGTGCTACTAATGTAGGGAATCTTATTTTTACAGGATTTTGTCACAGGCCGGAATCAAGTTGCTCTAGATGTCGGAGTAGCCAAACCCGCTCCTTCAAATAGCACTTGTGCGAATTGCGACCGCCCGGTGCCACCTCAACAAATAGTGGTAGCTGCTCCTAGATTGGATAATTCCGTGTGGCACCCCGGATGTTTTAGATGCACGAAATGTGATGATCTTCTAGTAGACTTAGCGTACTGTGCTTACGAGGATTTTATTTATTGTGAACGTCATTATGCTGAGAAGATGAAGCCCAGATGTGCAGGCTGTGACGAGGCAAGTAAGGTTAGGTTTAATTAGAGTTTTTATACAGACTAAGCCAGAATCATTAAGCGTTTTCATTTAACACAAAGATAAAAAAGATGGACAAAAAGAGGGTTTAAAGAAACTTAGAAAGTATTTTGGATTGTGCCTCTTACGGCATTGCTTGGATTAACCCCAAATAAACTATTTCAACCATTTTATTTCAAGATCCGTTTTTTTTTGGAAATAAAATCCTCACTTCATGTTGAATATTGTGATCTACTTCTTTTAACAAATCGATGCCTCATACGCCAGACCTTCAAAATTATCCAATACATTTGATCACCTTGTGATTTTTTGTATTACGTCATCTGGCCAGAGTATATAACATAAAATCAAGATAGCACGTCGCAAACAGCAAAATGGGGCAAACACTAAAATAAAGTACTCGAGTTTTTCTTTGGGAATAACATCTAACATCATTATATTATTATGCCGTGCATGAGTGTACCTATCAAAAGACAGTTTTTGGAAAAGTACGAAACGATTTACTTTTTATTAATAAAATTAAAAGTTTTTTATCTCTGGTAATTTGGCAATTGGCGGGTTTGCTCAGTATTATAAGTAGCTTTCTCTATAAAAATGTTTAATAATAACAAGAATCGCGTTATTAGAGTGAATATTATAACTCTAAAAAAGTAGTGTGTGACATGCAGCTAAGGTAATGATATAATCAACTAAAACAGTCAAAAAGTGTTAAGCAAGTTGTCTGCCTTACAGCCAAGTCTTCCAAGGGTAGACATACGCTTGTTTTGTCTATCTGCCTTGAATACTTCCTTCAGGTCCAAACTTGTACTTGCGAGCAACTTTAAATCAATCATCATCCTACCAGATGGAAAAAGATAGCGTCTGCCTTAAGAAGACCAGGTCAGACGATATTTTTAATACTTAGTTTTTGTTTTGATTAATTGTGATTGAATTGATTTATAATTACAATTTTAAATTTAAATTTAATTTTTTGCTAATAATCTCAGTTATTTATTTGGCTTTTACGCAAAAATTACTAAATATATAAGAATAGAAAAGACAACGAAAAATTCTATGTTGTTAGTATTGGAAGAACTATATTTGTTCCTGCACACTAGTTTCAACATTAATTGCTTATTAGAGAAAAATATCTTTATTTAACCGGTTTAAAACCGGTTTGGCAAACTGGTTTCCAAACCGGTTTACAAACCAGTTGTCAAAGGTCCAAAGGTTTTTAACAGCAGAAGCTGCTATGTCTGCGAACTCAGCTGGACTGGGTGCTTATTTTTTATGTGAGTCGTCATTGTGCTTGTATTCCCGGAATATTTGTAAGAGAAAGAACATTTTTTGCACGCAACTTTTCCCTCTACTGTTTTTTTTTGAAAAACTCCAAAACAACAGATGTTTTCTGTGGTCTGACATAAATTAAACACTTTACAGGCAACAACTTTAGAAAAAACACTGATTTTATAACTACCTAACCAACAAAGATAATTATAAACAAGTTTGTTGATGGCTGTAGAACAACGAGCAAATTGCGCGTCGATTCGATGTGCGCAGGAACCAAGAGTTCGGTTTGATTCATACGCGGCACGGGTTACTTTAGTACAGTGCTGCCAGATCTACCGATTTTTCGGTAGGGCTACCGATTTCGGAAGCTATCTACCGATTTTAGTTAAATTTCTACCGAAAAAAAATGATTACGTATTGCAATAAAAATACAAACGTTTAAAAATATATATTAATTTTTAAAGTATTTCGACATATTTACGAGTAAGACACATAAATTTTAGGCGTGCTTGATGCCTGTAAAAATGCTTCTATTTGAGTTAAGTTAATAGTCTAATAACGATATTACGTACTGTCTCTTTCTAGAAGCATATAAAAACAAAGGATAAAAATACAATTTATCAAATCGCCATAATAATAGTCCCTGTCAAATGTCGATGTTTTTACGTTAGATACACACTATGCCCTGTCGGTTTAGGGGATTCCCTGATGGGATTACCCGCAAATTACTATTTTATTTTATTTGCGCGTTTAGTGACTTCAGTTTGGTGTGAACGTTGTGTGTTGTAGACACACAGACGTTATTCACTAATCAGCAGTGTTCTTGACCATTTTAGTTTCCCTTTCTTATACTGAATCAATTTAAAATTTGAGGTTAGAAAAAATATAAGCTTTTTAATACTTGGGGCTTATTATATGCTGTCTTAAAGTTTAAAAGAAAGCTACGGCAATGAAAACATTGGAAACCCTTATAATTATTTATTTTATGACGTAAAAAATACATAAACCGTGCGCATCTCGCCGTCCCGCGAAAAAATTCAAATCTACCGATTTTTTACGGAATCTACCGAAAATTTTCAATCAGATCTACCGATATTCCTGTCGACGATCTGGCAGCACTGGTTTAGTAGCAGGGCAAGCAAGCGACGTATGGATGGACCGCAACGAATGAGCCATTCCAACCCGGTTTGACGAAGATCTAAACCGATTCAATTCGGTCCTAGCTTAGTTCGGTTTGAGCCGGTTTGCGAAGTCGAGTCGTTACATCTCCGTAAACCGATTCAACTCGGTTTGCGAAGTCGAGTCGTTACATCTCTCTAAATCGATTCAACTCGGTCCAACCTCAACTCGGTTTGAACCGGTTTGCGAAGTCGGGTCGTTACATCTCTATCCCACACTATACGTTTGCTTTGAAATGGTACTGGTTTCTAGTCTCTATTACGAAATTTGGGTTCTCGTCCGCCCACCATCCAGTTCTGTGAACTAACCACACCATTAGATGAAAATGTAGCCTCGTCAGTATAAAGAATATATTTTCTTCCCTTTTTCCTTCCATCCAAAAACAAAAATTTAGTCGAGCCTCATAGTTCCTGGCTTGTAACCCAAGCAAACCCAAGCAAACCCAAAAAAATTTTGGTTTATAGCCACGAAATTTATTTTTTACTAAAACTCTTCTCATCGACCGCTCTGACATTCCAACACGCGAACTTTGATAATTATCGCGACATATTACAACTAACTCAATTTTTTCTTGAACATTAAAATGACAAATAGAAAAATTGTTTATTTCTTTCACAGCCACCTATGTAAAAAGTTAGTAGGAATAAGGTACAATGTGTTTGAATTTAAAAACATTATCTGTTCTTGTTTCGTTAGTAAATGCCTACCTTTTAGTTCTTCCTTTAGTTTTGTGAAGTAAGTTACGTCTTTAGAGTGTCTTTTAATAGATAAATCCGTAAAATTGAAAATACTGGACAAAAATATTAGAAAATCACCTACGCGACAGTTAGGATTCCCCTAAAACAACAATTTTCAGTTATTTTTCAATAAAAACGTACTAAATAACTGGAGATCAACACAGTTGATCGTAAAACATTTATTTAAGGGCAAAAGATCTATTTTAAAGGCGGGAACAGAAAATGTATTAGCGGTAGTATTGTTATTGACAAAAAAGTTTCAATTTTCAAATTTTTCCCAAAACAAACCCAAATTCTGTACATAAAATATGGTCATAAAATTAAATTATAAACACTTTTTTGAAATAAAATTTTTCGATATTTTTACAGTGTGACTTTTGGCTATACGGCCCCAGAAAATTTAAATTTCCCGCCAAATGACAGTCGGCATGACAGAATCGTTTTTTGGGTTTCAAGTGATACTAAGAGATAAATGGCCTAGTTGATGTTTTTCCAAATTTAATAATAAAAAATCTTCCCATATGTCGCACACTTTCTGCCTGTCACTGCATATTTAGTAATTTTTGCGTAAAAGCCAAAAAATATATTCTAACTTATAATTTTAAGCTTTATTGTTGGTTGTTACAACATGATTTTTGTTTTTATTTATGATTTTTATAGAAAAGAATTAACTTTAGAATTTAAAAGTGGCATAATATCGCATTTACAATCCCATTTCAGTAAAAAATAGGGATGCAGTTTAATCTTGAAGATTAAGGATGACTTCTTGGGAGTTGAAACAACCAAGGATAATATTTTTTTAAATACTTCTCTTTTATCTTTTTAAACAATAGAATAACTTCGTAAAATTGAGAATCAGTTCTCTAAAACATCTGAAAATTCCTTATACAAAAAGGATTTCAACAAATCATGGTAAAACAGCTATTCTCCGGGCTATATGACCCTCCGAGCGCTGGATTACATACTAAAATTTGCCGTATTTTCGTCTAACACAGGTAGACAATAAATATTTGTTTTGAATGCAAGAAACTACTAGGAAGAAAGAAGCTGTTTCTTTAGTTAGGATGTCGTCACCTGCAGACCGGTTTCGAACTCTTTGGTTCTCATCAGTACCTACAGGATAGACGCACATACCTACCTTCCGAAAAAGTATTTCATTAAAGCTACAATGTCGAACTGTATAAGCAGTACGACACAGGTAGCGCCATCCATTAGCAGTTTCAAGCAGTCGGAGTAGAGTAAAATTTTAAAAATATGAATGAAGTCTACTTGTCTGGGGTACATATAAATACGTAAAATTGAGAATCAGTTCTCTAAACCACATGAAAATTCCTTATACAAGGTACATTCCTTATACAGGTGATTTAGAGAAAATTAGCTCCTGTCTCTCTGCTGGCTTTTCTCTAATGCAAAATAGGTAAATTTCTTGTCAGTGTTGCCATAAATAGTATTGATTTGTGCGGGTTTAAGTTTTTTGTCGATTCTGTAAATTTTTTCTGGTTTGTATTTATTTGATGTTTTGATGTGTTTTTGTTTATTGTAAAGAAATACCTATTCTGGTATGTTCGGTAAATTTTTCCAATTTTCATAAGTTTTATTTATTAAGCGTTTCTTTTGGTTCTTGAATATCTATAAGTTTGATTTGTTTTTATAATAATTTGATTTTCTTGCGATTTGTGGAAACATAACTATTTAGAAGTTGGTTGTCTATGTTGTCTGTTGCATTTTCTTGATTGTCAACGTGTCCGGCCTCTACTATAAGAGATTGATTGTTTTGTTCTTGATGTTGGTTTGTTATGTCATCAAATAATAGCGGAATTTCTGCATTACGTGTCACTAAAAGGTTTAAAAAGTTAATACTAACATCAAGAATTTTGAGGATATCTATGCCTAGCAAACAATCAAAATATTTATGAAAGTTTCAACTAATAAAATTTTAACGGTTTACATTTTATTTTACAATTTTTTGTATACGGGATCGTAGTGCTAAAATTTTCGACAGAACTGCCATGTGCAGTTGAAATCTGAAATGGATCTTGTTTTACAAAATTCAAAAATATTTATTGGCAGTTTTTGGTTTAACTCTTAAACCAGTTCGTTAAACTTTAACAAATGACTTAGTTCTGCCCGTGTCAATCGAAATTTTAAGATTAAATTAGGACGGATAATATACGGCAATTTACTATCATTGTTTAGTAAGTTCATAGACTCTAAGTTGGATAATCTGAATTTGATGCTTGGGCTCTTAAAAAAACTGTTCATTATCGACGATATCGCTTTCTTCGGGATGCTCAACTAGGGGTTGAGAATCCGTTTCATAATACTGATTTTGGATTTCGTATTGGTATCGACATTGTATTGATCGTCAATATTATACAGTTCAGCAACAATATATTTTTGTTGGTTAGGCCCACAAAAATTTTCTCTACAATTTTGGAATATATTTAAAGCCAAATTATTGCCTTGTTGTTTAACAGTATTAAAAGTATTTCTTGTGGAGAAATTTTTGGCCGTTGGATCTGGTAAATTTTGATTTTGATGGGGCCTAAAATAATTTGGCCTTGGGCCTAAACTGCCACTAAAATGGGGTTTATTGTTATTTAAGAATATTTGTTTTATTTGGAAAAGTTGTTAATTGAAGCGACATAATAGGTTTCGGCTCAAATTGATTTCATGTGCTACTGCTTTTCCTATTTTGAGAAATTCTTATTTACTGCAAGTTCGCAGAAATGATTTCAATTGGGAAATCGTTCGTTAACATAGTTAATTCAGTATTAAGATCCCCTGGATTTTTTTACAAATCAGCGATCCGACTGGATCTTTTATTCCGCGCAATAACACCCTAAATGCTTAGTTAATTACCACAGTACTGAGACAATATTGGAGCCTCCTTTGCATTAGAATGCGTAGAAATAAAAGAAATTTGCAAGTTTATGAGTTGTTGCACTCTATTATAAAAATCAAAGTTGCTCTCGTAACCTTGTTTTAATCCTGTCGTAGCTATATTTAAAGTATAAATATCAATTTTATCCCCATAAGCATTGAGAAGCGCCTGTTTGAGGTCATCCCACGTATTTATAAGACACGGCGCGCATTTTATTTTAGCTAAAATACTTGACATTAAATAAAGTAAAAGCAAAGTTTCAAAGTCAACTAAGTAAAAGCTCTGTTTCACCATTAAATTCTGGGATCATTACCACCCCCCCCCCCCCGTTAAAGACATTATTAAATTTAAATTTGAATTACTACTACTTAGTAATGGTTTATATTTTCAAGATCTTATTCGATACAAGTGAGCAAAATAATATTAAGTATGGCTCAAGAAAAAATAAGAAAATAAAATATATTGCAAGGGTTCAAACTAGCTATTCAACCATGACCTTCCTTAATACCATAGACAGAATTTATGGACAAGAAGCAGCTGGTTCACTTAGGAATATTTCAAGACTGTGTCAGAAATTGGCAAGACAATAAAACAGAAGAATTTTCCTGCTAAAAAATCCTTGACGAACAACTAGCAAGCATTTATATATATATATATATATATATATATATATATATATATATATATATATATATATATATATATATATATATATGGGTGTTATGAAATTCTCTGCATATATTGAAATGAGTGACTCCTGTGGTAGTCTACAGACATACCCAATACTTTTTTTTTAAATCGAGCATTTTAAAAAATTTCAAAAATACCCTAAAACCAGTCCATGTTCGACGCACCTGGCTGAGCGAACACATGGCCCGACATAAAGCCTGGCAGTAAATTGCGCGCGAAAAACTTAAAACAACAAACTGAATTTGTTGTAACGTTGCCAGACATAGGTATAAATCTTTAGGGATAATTTATTGTCGTTTTAAGCGTAATTTAAGACACAGGTAAAAAACATTAAACCTCTTCCTAAATCCTAAGCTCAGAGAAAAAAAAAATAGTAAAAAGACCACTGCGAAATCACTCCTTTTTATCGGCAGCCTTAGTTTTATCCAATATTTGCCTAACAGAATTTACATATCAATAAGTAAAACAAAAAAATAGGTATGTTGAAAATGTCTTCCTTTATTTGCTTCCAAAAAGGATATTCTCCATATCTTTTTTAATGCTCGCTTTTTACAAATCAATTTTTTTGTTCCCAATAATAATAGACGATTGAATTTTTAAAAATTTTACAAGGTGACACGCTTTGATCACAGCTGTGATTGGTTGAATATCTGGCATAGCGGCGCGTTAAGTGACTGCGCAACATCACGACGCCATGCCGAGCTCGTGCCCGTTAGCTCGGCCGGCTTTTAAATTCTGTCATCCTCCTAGTGAAAAAAAGTTTTCAGTTTATTAATGGTGATATGGTATGTGTTTATAGTGTTGACCATTTATAAGAAAACAAAACATTTCGTAGTGTTTGTTGGACTTTCATGTTTTAACCAAACGGCAGGCTTGTATTGTGTATTAATAGTAATAAATTTTATTATTGTTTGAACAGCGTGCGAGTCCGACAGAGAAAGTTCGTTTCATTTTGGATTTTATTTCCAGTCAAGAGCCTCGTAATGCGTCGTTTGGAAGCGCGTTTGTTTTTATAGTTTGATTGGGTTTGTCGAGTTTTTAAATTTCTTGTCATAAATAAGTGCGCTAGACAAGTGTACACACAATGATGCTACTTGAAACAACTTTTTTTTGTATCAAAAAATCTTGACTTGACTTAACACTGGAAGACGGTATGAAGGTAAAATTTATTATTAATTTAGTTGTGAGGAATTTCGCTTAAAAATTAAGGACGATATAAATAAACCTGTTAATAAAAGCCAAATCTTCTGTTAAATATGATTTAAAATAGGGAATTAAAAAACTTAAGTGTTAGGAGTTTTTTGTTTAAAGCTAACTTATAACAAATATTTTCGTGTAGGTACTCTTTTTCCTCCAAAAATTTCTGGTCGGCCTAGTTCAACAAAATGTTACTCTTGGTTTGAACAGCTGTTCTCTGGATTTTTTGTGTTGAAGTATTTTAACTTTTTGAAATTGAATGTTTTAAAAGATTTAGTATGATTTCTTACTTTAACGATAACAAAAATATTATGTTTTCAAACCTGTTACATAGGAATATTCTAGAGAGAATTGGCAACGTCACAGTGAAAACAAAAGTTTGTTTTTCTGTAACTGACGTTTCTCGTTGTTTTTTAATATGGCCATGTATTTATTGCCAGTGGGGCGCAGTTACTAAAAATTTTTTTTTGAGGTACGATATATACCATTTTTTATCATGAAGCGCCATTTATGAATATTTTTATTCAGTCTGAATTCATACCAACTTTTACGGGTTTCAATATATGCAGTGAATTTCATAACACCCTATATATAATAATAATAATAATAATAATAATAATAATAATAATAATAATAATAATAATAAAATATATTACTGAAAAGTTTACAAAATTTATTATACTGTCGCGCTAGGGGTCGTCAGGGTTGTTAAATTAGGCTGCGGTTTACCAAAACACTTGTATAATTTATTCAGGTACACAATTCACTTACGTTGCTAGGTTGGGTAGCGTAGGGGGCAGCTTCTATCGGAGTACTCGGTCAGCCTAAAGGGCTGGCGCTATTCGTATTATTCGTGCGGCACCACAGTGACGCCTCCTGTCGGGACGCGACAGTAGCGCGCTCCCAGTCGGGACACGACGCCTTCCTTTGCATCTCGCTGGTACGCTTTTTATATGAATCCCTCAAGAACAGTTTATACAAACAGTACAAACTGGTCAGGGTTCATAAAATAAAGGCGAGGCCAGCGATATGCAATTGCAGCACGTAGAGTGGTTTCCGAAATGTTAAATAAATAATATCAAAAATGTATAGAAATTTGGAAAAAATGATGAATATATGGGAAAATATGACATTTCCCCCGCGCCTGTAAAAGCTAGCCCCTAGCTTTAAAAATTTACACATCACACGTTTACAAAATACAAATATACAAAATTCAAAATACAAATATAACATAAACAAAATATACAATAAACAAATACAATATAAACAAACGATTTGGAGCTCGCAGGCTCAGTACATTCAGATGAAATGGAGAATTAAAAAGGTTACTGTCCTGGTACTATAGTCTGGTTCACATTTACACATTTTCTTTACAAAGTTCTATTTTTAGGGAGTTCCAACACGTTACTGATCGAATAGCCTACACACCGACAAAACCCGACACATCCTAAGCGCCACACGTTGAGGCAGGTCGTCATGTGTTTCTCGTTCAGATGCAGCAGTCACGGTTCCTGTGTCCTGGGGGTGGGATCGGCTAGTTTTGTTGCCGACTCCCAGTGCAGCAGGGGTCTCCCTCCTCCGAAGAGTGCGGCCATCCGGACTTTGGGTGGACTGAGCCGTGAGTGACGGGAACTTTGCTGGGCTGATCCTGAGGCTAGTTGTGGTCAACCAGCGCTGCAAGTTCCTTAGGTATGTACGTTGTACCAGTGTCATCACGGCTCTTTGTGCAGCAGTTCAGTCTTAGTGAGGGAAGACCAGGCTGGCGAGACATGGTGGACCGTGCGTGGCTGATGCATGACGCTGGCTGTGTGGACGCAAGCGGCGACTGGCCTTTGGGTTTTTGGTGTGTTTGTGGCTCTCGATCCAGGTCGTGTGGTCTCCCAATGGTACATGAAAAACAAAAAAGACTACCGGCAGTTAAAAGGAAAAAAAAAACAGTTTATAAATAATGAACAATAATGAAAACCTACATGATACTTTGATGTTTAAGTAAAAGTAGACAGACTAAGAACATTCACCCGGTTTTTACATACGACTTCTATTGGTGTCTAAGTATTACTCTTTTGGAGACAGTGAGACATACGTCTCTACTTCATCAGGGGGAAAAACAAAACTATACATACATATTTACATAACAGTTTGAAACCCAAATATAGCGTAATCACATCATCAAATATTTACCATATTTACCATCCTATGTATTCATCAATAAAGTCCCATAAACTTCAAATACGACTTGCATATAACTCTTAATATTTCACATAAGTCACATAAACTTCAAATACTACTTGCATAAAACTCTCAATATTTCACATAGGCAGACATTCAACCCTATATGAAGGTCATCTTCCATGCCTCCCTATACTCACATAATGACTCTTAGTCATTTAAATAACGGTATACATACCACCATCGAGTAGGCGAACATTCAGCTCTATGCTCAGGGCCATCTTCCATGTTCCCCTACTCGGAAAACATATTATGACTTTTAGTCATAAATAAAATAAATAATCATATACATATCACATATCACCATCAAATAGGCGGACATTCAACTCCGTGTTCAGAGTCATCTTCCATGTCCCCCTATTTGGAAAACATATGACTTTCAGTCATATAAACAAATAAACACACGATTACAAAATGCATATGGTAAGCATTGTTGTACGCTATATTTAAATTTATTTAATAATAATAATATTCGACTTAAAAGTAAAAAGAAGTTGGATTTAAAAAAAAGTTCTGACCCTGATTTATTTTTCAATGTCTCAGTCATAAAATATACCCTTGTTTTTGTTTAAATTATTTTTATTAGACACCGTATATTACAATTTAACTTTAACAACACTTTCCTGGGTGAATGGTATATTTAATATTAAATATCAATTGTTTACTTTTCTGCTGATTAAATAAAATAGTGAACTGTCTACCTTTACCTTCGTGGTTTATTTATAATAATGAACTTGATAATATTATACGTGATGATTTGTTTGTTTATTATAAACGCAATAAAATAAAATGAATAGTATTCTATATGATTTATACCAACATAATCTAAAATTTAAAACCGCAATATAGGTGAATTACCTAAAATTTTCCAAGCATAAATCATTCAGACAAACACATTTTGGGTATACCCTCTTTCATACTAACACACACTGACATAAAACACACATTTAAATAACAAACACCTAGTTATAAAAACAAACCTTTAAAACTTCACAGAAAAAAACACTTTTCCGCTGAAAATTAGAAGTATTCTTACCACTCTTATGTATATAAGGGTTGGGTTCCCAAAACATTCCATCCCGTTGAGGTCCTTTATATATTTAAAAACAAATTAAATGGATTACATTCTTATTTATAATTCGTGAGTCCATCCTTAAAAGAAAAAGTACCTTACATTCAGTCCAGCTTACACGAATAAAGTCCATGTACAAAATAATAAGTATCCCTTTCTTTGACTTCCCAAAAGGGCACTAGTTCCACTTTTTCCACAGCTTTTAAAACTTTTTGAGAAAAAAAACATTATTTTATTTTTTGGAAGGTCGGTCCTATAAAAATAAAGAATAAATTAGTCAATTGGAAGAAAAAATGAGCATGCTCCTAAAAACAGGTATAAAGTTTTGTATTTGCTGCCCGTGGTCCTCGTTACCGGCCGTGGCGGCTGCTCACTTAAAGATCAGAGGCGAAATTTAAGTACTTATGTTAAGTATCAAACCTAAAAATGATAATTAAAATGTAAATAACTCTGTGGCACCTTATCAAAATGGCGTTAAAAAGGCAGTACAAATATACCTATATGATAAAAAAAAATATATTTAAAAAACATAGGAAACTTGGAATGGCGCTTAGATATATGTAAATATATTTATAAAAACAACGATACTATTTGTATAACACTTTGTTAATAATATTATAATAATGGCATGTTCAACTTTTTAATTACGAGTACGTGAACCTTGTGTATAAATAGATAATAATGAACTTGGTCGTGAGTATATCAAGTTCACTAGCGACGACCTTAATGTCATCAAAATAAAATATTATATTTCATTGTCGCCAAATAAATGTAAAAATTTCCTTTTTAATCTCAGTGCCCTTAATTGTTGCTCGTTAGAAATAAAAAATTTTACCGTCGTTAGTGTATTTGGTAAACCCAACGAATGTGATTTTACGTTTATGCTGTTATTGACAACCCCCAGCTTGTCTTGCCTTTTCCGTTCTCTTTGAACCTTGTTTAGCTTCCTACGGGCCATAAAATTTAAATAAAAGGAATAACAGGAATACGAGGGTTAAGGGTAGTTTAGTGGATAACCCCAATATATAAATAATAATTCTAGCCTCGCCAGCGTGAACGGGCACGAGGTGGAACAATTTTTATATTTAGCAGTCTATGTAGTCCAATCTCGCCAGCGTTAACGGGCACGAGGCAGGACCACAGAGGACGCTTAGGGGTGGGATCTACAGAAAACTTAGCCTCGCCAGCGTGAACGGGCACGAGGTGGGTTTTACTGTAAGTTCTGTTTGGATAATTCTAATCTCGCCAGCGTAAACGGGCACAAGATAAAATTATGTCAAACGTGTGAGGGATAAGAATGGGTAGGGAAATAATATAGACATAAAAAGCACTGTATTCCCCTTAAAACCACTGTAAAATAAATACCCTTTAAAAACCAATGTAAAAAATACCCTGAAAGAAAACACTGTAAAAACGCCCTTTAAAAATCACTGAAAAAAATAATTTCACAAAAAAAAATTACCTATAACGCCCTGAAAAAAACACTTTAAAAATGCACTGGAAAACACTAAAATGACCTGAAAGAGACAGTAAAAATTATAAAACACAAAAGGCCCTTGGCAAGTCAGGAAGAACTTACCAACGAGAACGAACCAGGCGCCTCCACCAAATGTCGCGCTAGGGGTCGTCAGGGTTGATAAATTAGGCTGCGGTTTACCAAAACACTTGTATAATTTATTCAGGTACACAATTCACTTACGTTGCTAGGTTGGGTAGCGTAGGGGGCAGCTTCTATCGGAGTACTCGGTCAGCCTAAAGGGCTGGCGCTATTCGTATTATTCGTGCGGCACCACAGTGACGCCTCCTGTCGGGACGCGACAGTAGCGCGCTCCCAGTCGGGACACGACGCCTTCCTTTGCATCTCGCTGGTACGCTTTTTATATGAATCCCTCAAGAACAGTTTATACAAACAGTACAAACTGGTCAGGGTTCATAAAATAAAGGCGAGGCCAGCGATATGCAATTGCAGCACGTAGAGTGGTTTCCGAAATGTTAAATAAATAATATCAAAAATGTATAGAAATTTGGAAAAAATGATGAATATATGGGAAAATATGACAATACATGTGTTTTAATTCTAAGTTACATGTCATATAAACTCATGTGCTTTTATACTGTGCACCTAGGTAACTCAATACCTGTATGTGCACTAATTCTAGGTAGTAAAGTTTATCAAATTTAAAATACTGGACCTTATACAATGTTGGAATAATAATAAGGATACACTTAAACTAAGAACTAACACTATTTAACCTACTTATGTTATTTTAGTTAGTAAGAAAAAATTAAAATTTGTTTTTGTTAAGATTAAAAAAATAAAGTTACGACAATTTTGACTAAAAGTTTTGACGTTTTTTATTGTGTTTATCTTTGCTGGAATAATATAAAATTTAGGACCTAAGTAACCTATAAACCTATTACTTATATTCCTATTTCTAAATGTTATTTTAAAGTTTTTATTAATTCTACTTCGTGTCTCGAAGGAACGATTTACATAATTTCTTAGTTTGGTTTTTTATGAACATAAACACAGGTAAACAATATATACAAAGAACGGACATTAAATATTTTTTCAGAATAAAGCAGTTTGGTTGGAAATCTCTTTTTTTCTTAAAAATTACTTTTAAAATATAATTTTGAACAACACAAAGTTGGTTTAGAGAGTGTTGATAAAGGCCACCCCACACAGTTATTCCATATCTCATCAAGGACTCGACTATCGTTCTATAGATATTAAGCAACAGTTCCTTATCAAGAATGTCTCTCAAGATATAAAATTTGTGAATTAATATTCTGATGCTGGTTGTCAGCTTTAAAACGTGTTGATCCCATTTTAGGTTTTTGTCAACAATGATACCCAAATATTTCGTGAAAGCTTCCTCTTTTATTAGTAACGCGTTTGTTTCAATATGATTAAAGTCTGGGCGGTTTGACGCTGTTATAATGAGTTTTATTAACGTTTAGGGTTAGCTTAAAAGAATCCAGCCAGTTTTTTATTTTGACCAAGCCAACCTCTGTAAATGCTTTAACCTGAGACCAGGTGGTTCCTGTAAAAATAGTCACGGTGTCATCCGCGTATGAGATTAAGGCACCATTTTCCATTTCCATATTTGTTAAGGAGTTTATATAGGCGATAAAAAGTATTGGACCTAATACAGTACCCTGAGGTACTCCTATTTTTACATGTAAAGGATCACTACACGTGTCATTGATTTTTAAAATTTGTTTTCTGTTGCTTAAGTAACTTTCAAAGACGTCCAGCGCAATGCCTCTCACACCATAGATGTTTAAAACTTCTAAAAGTGAATCATGGGGCACCGTGTCAAACGCCTTAGCAAGGTCCAAAAACACAGCAAGGATTTCTTATTATCATGTTCTCAGTTACAATTTTTGTAAATTCATAGACCGCGTCTGATGTACTTAAACCGGTAGTAAAGCCAAATTGATTTTTTGAAAGAATATCCGTAATTTTTAGAAATTCTATCAGTCTGTCACTTTTCGAAAATTTTTGCAAATGTATTTATCACGCTGATGGGACAGTAGTTATTTATACAAGTTGCGTCGCCTGATTTGCGAATTGGAGAAACTACGGAGATTTTAAAATTACTAGGGACCATACCAAGTTTAAAAATTAAATTTATTATATGTAATAATGGTCTAATTAGGTATATATGGAAGCATTTAATAAACCGAGAGTTTATGCCATCAAACCCCGAAGCACAGTCATTTTTTAGTGAATTAATTTGTTTTATAATTTCATTTTCGCAGACCGGTTTAAGAAACATTGAAGAAATAGGTACATGTTGCAATTGATATTGATTGTCTGCCACTTTTATTTCTTTCATCATGTTAATGCCCACATTTACAAAAAAATTGTTGCAAAAATTTGCCATATTTTTATTATTAACAAACGTTTTATCGTTGTCTTTTATTTGAAGTTTTTTTATTTTTATTATTAACTTGATTTGTAGCTTCATTTATTACTTTATAAATTTTTTTAATATCGTGTTCATTATTTTTTATTTGATCCTTGTAAAAATCACATTTACATTTATGTATTAATGTATTTAAAGTATTTCTATAATCTTTATATTTTTATTCATCGCTAAGATAAAAATTTTTTCCGAGCTCCTTTTTCATTTTATCTCTACGTTTAATTGAAAATATTATAGCGGATGTTATCCACGGTTTTATTTTTTTCACTTCTTTATATCTTAGAATTTTTTTAGTTTCGGATTGATTTATGATTTGCGATATTATTGTTGTAAAATTTTCTGTGGCGATTTCTACGTCATTGGTGTTTTTAACATCTTCCCAATCCTGCTCAGCCAACAAACGACCTACACCTTCATAGTCAATTTTCGTCACGGTTCTTGTGATATACTTAGCAGTTTCCTGCAAGTTACATTTTGTTTCGGAATAAAAATTTATCATAATCGTAAAGTGATCGGTAAGGTCCGAATCAAGAATATACGTATCATATTTGAGGGAGCCCGTTATTTTTTTTTTGATAAATAAATGATCTATACATGATGTATGTGTGGGTGTTATACGTGTCGGGCCATTTATAAGTGATTGAAATCCATAGGACAGTAAAAGAGATAAGTAATTATTTGTATGGATATCAGCTTTTGATTCTAGGTGTATGTTTATATCACCCACAATTAATTCAATATGGTTTTCGAGATGGTTAGATAAATATTCTTCTAAATCGTCGAGAAAAAAAGAAAGAACTGTGGAAGGTGGCCTATAAATACATGTAATACCATACCTTAAATTATTTATTGTAAGATTAATTTTGCTAAAAGTTACGCCGGATTTAACAAATTTGTTATTTGTGATGTTTGCAACATCTAATTTATTTCTTATAAAAATAATCATACCATCATTCTGATTAAAATCACCCTTATTATAGAACATATCAAATCCTTTGATGTTAAACAAATTATTAACTTGCCAAGCTTCGCTTAAAACAATAATGTTACAAAACAACAGATTGTAAGCCTGAAGAAACACTAACCGTTGATCAAAGTTTTTGTTTATACTTCGTATGTTAAAATGAATTATATTTAATAGTTTATTGTTTACGTTAATGTTTGTTCTCACTAACTTGCAGTCTATGCGTTCCTGAGTGGGTTGGTTGTCCAGCAAGTCCAACTCTTGTTAGATCGCGATTTCTTGTGAATTAGGATCCATTACTGTATCCATAATCGATTTTGCTCCTTAGTATTTGTATGATGGACAATCCTTATCACTTGCTTTGTGTTTTAGATCATAATCAAGGTTAAATTTTTTATTTGCGATTTCACAGTTTATACATTTTTTATATCGTTTTTGGCACTCTTGTATTGTGTGCTCACCCGCACAATATTCACATGTAATCTTATTGGAGCAGGCATTATTCTTGTGATAGTGCTCCTGGCAATTAAAACAACGTTGTATATTTATATCTTCATAAATTGGGTATCGTTTCCACAGTACAAACACTTTTTTCATGCTCATAAATTTGTTAAATACATTAGATGAAGAATCTCCATATATTATGTAGGTTCCTCCTGTTTTTTGTTTTTTTTACAAACGTTACTTGCAACTCGTCACTGGCATTGATAAATGTGTTTTGTTCCCTTATGTAATTTTCTATGCTTTGTTTGTCTAGGTTGTCCTCAGACTCTACTTTATACCCTACTATTTTAAAACGTGGCTTTTTTATTTTTGTTATTTGTATTTCGTAGTTTTCCAAATTATTTTCAGCTGCATCTGATGCATAAAAGCCTTCATTGTTAGGATGCATTAAATTAAAGTAGAACATTGGAAAAATCTGGATTTGATCGGTTTTTGCGAAATTTACAGCTAATTTTGTAATAAACTATTCACATCAAGTTCATTTTCTATAGCTTTTGATTTGGATTGTTCCACAAATTTTCATTTTAAATGTTGTTGCTATAATTAATATTATAGTTTGATAACGCCAGAAACGTATTTTATACAACATGCGAAAACTTTTATCAAAAATAGATTTTCCGTCACTAATATTTAAATACACTTTTATAAGTACATGCAAAAACCTAGAATACAAAGAAACATCGAACACAATGAGGACCCACTGTCAACTGACCTGGATTTTGAACTTGAACTATACAGTTTGGATTATCCTAAAAAAGATGATACCTAAGTATGAAGACACACTGTCAACTGACCTGGATTTTGAACTTGAACTATACAGTTTGGATTATCCTAAAAAGGATGATACCTAAGTATGAAGACACACTGTCAACTGACCTGGATTTTGAACTTGAACTATACAGTTTGGATTATCCTAAAAAGGATGATACCTAAGTATGAAGACACACTGTCAACTGACCTGGATGCAAATGATGTCTCAGTAAACTATTAGGGGAGATGCAAATAAACAAGGCCAACCTTCAAGGTCAACCTTGCAAGCTCATGCAAACTTTCAAAGTCGTTTAAACACCATTCAAGGTCATTACATCACCACGCCAATATCAAGATCAAAAATCTCATTCAAGATTAACAGAGACCGTTCAAGGTCAAGAGCAGCAACATTTCATTGGTACATTGAATCTTTTAAGGTCATTACATAAGGCCAGTGTCATTACACACGGTCAAGGTCAAGGCCAGGAGTGGGGGGAATGAGTATTCCCATTTCCACACTACTTACATGTTAAAAGTAAAACTCCAATGGCTAGAATACTAAACGAAAAATAAAAAATCTGGTATGGTCACCACACAACTTTCCGAACACTGTGTAGCATACAGACAAAGTTTGTTGTTTCTGACTATATTCATGCTAATGCCAGTGAATTGCATATTCCGGATTTTGCTCTGAAGAACTAGCCGCTATAATTCTCCCTGTGACTGTTCATAACAGAACAACAAGAGGCGCGTTACGTACGCACCCCTTTACTGTCCAGCTGCAAAAGCCTAGAATATTCGCTCATTTATACCTAGGGTTTCCAGATTGTGGACCAATGATTTTAAAATAGAAATACTAAAAAATAAAAATGTTGCATTAAATTTGGTTTTATCGTATAGTGGTAACTTAATATGCCCACCGTTTTGAAAATGGTCAGTCAGTCAGTCAGTTTCTTGAAACTTTGGAAATGAATAGAGAATTAACAAATCTGTAAAATGAGTGCTACTTGACCCCATTTGTGCTGCAAAAACTCCAATATTGTGCCAAAATTCACGTCATCGGTTCAGCAGTCTTGACGTAATTTTGACCATGCACACATACATACCTACACACATCACTTCAAAAATAGTCAAAACTGCTTTAGAACACCTGGGAACGTAAAGATGTGTCACAAACTGGAAGTCGAAAATCTGCACGAATACATTACTTTCCTTACACAGTAGAGCGTGGAAGTAGGGTGTGTTCGTAAAGTAAAAATGACAGTTTTTCCAATTAAACTTCGGCGTCAACAATACCTTCCAACTAATTTTAGCCGACTGTTTTGCCGAAGGTTCAACTTTTCACGGAAGATTTCGAGGTTCGAAGATTTGATCGACTTTACTTAAAAATAGATGTGTCAGAAATCTGTCATAAATCATAAATCTCATAAATACATTACCTACTTTCTTTACACAGTTGATCATGTATTTATGTAGACTAAATTCAGAAAGAAAAGATTGGTGAATATGTTAAGTTTTAAGTAATTGCGTAGAAAAATAATTTGCAACAAGAAACACATCAGGGGTATATCCTTGTATATACTTCACTGTCCAGAACAGAATATCCCATATTTCCTTTTTTAACCTTCAATCCCGCGCCAATAGATTACGACTCCCTTCTCTTCAGACACCCATGGTACATACATTAGTATTTAGGCTTAAAGCGCACATCGACGATCACAAATAAAAAAAAATATTTTTTGGTTTTTCGGCTCATATCTAATAGGAAGAAGTATGAAGAGGAAGTACAAAAACAAAATATCACAAAAACCTTAAAAATTAAAAACAGCTTTACACAACCAAACCATAATTATTATTATGATGTCAATTTAGATCCAGTGCGGATTACGTCGACTAATAAGGATTTTTGATTCACTTGACCAAACTTAAATCAGCTAAATAAGAGAGTTGACTTAAAAAGCAAAGTCTTTATGAAATTTGAATTAAAACTATTATATCTACTGTCAGGAGTGCAACTAGGGAGGGGGGGGGGGGGTTAGGTGGGTCCATTACCCAACTATTTTAATTTTCGAAGGTAAGGAGCTTTTTCATACCAGATTTTTCGGACAACGGCGCCTTCTCCAATTATAATACCTGCCTGTTCTGTTATGCTAGTTGCGCCACTGTCTACTGTTGTAAAAGGATAAAGATTATCTGATGAAGTTCGTCCGATTAAAACGTCGACATAAACTTCTGTCTGTTGTGATTTCTTAAAAAAACTTCCATAATCTTTTTCTGATTATGTTGCCAATTTAGTAAACTTTCCCAATAAATAGGTTAGTATATATACTTAAGAAGGCTAGTCTTTATTAATAATCCAGAGAAACGTCGTTATTCTCTGAAAATTCACGGAAGGTTGATCAATTAGTAAAAGAAAATTGAAAACATGGATCCCTAACGAGATATCATTGTTGTTTCTGATCAGGAACTTAAGCTGATGGCAATACAAACGTTGTTCCGTAATTGATTTATAGTTTTCAAAAGCCTGCTATAATGTAACATTGCATATCAAAAAAGTTGAAATTGGTCGGTCACAAGAATTTTTGTAATTTTAAATATACCTAAGTATCAAATGACATGATATAGTGACAACACCTAGGAAAATTTAATTTTATTATTTTTCTGCATGTTTGCTTTTATAGGACAGTTAATGTGTTGGACATTCGTTCAGTCAACGTGTTTTGGAATCGCTCCGCGTTTTCATTAAATATTGTCAGTTTTGTTTGCTTTTTTCGGTTTTTTGTGGTGTCACGGTGATTATGAAAAATGGATGACACAGGTGAAGAAAAGTTAACTTTGGCCAAAAACGTGAGAGAGTGCATTAATAGAAAAACTAGAAGTAATTCGGTAGGATCATCATTTACAATAAAGGATGTGAATAAAATTCTTGGCACCGACAAAAAAACACCATTAGAGATAAGAACTCACCATGATAAACACAAGCAAAAAAAGGAGGTCAATGATAAGGTAAATAATACTAGCACTGGTGTACAGGATGAACCAAAAAAGGATAAAATCATAAAACCTAGCACAGATCTAAATGAAACAACATATGGTGAAGTGTTTATGTCAAAAAAAGTAATAGTTAGAACGCCCCCATTACACGTAAATAGTAAGCAAAATGAAACCAGCTCACAAAAAAGGGCAAAGATCAGACTCTAGTTCTCCAGAAACCACAGACAGACAAAAAATTCGGAAGCAACAAGAAGAAAACCTAGAAAACGACCCCTTTGACACTATAGAAGAAAATAATGTAAATATTGCTTGTCAGTACAACGTTGAAACTATGATTCAAAGGCTTCAACAATCGTTTGAAATTATAAATAATTTTGCTGAAAATCCAGAGCGTAATGAGAATGACTTATCAGCGCTAAGGAAGGCTGCATTTCGAATACATTCAGCTGTTACTGGTCTAGCTTACAAAGTTGGTCAACTAGAAAAGCAAAACTGTATTTTTCATCATAAACTGAAAGAGTTTAAACAGACCCAGCAAAGCAATGAATTGTTCAATGAAAATGATGATGTACGAGAAATCACACCCGTAATAAATGATACGCCCAGAAAAACGTACAGCTCAGTAATCAAAAAAAGCGGACAAAGAAATCCAGAAACAAAAAATGAAGATCAGAAATGGGTAACCCCTCTACATACCAAGAAAAATGAAATTATGATTAGGCCAAAGGAGAACAAGGACTCAAAGCAGGTGCTTAAGGAAATCAAACAGAATATATGTAAGGATGGACAAGGCAATGAGACGTTTAGAAGGGTCAAACTTTTACAAAATGGGGGAGTAATCTTAGAATCTCATGATGATACTCAACATAAAAAAATACAGAAACTCTTGGAAAATCAAAGTAACTTTCAGACGAAAAACTTGGAAAATAATGAGCCTATGCTAATGATAAGTGGGATAGAAAAAGGCTATACACCTGAAGGGTTTATAGCAGAGCTTATTGAAGATAATCCCCAGCTAAAGGACTTATTTGGAGATGTTACAACAAAAATAAAGTTTATCACAAAAAAAGTGTGTAGGAATAAAAACAAGGAAAATTGGATACTCCAAACTAAACCAGAAATATTTAAATGGCTTATAAAAAAATGAAAATCTAAGCTTTGACTTAATGAAGGCATATGTGCGGGAATATACCAATCTGGCTATGTGTTTTAAATGTTGTTACTTTGGCCATGTAGCTAAACACTGCAGAGGAACTCTGTGCTGTTATAAATGTGGTGGAGAGCATGAAAGTAACCAGTGCCCAGAAAATAGCCCATTAGATTGCCCTAACTGTAAACGAATGAAACTGAATGAAAGAGTACATTCTGCTAGAGATCCTAGATGCCCAGCATACTTACTCAAACTGGAAAAACATCGGCAACATATTGATTTTGGTGGCAGTAGTACTGAAACACATTTTTTAAAGAAAAATTAAAACCGTCTGACCAAAAGAATAAATTAAAGAAAGGGAAAGAGCTCTCAAATTACTGTATAATACACCAAAATGTTCAATCCTTTGGCAATTCTATAGACAAAATAAACCATATGCTAGAAGATCATCTAGAGTGCAAATTTTTGTGCTTATCAGAACATTGGAAAAACAAGGAACAGCTACAAATGTTTGGTATAAAAGATTTTAAGCTGGCATCATGTTTCTGTAGAGAAAACGGATATGGGGGAGCAGCAGTTTATGCGCAAAATGACATTAAAGTGAAGGTTCGCAAAAAAATTAATAAACTATCACTGAGTGGACAATTCGAATGTGCTTGTACTGAGTGCGATATTGGAGGTGAAAAGTTTTTGGTGATTTCAATATACAGACCTCCTGGAGGCGATATGAACATATTTCTTAAAAAATTGGAGAATCTATTGTTACAAATTATAGAGGAAAACAAGAAAGTGTTTTTAGCAGGTGACTTTAATATAGAATTACTTAAAAGCAGTAACAACCGAACCGACTTTCTTTCTGTAATGGACTCGTTTAACATAGCTCCAATAATTTTGGTGAATACGAGAGTTACTGGCGCATCTGGGAGCTGTATAGATAACATTTGTACAAATATTCCTAAATCTGAGCTGCATAGTGCTGTTTTACGGACTGCAATATCAGACCATTTTGCACAGAAAGTTACGTTTAAATGCAGAGGGGAGGACTCTTATAAGCCCCATTATAAAAGATTCTTTTCATTAAGTAATAAGACTAAATTTGTAAATATTTTAGAACAGGAAAGATGGTTAAGTGTTTATGATATAGATAGGGCAAATGTAAATGAACAATGGTCGGTTTTTATGAATTTATTTTTACCCATTTTTAATGAATGTTTCCCTAAAAAGCTTGTTAACAAAAAACAATATAAACAATCTCTTTATAAAAACAATAGGCAGGTACAGGAGGTGAAAGATAGGTTAGATGTTCTTTTGCATTTAAAAACGCATAGTAATATTTTTAATGATATGTATAAAAATGTAAAAAAAGAGTATGATGCGGTTTTAGTGAGTGCTAGGTCTAAAAATTATGAAAATAAGATTAGACACTCGGATAATAAAAATAAATGTATGTGGACCATATATGATGAAATCTCTGGAAGAAACAATAAAAGTAATGTCATGCTTTCTGGGGATCCGGAAAAAATATCGAATGATTATAATGATTTTTTACTTCAGATAGTGCCAGATTTAATAAAAAATATTGAAAAAGTGGAGTGGGATTGCAACGTGCAGAATAACTTAAAATCTATGTATCTAATGCCCGTTACTTGTCCAGAAATTCTAAAACTGTCAGAAAAAATTAAAAATAAGCATAGTTGTGGAGATGACGAAATACCTACAAGCATTGTTAAACTTTGTATTCCAACAATTTGTAAGATATTGTGTCACATAATTAATAATTCACTTAAAGAAGGTATTTTTCCCGATCAGCTTAAATTAGCATCAATTAAGCCACTTTACAAAAATAAGGGAGATTCAGAAAGCATGGACAATTATAGGCCGGTAAGCCTACTTCCGAGCTTTTCGAAGTTATTTGAGTTAGTTATGAGCGATCGGCTAATGAAATTTATGAATGAATGTGATCTTTTCTCAGGGAACCAGCATGGATACCTTAAGGGGAGATCAACGCAAACGGCCATTTTTCAGTTTACCCGTTTAATTTTAGACTGTCTTGAGCAAGGAAGGATGGCTATGGGTATATTTTTGGATCTGTCAAAGGCTTATGATTGTTTGGATAGAGGGCTTCTTTTGAAGAAACTTGATTCTTATGGCATTAGGGGTTGTGCTCTAAAATGGATTTTGTCATACTTAGATAACCGAGCACAAAGAGTAGTTATTGCAAAGGAAAACTGTTTGTATAAATCAAAAATATTGCAAAATACAATAGGAATACCACAAGGTAGCATATTAGGACCAATATTGTTTATTATATTCATTAATGATTTAAACTTAAACTTTGAAATTAATAATTTGGCTCGATCATCTAGTCTTACAGAGTATGCTGATGACACTAATATATTGGTGGGTGGTAGGGACCTCTTGGAATTAACATCTAATGCAACGATGATTTTCCACGACACCAAAGTGTGGTTTCAAAAGAACAGACTGCTTATGTTCGAAACCACGTATAGACATTTTATTGTTACCAGTATTTTTTTTAAACCATAGTTACAGAGAACGTGTCAAGGGTGACACGGAGAAAAGTTTTGTCATATTTTTCATGTAAAATTAAAACCAATTTAAGTGTAGAAGCATTAAAATACAGTCCAAAGAAAAATCGAAGTTTGCTTCAAATATTTACATGGTCCCTCTTTCGTCGGATGGGTAAAGTTTTCGTCAAGAACGTGGACGATTAGTTACATGACAAGCGAACATAGACGTACGTCCTGCCAGCGACATATTGCATCAGCAAAATTGAATAAAAATTGTTAAGAAGAAAAAATAGTGTTTTTTCCACAAGAAGAAGCGTACAGAGTGAGTCGTTCCTATTTTATCGCTATTGCTTGATCCTTATCCTAAAATATTTTCCTAGCTCCTTAGTTCTGGCTTTGCATGTACAGGATAGGGTGACATTTTGTACAATAATTAAGTGGTAAAATAAGGAAGGTAGTACCCAGAAATAAATTGAACATAAATTCTTTCAAATTGAACATTTCAGTACAGACTTTCTATGGAATGTCTTATATAATTTGTTAAAAGTACATTTTTTGAAAGATTTATTTGTACAAGGAAGTCGAATCAATTCTAGCAAAAATTTGTTTATGATAGTGTACGCTAAAATTTGATAAGGCTTACTTAATATTGCTCCAAAATGGCAAAACAGGAACATATTCGTAAAAGAGCTGCACTTAAGTCTAAATTAACAATTTTTAGTAACTATTTACAAAGTTTTGAAGCCAAGTTGCAAAACAATAGTGTCATAAATATAGATTATCAACAACTTCAAACCAGGAAAAATGATCTAGAGGGTTTTCTTTTAGTAGAGTTTGAAGATATTCAAACACAAATTGAAAATGAGTTAGGAGGTATAGATATTGATGTAGAAGAACGTATGTCATTTGATACACAATATTACGGTTTAATAGCAAAAGCTGAACAACATTTAGTAAATTTTAAGAAAACGGAAAATAACAATAGTAGCTCATCATCAGTATCTATGCAGTCTGTAAGAAATCATTTTCAAATTGATCATGATGGTAACTCTCAAGGATTTTTTGGTCTTAGACTTCCCCCCATAGATGTACCTAAATTTGATGGAAACTTTCAAACCTGGTTAGAATATCGCGACACATTTGAATCTATGATTCATTCTAACACGGTTTTGTCAAAAATACAAAAATTTCATTACTTAAGAGGCAGTCTGACTGAGGCGGCTGCACTGGTTGTACAATCTTTGGAATTTTCTGATGAAAATTACGAGGTAGCATGGAACCTTTTGCTAGAAAGATATAACAATTCCCGTATTTTAATTCAAAACCATGTTAAAGCCCTTTTTAATGTAGAGTCTATTCCAAAAGAGTCGTCGGATCGCATAAGATCTTTAATAGATAACGTATCTAAACATATGAGGTGTCTTGAACAAGTCAATGAGCCTACCGTAGATACTTTAATTATTTATTTAATAAGTACAAAACTTGATAATAGCACGTCCCGTGAATGGGAAAAGTACAAAAACAGTAATGATTTAAGTAAAAAATCACCAACTCTGAGTGATTTAAAAACTTTTTTAAATAACAAAGCTGATTTATTAGAAACTTTAAAAATCAATCATATGAACACCAGGGAAACCAGAAAACAGTTTTCTAATACAAGAAGCTTGTTTGCAGCGGTGAAAAATTGTGCAATTTGTAAACAATTACACCAGATTTCTACCTGCGAAACATTTTTAGGTTTAAATGTACAGGATCGTATAAAAAAGATTCAAGAGTTAAAACTATGTGTAAACTGCTTAAAATTTGGACATCACAGTAAAGTTTGTAGATCATATTGTCACAAGTGGAAAAACCAATAATATTTCATAATGTACCTATTAACGATTTCGGTTAGTTATTGTGTATTAGCAATTTTCTACTAATTTTTGACACGTGAGATACGCAAACACGCAAAATAGCGGTTTTTCTAATACGAATAAAATATACCGAAAAGATAAAAAAAATTGTCAGATCACTTAAGTAGTTTTCAAAATAATATTTTTAAAGTTTCTAATGTATTGGTTAGAAAATTTCTTGTTTTGAAAAAAAATACGTTAATATTCCCAATTCTCCTCAGTTTATTAGCTACACAGCTTAAACGACTCAAAAAAAAAATCGAAATTTAAAGAGTAACTCAAAATTTGTTTCAACAACCCACATATTTAAGTAAAATAATTAGTATAATATATTCTGACACAAAACACCTTTTAATTTGTTTATCACAATAGCGCGGCTTCAATTAAAAAAATATAAACTATAAAAGAAATAAAATGTGGTAAAAAATAATGACCTCCTTAACTATGTAAAAACTGAATGTTTTGTCTTTCGAGTGTAATTAACATAGAATCCCTTTTTTAAAATTTGAAGATCATCTCTTCCACAATTTATCACAATCACCAACGTATCGGACCGAGGATCGTGCACTAGTGTCCTTTACCACTCTTGTCTTTTCGATCGCCCTATTACATAGTCAGCAATTCCCTCCTTTATTTGGAGCGTTGACTTTAGGTCGAAAACCTCGATAATGCTGACTAGGTACCTAATTAGACGTCGTTTCAATAAATTATTTCGAGTAATTATTTGATTTTATAAAGGAACTATAATATTTCATAGTTGCAATTTTTATGTATATTCAATAAATAAGCTACATCCTGCCACTGTAGAGGGCAATAACTTATGATTAAGTAAAATAGGATTATAGATTACTTATTGAACTTCCAAATATTGACCTATGAAATATTATTGGTTTTTCCACTTGTGACAATATCCTTGTAAAATTTGTTCTTTGAAACACCATAAGTTGTTACACATAGATAGATGTCAAAGTCAAAATAATAATTACCAAAATCAAGCACGGTCAAATAATTTAAATAGTACGGAGACATCGGTGAGTTCTCCAAGTAATAACACTAGTACAAGCGAAAATGTATCAACAGATACACAAGCTTTTCAGATTTCTCAGACGGTACAAGAAAAAGGTACAGTATGTGGAATGTCGTACAGTCCGACCCAAGTTCTTCTTAGTACAGCATTAGTACGGGTTCTGGACAAAAATAATAAGCCGCATACTATTCGAGTATTGTTAGACTCAGGATCACAATCGAGCTTCATTAGAACGGATATTGCTAATAAATTAAAATTAAATAAACAAGAAATAAATATGAACGTTGCCGGCTTAAATCAAACGATGTCAAAAATTCAGTACAAATGTGACATTACAGTACATTCTTTACAGAATTCGTTTAATACAAAAATTTCTTGTTTAGTACTTCCTAACATCACCGGAAATTTGCCTAGTGTGCATGTTAATACGCAAGATATAATTATTCCTACGCATATAAAGTCGTCAGATCCTTCTTATAACGACCCCTCTCAAATTGACATGTTAATAGGGGCGGATATATTTTGGTCATTAATTTGTATAGGACAAATATCTCTTGGAATCAATAAACCCTTATTGCAAAAAACAAAATTTGGTTGGGTAATTTCGGGACCCAGTGGCGTACTTTCAAATAATACTTCAGAAGATAAAACATATTGTAATTTTGTACAGAACTCAGAAATACGAGATCAATTAAGTCGGTTTTGGGAAATAGAGGAAGGGTATCTTTCTAAGGTACCTCAATCGGAAGAAGAAATAGCGTGCGAAAAACTGTTCGTTGATAAGACAATTCGGTGTTCGGATGGCAGATTTATGGTACAAATTCCGCTTAAATCCTCTCCTGATAGTCTTGGTGAGTCATTCATACAAGCAAAGAAACAATTCTTATCGCTAGAACGAAAGCTGGAATTAAATCCGGACTTAAAATCGCAGTACGTAAATTTTATGAGAGAATACGCAGAACTAGAACATATGAAAAAGGTTGAAGGTGAAACTCAGTTTGAGCACTTATATTATATGCCACATCATAGTGTAGTTCGTGAAGATTCATTAACTACTAAACTTCGCGTAGTATTTAATTGTTCAATGAAAGCTTCCAAGGGTGTAAGTTTTAATGAAATTCAAATGGTGGGACCGACCGTACAAAAAGATTTAATTTCGGTTCTGCTACGTTTCCGGCAACATACGTACATAGTTGCGGCAGATATTGCCAAAATGTACAGGCAAATTTTAGTTATACCTGACCAAAGATCGCTTCAAAGAATTTTGTGGCGGGAAAGTCCAGATAAACCCTTAGATACGTACGAATTACAAACGGTTACATACGGTACTAGCGCAGCACCATTTCTTGCCATTCGTTGTTTAATGCAACTTGCATTCGACCATGAGACAATAGATCCTGAAATATCAAAAATCATAAAAGAAGAGTTCTATGTAGACGATCTTCTAACGGGCGCAGACACGGTCGAAAGGGCTGCGAAAATTGCAAGTGACGTTGCACAAGTATTAGGTACGGGATGTTTTGAGTTACGCAAGTTTTATTCAAACGACCCAAGAGTTTTAAAGTACGTGGACACGTCTACATCCACAAACAGTGTCGTTAATTTTGGCGAGAATAAGAATGCAAAAACGTTAGGTTTAATTTGGCATTGTCACACTGATAGTTTAACTTACGATATAAATATAGTATCAAGGAAACTTCCTGTTACAAAACGTACCATTTTAGCAGGTATTGCGCAAGTTTTTGATCCGCTCGGTCTACTCGCAGTTTGTATAATAAAGGCAAAAATTTTACTACAACGATTGTGGCTGGAAAAATTAACGTGGGATGAAGCAGTGCCTTTGCAACTTTATACAGCCTGGGTAGAATGTCGTGATCAGCTCTCAGTTTTAAACCAGTTGCGCATACCTAGACATGTCATATGTGAAGATTCAGTTAACGTACCGTTACACGGGTTTTCAGATAGTTCAGAAACCGCGTACGGCGGATGTATTTATATCCGATCAGTAAACAAAAAAAAATGAGGTACACGTGAGATTGCTTTGCGCAAAGGCCAAAGTGGCTCCGCTCAAATCGATTACGCTTCCTAGACTGGAGCTTTGTGGGGCATTAGGTTTGTCACGACTTTTACAAAAAGTTCTTTCATCACTTACAATTAGATTTAACGAATGTATTTTGTGGTGCGACTCAACGGTGGTTCTTGGGTGGCTAAAAATACCACCAAATTTATTAAAAACTTTTGTAAATACTCGTGTAGCGGAAATTCAGTCAATTACTGGTAACTGGACATGGCGGCATGTGCCATCTAAGGAGAACCCAGCTGATCTATTATCTAGAGGACTAAATCCTCAACAGGTTATGAAGTCGAAGATGTGGTTTCATGGGCCGGACTGGCTTAAAGGGAATAGCTCAGACTGGCCTTCTTAAATGATAAAAAGTAAAACTTTACCAGAAGTGAAAAACATTCCGCAAACCTTACACATAGTAATACAATCTAAATTTCCCTTTGAAAGATTTTCGTGTTTACAACGTCTTAAACGGGTAGTAGCTTATTTATTTCGATTTAAAAATAACTGCAGTTTACGAGGTCTTAATAATAATCAACGAACTATTGGCGTTTTGACTGTACAAGAGATTTCACATGCTCAGATTGTTTTAATTAAAATAGGACAAGAACAATCTTTTTCTCAAGATATCACATCCCTTAAACAAAAGGGTGAAATTAATCAAAAAAGCAAAATTTTAAACCTAAAACCATTTTTAGATGATAATTTAATTTTAAGAGTAGGTGGGAGGTTAACTGATTCGGACATGTAGTATAATAAAAAACATCCCATTCTTTTGGATTCTAAGCACAGGTTGACTAAATTGATATTTGAATTCGAACATAAACGATTGTTTCACGCTGGACCACAGCATTTATTGGCCTCAATCAGAGACGAATTCTGGCCAATCAGTGGTCGTAACTTAGCAAAGATTACATACCGGAAATGTGTCGTATGCTTCAGACATAATCCGAAGGTTATACAACCAATAATGGGCAATCTGCCTAAAGAACGCCTACAGTCAGGTATTCCTTTCAATGTAGCAGGAGTTGACTACGCGGGTCCGTACCTACTAAAAGATAGAAAGGGCCGTGGTGCAAAAACTTCGAAATGTTGGCTTGCATTATTTATTTGTTTTGCGACACGGGCCATACATTTAGAACTGGTCACAGATTTAAGCAAAGACTCGTTTATGTTGGCATTAACGAGTTAAGATTAAAGGTTTATGTCACGTCGTGGAAAACCGTCGTTAATTTACTCTGATAACGGTACTAATTTTAAAGCTGCCAGCTCTGACCTGTCAAAATTAGGTACTTTCCTTCAAGAAAATCAAACTGCAATAATTGACGCACTTTTAGTTGACAGTATTGAGTGGAAATTTATACCACCTAACTCTCCCCATTTTGGAGGAATATGGGAAGCCGGTGTAAAATCAAGTAAATACCATTTAAAGCGTATTTTGGGTAACACTTTACTTACGTACGAAGAAATGTACACCCTTCTTGTGCAGGTGGAGGCAATTTTGAACTCCCGTCCACTCTCCCCTCTCTCCTCTGATCCCGGAGACTTAAATCCTTTAACCCCGGCTCACTTTCTAATTGGTCGTCCAGTAACTTCATTACCAGAACCAATATTAAGCACTATTCCCGAAAATAGACTGAACAGATATCAGTTATTGGAACAGATGCGTCATCATTTTTGGACCAGATGGCACCAGGAGTTTGTTTCGGAATTACAACAAAGAGTACGCTGGAAAATTAACCAACCACAGTTAAAAGTCGGGACTTTGGTGATTATTAAGGAAGACAATACGCCAGTTATAAACTGGAGACTCGGAAGAGTAGTTAGTGTTCATCCCGGTAAAGATGGTGTAGCAAGAGTGGCAACTGTAAAGACTTCTCGAGGTGAAGTAAAACGAAGTTTGTCGAAAATGTGTCCCTTACCCCTCAATGACTAAAACTTTTAAAAGTGTTTTGTGTTGAAAGTTAGTACTTTCAAGGTGGGGAGTATGTTCGAAACCACGTATAGACATTTTATTGTTACCAGTATTTTTTTTAAACCATAGTTACAGAGAACGTGTCAAGGGTGACACGGAGAAAAGTTTTGTCATATTTTTCATGTAAAATTAAAACCAATTTAAGTGTAGAAGCATTAAAATACAGTCCAAAGAAAAATCGAAGTTTGCTTCAAATATTTACAGCTTATAAACAAAGAAAAAACAAACATTGTTATTTTTAAAACCAAACTTAGTAGAAAAGAACGACCAGAACTAGTAGAAATTGATCAAGAGCAGCTACCAGTAGAAAAAAATACGGTAATTATTGATATTACTGAACTTAGAACCTTACTCTGTAAGTGATTTTTAGAATTTCAAATGTTGTATGTTAAGTTTTAATGATGTTTGTATTGTACAAATATGTTCTTATAGTGGCTTATTATTATTTTGTGCTTTTAATTTTTATGTATTGACGCCGAATCATTCAATTGTTATGTAAGTTGTACTAAGCAATTTTCTGATTAAAGGGATTTTGACTTTGACTTTGACTTACTGGAAACAGCGAATTTTTTCATGAAATTTTGCACAGACCCTAATTTTGGGTCGTAGAACACGAATCCGAAGTCAGTTGTTGGCGGTCTCGTATGGTTTTTCCAAAAAAAAATTTTTTTTCCAAAAATTTTAGGTTAACTTTTAGGTTACCTTTTTTATATAGATTCCTTTAAGTTTCAACACTTTCACTTAAACATATCTGTAAACTTATAATTTTTATTTTATTTCGTCACACAAAACACCACATTTAGGCTAAAATAGCTAAGAAAATTGCTTTTTCCTATAGAAAATTCCATTTCATCGCTACTAGATGTCATTATTTTTCCAGCTGTCAATTTTCCGGCGTTGCCACGTTTACAAAGCATTTTTCTTACAAATTTTAACAATTTCCGGCCATAAATAAATCCAAAAAAATATCAGAGTAAAATAAGACAGACAGCATTTTATTTACTCGCGTCTACAGGGACCCCGGAATTTCGGCTGATTAGCTTCTTGACGTTTGACCCGATTAATTTTTGCTCGGATCCCTCTTCGCTTGCGAGGAAAGAGACTGGTCAGGGCCCCTAACCAGGTGCTAACCCTGTTCCGACCTTAGGGTGCCCTCCGATCCACCGTTCTGGACACAAACAAAACATAATTTTTAGGTTAAGGTACCTAGACACGAAAAATTGTAAATTATGTTTTGTTTGTTGTCCAGAACGGTGGATCGGAGGGCACCCTAAGGTCGGAACAGGGTTAGCACCTGGTTAGGGGCCCTGACCAGTCTCTTTCCTCGCAAGCGAAGAGGGATCCGAGCAAAAAATTAATCGGGTCAAACGTCAAGACGCCAATCAGCCGGGCTCAGGTTGGGTGAGCAAAAAGGTGGTCAGGTTTGCTCAGTTTTCATTGATATAGATACATATATATATATATCTATATCAATGAAAACTGAGCAAACCTGACCACCTTTTTGCTCAGGTTTGCTTGGGTTGGGTATACACCTGTTTGTTCAGATATGGTTGCATGCATCAGCATATTATGCAGGTGTTGGATTGCTGATAAATAGGATTTTGGTTACATCTGATTTAGGTTAAAATTAAAAAATATTGTCGACTAAGTTGGACAGAATAGTGAATTTAGTTTGTTATGGTTAGCTTTTTTATTATTCCTAATTTACAATTTTTCCATGAAAAATCAGTAAACGTGGCAACGCCGGAAAATTGACAGCTGGAAAAATAATGACATCTAGTAGCGATAAAATGGAATTTTCTATAGGAAAAAGCAATTTTCTTAGTTATTTTTGCCTAAATGTGGTGTTTTGTGTGACGAAATAAAATAAAAATTATAAGTTTACAGATATCGTCGGTCCAATACCAAAGGCGCGAATGTGCATTATTATGATTCTCAGGAAATAGCGATTGATGGTTTAATAAACATTTAAAAATACCTATGATTACTTGCGACTTTTTGTTTGGTATTAAATAATATATCCAGGTGGTCTATTATAACGACTATAATGAAAAAACCAAGTATGGTGATTAATTTTTGAAAAATAACACATTCGTGATTTTGGCATTGAGACTTTTATAGAAATAGAAAAAATCTGAAATAAAAAATAACACGAATGTGCAGAAAAAGACAGTCATTCTATTGTAATTAATTATTTTATTGTTAAAATAAAATTGCAAATATGCTTTTATTACAAAATAAAAATGGCTGATCTTATTCTAAAGGAAAAGCATCGTCATCAAGTTCTTCATTGTCAGGCTCTGGTAAATTATCCCGCCTAATTTTATTTGATTTTAAAGTTTCGTAAAATCCATGATAGGCTTTAGGAATAGTCAAATCGTCACACATTTTCTTTAAGTCTTTCAATTTAGCCTCAGAAATTTCCAGTTCGGCTTTGTATGCTTTTTCAACTCGGAATTCTGAACTGGGGCGTCCTCTGTTACGTTTAAGTGGAACCTCCGTAAAAACATCTTGGTCAAAACTTGTTTGGTAGAAAACTTTAGAGGGATTTTTCTTATTGTAATGAAGCCAACAAACTTTGCGCCAAGGAATATTTTTAGGCATAATATTTTGTGAAAATGCACTAAAATCGTAGAAGTCGTCAAATAGCATTCTCTTAACTTTAAAAGGATTTGGATTTTGACGAGAATCCCTTATTAGTTGATCCCATCCCTCTGGTGTATAGACAGGAACATGTTTTGATTTTTTTTCTATTTTTGAGTGGATTGAATCGCACTCCATTTCTGTGTGCCCTGTTTCGAAGAAGACGTGATCTACTGTTTCAAGGGTATCGTGTTTATTTACCAAATACAAGCACATGGCAGCAAAAATGGAGTTCTTTTGCTGGCCTCCGCAACCATCTGACATCATTCTTACTGCAGTAATATCTTTGTGGCTTAAAATAAAATCGGAAATACACGAGGATATTTCATTTGCCCCTCTATTTCCTTGGTTTTCATTCCAGACATAGCAGGAAACATCTTGATTTCCAAGGTTGTAGATGGTAAAGTTGTATACAGCAAATTTTCTTAAATAAAAGATTTGCCCTGCCGCCCCTTTTGGTGTGTTTAATACTGCCTGCAAATCAAAATTGAAAGACAGCGTTTTCGGATCATGTTGAGCAGCAACTTTATCTTCGTCTCGACGATTGCGGGCTTCTGTTCTTCTCTTAAGATGTAAATTGTACTCCTCTTCTCTTTGGATTTTTTCAGCATCATTATTTATTGTGTTGTATGCAAGACACTTCTTGCACTGATCTTTTTTGGGCTTATGGAACCCCAAATTGTATGTGTTAAATACCATTCGATATTTTTCCAAGGATACAGGTTTTCTGTTATTTTCAATGCATAGCAGCGTGTACAACCTGTGCATAATACTTATGTTTAGGGACGCATCTAAATATTTTTTTTTCGAAGACTTTCTACAATAGTGGGATTCCATTGTAGGAAACGAAGTTATGTGGGATTTTAAGAAGTTTTCATCGTCAATGTTAAGCTTATTATGAGGAGCATGCTTGCCCCGTAGATCCTTTTGAACCACTCCATTGCTGCTTACTTTTTTTAAAGAAGATCTTATCATAGCGTCGGTCACGTTTAAAGTGGCCATGAAAAATTCTCTACAAACTGTTTCTTTCTGTCCACCTACAGTTAAGGAATATTGGTTTGTAAAGCTTTTTCTTGAATTTTCCAAATTTCTGGTCGTTCTTTTTTTAAATTTTTGTTCCACGTGGCAGTATATAAACTGCTTCTGTTCATCGAGATTGCAGAGATTTCTAAATTCGGTGTAAATTTGCCCTCTCTGTTGTTCGTTCACGTTTGTGGAGCAAACATGTTTCTGCTTATCGGCACAGGGTGAAGGTAACATTGGGCGAGAAGGTTTTAGAATATTACGGAAACCTATGTAAGATTTTCCACTTATCCTTGCACGTTTTCTGGTATTCTTCTTCCAGGTTTCTTTGTTTTTCTTATGTTTTAGTGGTAGATGGTTTTCATCATTATTTATGTTTTCATCGTTGTCCGAGTTGGAACTGGAAGGTAAATATTCATCTGATGATTCCGCATATGGCTCATCGAAGTCGTCAGACTGGCCAGGATTGTTTTTATCACTTGTTTGACAGGGTACCTCGTCCTGCTGCATCAATGGCTGTGTGATTTCAGTCTCTTTTGTTTGTGAACAAAAAAAAATGGTTTGTTCCTCGTCAGCTCCTATGTTAACATTAATTTGGTTGTCAGCAATGGAGTCATCTCGGGAATCATAATATACATCGATATTTTCTACTGGCATAAAATTACCATCTGAAAAAAGCATAGACAAAAATTGATAGTTTTTACTTCATATTATCGCAGAACCGTTTTGTATTCAGGGCTAATATAAAAGAGCATTTGTGTTTTGCGCTGGTTTCAAAACGATATGGTCATATTAATTAAAAACCAATTAGCGTAATTAAAAATAAATTATTATGTTATACTGCTTAGTGCATTTTTGAAAGCCCGTTGTATTATTTATAATTTTTTACCCCCCCCCCCCCCCTTTTAGAATTTCAAACTACCAAAAGTAATTACACATTTTGAAAACACCTTTAGTATAATGCAAAAAAAAGCGTCCAAATCAGTGCAGTGGTATCCAAGAAATCGGGAAATTTGAAACATAAAACATAGTTTACATCGTAATTATAACCTAATCTTTCTGAAGTTGGTTGAAAAATTAATAATATGAGTACTAGCAATATTAAAACAAGGCTTAACATACCAGTATTTTGGACTTTATTTTCATTTTCAGTTTGAAATAGATCTTCATCTTCAGTTGAAGGTAGATTGTCACCTGAAAATATTGAACGATGTAATTTAATTATTTTAACAAATATTAGATTGAAACTAACGTAATCATCACACTGAAAAGCATTTTACGTTCCACAAACTATTAAGTCCATGCTGCGAATAAAATAAACTTACCAACATTTTTTTCTTTTTGGCACATCAAAACCATTCGTAACGCTCTAGACCCAGACATGTTTAATAGTTTAAATAAACAAATAAAGTAAAAGAGTTTTCACTTTAACAAGTCTATAAATAATACCATCACTTATCACTGTTTCAACGTTTCACTACTTCAAGAAAACAACGACTAATTTGTGTTTGCATCAATCGCACCGAACTTACAATGCACGAATGTGCGTAGTTACAGATTAGCTTGAAATTTTTACCAGGCCAAAACCACGAATGTGTCACTTTCGCGATACCGCCTTGGAATTATTTTTACCGGTGTACATTCGTGAATTAAAGTTATAACCTTGTAGGCAAAATATTAGGATTTGATATTCGTGACTCTGGCAATGCAAAATTTAGTAAATTTTGATATTCTTCCCACAAAAAAGTAATTTTCGCGATTTTTGCACATTCGCGCCTTTGGCATTGGATCGACGATATGTTTAAGTGAAACTGTTGAAACTTAAAGGAATCTATATAAAAAAGGTAACCTAAAAGTTAACCTAAAATTTTTGGAAAAAAAATTTTTTTTTGGAAAAACCATACGAGACCGCCAACAACTGACTTCGGATTCGTGTTCTACGACCCAAAATTAGGGTCTGTGCAAAATTTCATGAAAAAATTCGCTGTTTCCAGTAATATCAATAATTACCAAAAATACAAAGTTTCTAGGCATTCACATTGACGAATTTTTAGATTGGTCACATCATATAGGCTATCTGGGTGAAAAATTAAATAAGATATGCTACGGTCTACGCATAGTAACTAAATATTTAAATGAAACAGCAAAAAGAACCTTATATTTTGCAAATTTTGAAGCAACAGCTAGGTTTGGAATAATTTTTTGGGGAACCAACTCAAAATTAGAAAAGATTTTTGTTATTCAAAAACGTGTGGTACGAATATTATGCCATATTTACAGTCATGTAGAGGTACATTTAGGTCAAAAAGTTTGTTAACTGTTTATGCTTTGTACATTTACGAAACCATTTTATTTTTTTATAAGAATCAAGATAAATTTAACACCCTTACTTACCACAGTTATAATACACGAAGAAAAGACATTAATTATCCCATACATAGGTTGATATTATCCGAAAAGAATCCATACTATATGTGCATTAAAATGTATAATAAGTTGAATGTGGGTATTAGGAATGCCCCAAATGAGCGCTTATTTAAAAAAGGACTAAAACATTTTCTTATAGAGTTGGAACCTTACACTATTAATGATTATTTAGAAACTTAAGAAATTGTAAATCACATCTTTAATTTTGTTTTTGACGACATTTCCTTTTACTTGTTAATGCATTTTGTATTGTACAATGTAATTTTGAAATAAAGATTAAATAAATAAAATAAAATAAATATTGTAAAAATGTTTGATTTCTTTGACGTTTTATAAGTTACCTCACTATAAACAATAAACAATTTGTTTAAAGAACCAAAATAATTAATTATCATCAGCTTAGTCCATTTGTTACTTGGACTGCTAAAATTATAGTTTATTATTCTTATTAATTTATTTAATAAGATGTACCGCCAAGATGTTTACTATTATTGTTAAAATAAATTGTAGTAACGTAACATGGACCACATGTACGTATTGGCAGACGTTCTAAATGCCGTGAATATTTTTATATTTTAGTATAGTTGCACGTCAGAACCGATGTCTGATAGAATCGCTAATTTAAATACACCATTTAATTACAGTGTTATTTTTTAATTAGCTTTTTTTTAGATCGAACTATAAGCTATCAGGCATTATCTTCTGTATTTCAATAGAAATACTTGACATGCTTTTATTATTAATTAACGATTAAGTTACGGCGTTTGTTAGTTGGAGCCCTAGCCAAGAAATTGGCACAGTTAGTTTAGTGTCTGAACGTAGGATGTGTGTGTGTGCTATTTATTTAAATCTAAGTTATCAAAGTTATTAAGCTACATATTTAGATTTTTTTGATGCGCGTGTATATCTGACATGCCATAAGTAAATGAAGTGAAATGGGATTGTTACTGTCTGTACTTGTAACTTGTGTAGGTGTTGTAGAACTTCTTACTTTTTACCACAATATTACGAGGCGCTTAAATCCCCAACCAGTGCATACTGGCCTTAATGCTGTTCAACATCAATGCCTAAGAGGATTAGAAGACGTAAGAGACAGACTAGAAGTACAATTTCGCAGCCTAAAAAATAACAAACTTTCCTCTCGAATACATATCCCCACATTTAGACCTAACAATCATAAGGATATCGATACTGAATTGAGTGATAAGGCTGAAGCGAGATCAAGATCTACTTCTCCTAGGCGGTTTTCAGTTACTGAAGAAAAGAGCACACCGACAAGAGACTGTGTAGCATCAGAAGAGCCAGTAGTATTACAAGGAATCAAAAAGTTTAAACTTCAAGAATATCTAATTGAAGAACAAACAACATCTAGTGTACCTAAATATACTTTCAACGATCGTAATGGTCCTGTTTCCTTACTCCTACCCAGAATGTCTTTGATTTCCGAACCTAGGAAAGAGGTCAAAACTGACGTTTTTAAAAAGAAACTGGGGCACAACATTGTTGAAATAGATGGCAAATTGTACTATAGAAGGTACCCTTCTCCTTTTCTCAGTTTCGATCTTACTGCTCCTAAAAATAATGTATTCAGTGAACGTCTGGATGATTCCGTGAGAGTTGCCGAAGGTGATGAATTTTCTAGATTTAATTCGCATTTAGGTGTAACTACAGGGGCAACGTACGAATCAAACAATCTTCCAGAAATAAATAACAATGCGGACAAGGTTAATGTAATTTTGAACTGTTCGACATATAATTCGATGGGATATTGGACTAACAAAGCTCTCGTAAGTCCATTAAAGAAGTTTAAATCTAGATCTCAGTCTCCAGGAGTTTCAAACAGATATAACGGCGACTTTTTAGTAAATCCAAATTTACATGGATGTAGATCCAAATCGGAATCAGATGTTGCGGATTGTATATCAGATAATGTTCCGACATATTCTAAAATAACTTCATGTCTGGAATTTTCCAAAAGAACTAACGAAAATATAAATTCTAAAAGTGAAGTAGAAGATGAGACTGAATTAGTTGAGGTTCAGATATATACAGATGAAACGAAAAATAACCTTGATGGTCTACATAGAGGCAGAGGATGCATTAAAAAGAGACCTATCAAACGAAAACGAATTAAGAATAGACCTACCTTTGAAGATGAATCAGGTACTTCCAACCATTAGTAAAAATGTTATTATTGGTAATTTATTTTTTAACTCTTAGATGTAAGAGCACCAATTAGTACAGTTGAACGAAACATCTTTTCAACCGAAAATAATGGAAATAGAGCTATTTTGTCAGATGTCGGAAGTAAAAATACGAGCGATACAAAGTCAGGAGAGCCTTTCTGGGTAAATAATTAAAACAAATTTGTAGGTTGCTTTTGATGCTTATTTAACCAATTTAAATATGTGCATTGTGCAGTGGTTTTTCGTTTTTATTTATTTGGTTTTAAGCCATACAATTCTTCTTTAGCGTTAGAAACAAGTCGTTTGTGTGTACCTGGTGTAAAGGTTATTTATAATAATTAAATAGATCTATTGATTACCAGTGCTTAATTTTTCTTGGGACCAATTTGAAACAGTACAGACTATCACAAGATTTCTCTCATATCAATAGGAAAAAAACAATAATGCTGAAAAAATTACTCCCACAAATTGACAAACTTTCGCGCCATTTTTAATCTGTCCTTACCTCAAGAAGGTAAAAGGTAACCCAAGTAGTAAGACATTCTCATCCTATGCCTATCGATTATTTCCGAAACGGTTTAATCAAGCAACTTGAAATTCAAATCTTTGAAATCTCGCCAACCAACCAGCATATAGTCCTGTAACCCATCATCTAAAAAAGTTACGAATTTTTTTAGAGTTTTCGGTTATTATTTTTTAACAGTATGAACAAAATTTCCATATAATACATTATATTAACATCTTTAAAAAAGCTGAGGACTTGCTGATTCCAAGTAAAAAAATATGTATGTATGTACATAAAAAAACTAAAAAATACAATGAAAGTTACAAGATTAACTTACACAAATTATCCATTAATCATTTAAAAAGTTGTTTCCATCTCTGTCCTGTCTTCAAAGCCAATTATCCGAAAAATCTGGTTTTGAAATACTGTACCTAGGTACATTTTGTTATTTAAGTGCGTTTTGTGCATTATTTTAACTTATTGTTATCATGAAAAAATTGGCATTGTTTTTACTACTGTAATGTCTAATAAAATTATGTTTCAAGTCATTTTGATATAGGAGTGAATAACATAATTAGCATACATTAATACCCTACTTCTATTATACTTTGTCTTCTATAATACTTTGGTTATTACCTCATAAAATAGAAAATATCAAGTTGTTTTACATAAATCCATCCAAACTGATTGACAGGGTGTAAACTGGAATACGATTCTTGCTTACAGGCTGGCCATATGATTAAAATATTTTTAGACGATATAGGTATGTTGTTTGCCCATTTTCCATTTGGACTACAATTTTCATTTTAACAGGCTTAAATCAATTTAACATATTTAAAGAGAAATTAATTATATTTTTCATTTAGATAACTCTATTAAAACATTGTTATAATCACCAGTATCTTTGTTGTCTAATAAATTGGGTAGTAAATACTTCCAACAGTTTTGTTTTTTGTTTAAGATTATTTACTAACAACTGCTGTCTTTTTGAATAAAGCAAGGGTATAAAAATAAAGGTTTAACAATTTTTTAAAGTTAATTTAACACTGATAAATGTTTATATGGTTGCACAAACTGACACACTGACTGAGGGTTTTTCGCAGATGGGAGGCGGATTCAGCTTTTAAACATTGTGTTTTTGTTAACTGGGACTAGTACCAACAATTACCGTAAAATGGGGTGAATAGGGTCACGGGGGTGAATAGGGTCAAAGTGTGTTCGTTACCTTATCCAGTTTAAAAATAAAATGCGCGAATGGTGCCGATTGTCGAACATGGCTTTTACATGTTGACACTTGCCAACACCGGGCGTGATAGTTATGTGTGCTGTTAAACAACCTGTAGCGGCGTGTTAGCCACGATAATATTCGTAATATTTAGCGGCAAAAAAGTTATCCCGTAAGCGTGTCCCGTCTTTTTGTTAAAATTAACGGACAAAGATTTTTGTGTTTGTGTAACTTAAAGGTAAGTGTCCCAGCAACAAAGTTATATAATTAGTGTTTTATTATGTTACCTGGTGTTTGTGTTAAACCGAATTTTTTGTTTTTTGGCGAAAATTTGATATAGATTATTGGCCATTACTGTATTGTAACACACTTGATTCGTAATATAGGTACGTTTAGAAACCAATGTGTTCTTTATTTACCTATTTAACCTATTTTTACAATAATATTTTTGGTGTTTTTAGCAAACAAGATAAACACAAACAGCCAGATTATCCAATGCTAGTCCGGTCTAATTTGACAATTAAAAGTTTTAAACTGACAAGTGTAAGAATAAGACAACTCAGTTGTATTCTAGGAACTTATTTCTGAGCTTTTTCGCAAATTTATCAGGAAAAGGACAATTTTAGTACGCACTTTCCACACTAATAGAACTAAATTCATTACAGCAACTCGTTCCAAGATGAAAATCATGTGGCAACCAAGTAAATCGCCGAAATATTACAATAATTCATAAGTTTTGAATGACAAGGACAGGACAAAAACCTGTCAAAACATAACTGATCAACTATAAGATCTTAATTTAAACCAGTACTAAATCTTAAACTTTCTTAGTGAATCTGGACGAAATATTTTATGTAAAGTTTAATATGTAACTTTTGTTACCTATGTTTGCAAACAAAGCCAAAAAGTATCTGTTTCAAACAGTTTAGCTGACCCTTTTTAACCCAGTAGCGGTTTACTCGTATTTTAGAGTAATTTTTAAGGGGTGACCCTATTGACCCCGACTTTGGGGTGAATAGGGTCAGGGCATAAAAAAATATATATATGCTGACTCCTACTGAATTTCTTAAAACTTATATGGTAGTTCTATTGTACAAGTAGGGACTCATACTAGTAACCTATGTCCAAATTTTTCCGGACAACGGTTTCACAGTTATCGAGGTGTAAAGTTGAAAATTGACCCTATTCACCCCATTTTACGGTACTACTACAGAGAAATCTACTTTTACATTTATTGTATACAGGGTGATTCACGGTCGATGGTAGGTTAGACGTTTATGGAGAACGGAACGCGGGATTTTTTTGAAAATTTGGCAACGTGGGTAATTAGCTATGCTCTGTCCATCTAAAATATTTTCAGCATTGCGACGTTGCCGCTTCTATCAAAAAGTCCTAGCAACTTTATTTTTTTAAATGGAACACCCCATATATTAATAAATTTTTAGAATCGCTCTTTTATTACAATACTTTTTTGTTAATATTACCCTATACCTATCTCTATCGGTTTTCGAGATAAAAATTAGTTTGTGTTAAATATGGTCCAAAACATGGCCCTAATTACACGTAAGTAAATTAGTGCTCTCAATTCATGGAAAGTTGATATTTTGGCGGTAGTTTAGACAGACCCGATGTATTTATTTTTCACCATGAAATCGACTCCATATCATACAGGGCGTGCTAAGATTACTATTATTTCCGTTGTTCATAAAAGGGGTCAAATGTTCGTTTTTTTAAATGAAACCCCCTGTATATTAATCAATAAATTGAAAGACGAAGAAAAACGCTTTAAGATGGTACATCATATTCCTATACCTAAATCATCAAGTTTTCTTAATAAAAGCGCTTTTTTGTGAAAAAAAAAATAAAGACTTTAATTTTAAGTAACCATGGATATCAAACATCAAAATATCAAACTTACGACATTTTGACGACTGTGTTTAAAAAAATCTCCCAAAATGAACGCAGATAATCATTATTCAAACGAAGTTCTTATGAAATTATTTATTTTACACGGACAATGTGATCAAATCATTGCCAGAACTTGCAGAAAATTTAACCAAATGTATCCTGAATTGACACAAATGAACGAAAGGAAGTTTGTAAGATTACAAAATAATTTCATTAACATGTGAAAATAAATTAAATAACAAAATTAGGAAGGTTCAAAAAACAAAACTGTAAACAAAATAAGAAATTTTTACAATAAATGCTGGAAATGTTGTCCATTACATTCTAAACATTTTAGTATGTGCTTTTGTACGCGACTCGTAGTTGCTTTTTCAATTTCATGGGGATCCAGATCTTCAATACACCGAACTATTCGCCGTCGCAGTTCTTCTTTGGTAGGCACTGGAGTACTGTACACTCTTTCTTTTAAAACACCCCATAAATAAAAGTCAAGCGGCGTGAGATCGGGGGATCTCGGTGGCCAATCCCACGGCCCTAAGCGCCTAAACCAACGATCGTCAAATATTTCATAAAGTACCCTGGAAACTTCCTGGGTGCAATGAGCTGGCGCTCCGTCCAGTTGAAACCACGAATTCCTACAATCCTCTAAAGATAAATTTTCGACGAAATCGGTAACAGTCGTCCTTAGTATTTCGAGATATCTCTCAGCATTTAAAGTGGCATCATAAATAAAAAAGCTAATTTTGTGCTTTTTTAAAATACAAAAAACATTTAGGTCAAATTTTTCTTGAAATCCCATTTCTTTTGTCACGTGAGGATTATGATCAGCCCAAAAATGCTTATTTCTTCTATTAAAAATCCCATCCCTTGTAAATTTTGCTTCGTCGCTCCAAATGATTTTTGACAAAAACTCCGGATCCTCTTGTATACGTATTAAAAGGGTTTCGCAAAAATGCACTCTACGTTCAAAGTCTTCTGCTTTGAGGGCTTGCACTTTAGTAAATTTAAACGGATGCATTTCGTGATTTCCCAAAATTCGTTGTATTGAAGCATATGATACACCCAAATCTTTTTCTGCACTACGAATGGAAGCCTCTGGATATGCATAAAAATATGCCAAAACGTTGACAATATTATCTTCATTTGAAGTAACAGGTTTTGGTAATGTTAGAGGCGCTTTTAAATTTGAGCCATAGTTAATGAAATTATTTTGTAATCTTACAAACTTCCTTTCGTTCATTTGTGTCAATTCAGGATACATTTGGTTAAATTTTCTGCAAGTTCTGGCAATGATTTGATCACATTGTCCGTGTAAAATAAATAATTTCATAAGAACTTCGTTTGAATAATGATTATCTGCGTTCATTTTGGGAGATTTTTTTAAACACAGTCGTCAAAATGTCGTAAGTTTGATATTTTGATGTTTGATATCCATGGTTACTTAAAATTAAAGTCTTTATTTTTTTTTTCACAAAAAAGCGCTTTTATTAAGAAAACTTGATGATTTAGGTATAGGAATATGATGTACCATCTTAAAGCGTTTTTCTTCGTCTTTCAATTTATTGATTAATATACAGGGGGTTTCATTTAAAAAAACGAACATTTGACCCCTTTTATGAACAACGGAAATAATAGTAATCTTAGCACGCCCTGTATGATATGGAGTCGATTTCATGGTGAAAAATAAATACATCGGGTCTGTCTAAACTACCGCCAAAATATCAACTTTCCATGAATTGAGAGCACTAATTTACTTACGTGTAATTAGGGCCATGTTTTGGACCATATTTAACACAAACTAATTTTTATCTCGAAAACCGATAGAGATAGGTATAGGGTAATATTAACAAAAAAGTATTGTAATAAAAGAGCGATTCTAAAAATTTATTAATATATGGGGTGTTCCATTTAAAAAAATAAAGTTGCTAGGACTTTTTGATAGAAGCGGCAACGTCGCAATGCTGAAAATATTTTAGATGGACAGAGCATAGCTAATTACCCACGTTGCCAAATTTTCAAAAAAATCCCGCGTTCCGTTCTCCATAAACGTCTAACCTACCATCGACCGTGAATCACCCTGTATATAGTGAGAGTACGCGGGCAAAATGTTGTAACAAAATCCAATTGCAACAAGTAAAATGAAAACTTTGTGATTTTGTAAAATATTTCTATTTATAAGTTAACTTTAAACTAGCTATCACCAATAAAAAATAATACAGAAAATTAACACTGTTACTAAGTTATTTTACATACAATCAGTGTCGACGCCAGGCGGGCAAGGGTGCCCCAAGTCGCTGCCACCGCTAAAATTGGTGTAGCTGGGGCCACCCCTAGAATGAGTTTTAAAAATCATACTGGTCAATAGCAAACATATGGCTGCCAACTGTACTATAATATATAGTATTGTACTATAAACTGTTGAAAATAAATACAGTGCGCCAAATACTATGTTTTACATATTAGCAACGTAGACTGGAACTGAAAATTGCGAATATCGTTCTCAATGGTCAATTTAATTTAAATTTTCTAATTATTGTATTCGCAATTTTGATTCGCGTCTCGGTTAATTCAAAATTAATTTTGACCTAACTCTAAACTCATCTGCATTTTCCTTTGGAAGTTTTTGTGCAGTTTCCTCAATAGCGGTAATAAGATCTACTTTAGGAATATTTTTTGGAGTTACAGAAAAATTTTAACCCTTTTAATTTTTCTGAATTAGACATGTTAATCACCGTCCTATTAACAAAGTCCGAATTATTATTTATCTCATTTAACTCTCTACCTAATTTTTCATTCATTAAATTTCGAAATTTATTAATATGTATATCTTTTTGTCTATTAAAATGAAAAGAATAGCTATTATTTGTTGAATAGGGAATATGCATATAACCTAAATAAATCTGAAATATATTTTTTTATATTCTCTACATAAATTAAATGTTTATGGCGGTTGCTGTTATTAACTTATTTTGGTCTTTATTAACAAAAAAAAAGATTTAAAACTGCAAATTTTCGCGCGAATTTCGAAACTTGTAAAACGTGATCCCATTGGCTGTGTCGACAAAACTGAACTTATGACTCATCATGAGTATATGGCGAATTCCAGTGTTGTAGAGTCATCGACAACTCAATAAAAATGGTATTTAATGCATAACTCATCCAATGAAATATCCCTGCACTTAAAGTAGAAGGTTCCTAAAATCTTATTCATGTATACTTCAAGCCGAAATCGGTCCAGGAACCTTTCAATTTTGCAACAAAAATTGTTATTATCTTAATAATTTCGAGTAAATAAACTGCAATTCTTTATTTTCATGGCAATCTTCGAAAATTCAAAAATTTTCAAATTTTAGATGTCCCCGATGCAAATAAACCTATTTATTTATAACTTTACCGAAAAAATAAGAGACTATAATAATTAAAATATTATGATGATTTTAAATAAAAGGTACCAGATGTGGGTCTCAGCGAACTTTTGAAAGTACGGTTTTATCATATATCACTTGTCAAGTGCTATAGCTATAGCTATAGATTCTCATTTGTTATATATGCTATAGCGTCCTTCTCTGTTGAATACAGATGACCAGTTTATCTTCCAGGTTTATTTGGCATTACATAAATAAAAGTTGGTAAGCTGACATATACAACAGCCCTTTAAGAAAATAAAAATAACCTGCATTGTTAAATAAAAATACTAAAAAGGATTGAGCTTGAAGTAAACATACATTGTTGCATTTTACTACCGTATTGTAAAGATTGGCTACAGTAAATTATGGGAAGGGTATATTTATGGGCATGATGCTACCTGTCGAACGTCGAACGTTAAGAGCATTCATCACCAGCTGAAACATGCTAATTTGTTTCAAAGAATTGCACCAAAACTAACCAACGAAATGATACGAAATTTTGGAAATATATTATAATTTTATAGCAAAATGAGGGAAAGTCATTTAAAAAGAAAAATCAAAAAATTATTTTTAAAATTTTTGTTATTTTGTAATATTTATTTTTTTAAAAGACTTTCCCTCATTGTTCACGATTTTCTCTATAATTTATGCGGAGATCGAATTTTTGATTAAACCTTTAGTTTTCTGTAAAACTTTGGAATTCCGTAATTAATGAATTTTGGAGAAAATCGCGTAGCTTTTTCGGCAGTTAACACATTTTGGCAACACAGCACGCATCGTACGACACCGGGAGCAGTCTTATTATTAAGATTAGCGTGTGATTGTGATTTGGATTTTCGGTGTATTTAAATAGCTATCATGGGGCGGACTAGAAAGAACGAAAATTTATGTGTCAGAAAACGATTATGTTCATCCACAAGTCGCAAAAATAGACGACTTTCTATGAAAAAACGGTAAGTAGTGTGTGAGTAGTTCTACTGGTTATGGTAGGTATATATGATTTATATGAAATTAACCGATATAAACACGTAATAGTCTAAGATCCGAAGTAAGCTCATCCTTCACCGATCTGCTTACCGGATAAAAAGTATTTTTCATCAAACATAAGATGTTAACAAATATATCGCGAATGGGTTGCCTAATGAAATATGGTCATGGCTATCCTTAATTAAAAATACTGTAACTCATTTTTTGTTTAATATTTCACTCACTTGCTTACCAAACGAACTTAATACACTAATCGAAAGTATAAAGCATAAGGAACATGCAAAAGTTAGGTTGCCTACTTTTTTTCGGTCCCTATACCGGGTTGCCAGGTACTTATAAACAGGTGAGTCGATTCTAGTAATTTGTACTCATCTGCTTTCTCTTTGAAACAATATTAAAATAAAGATAATTTTATTGCGATCACGGTGGTATAAGGTTGCCTGCGAAAAATCGGTCATGAATCACGGTTGCCAGGCTTTGAAATTTAAAAATTGGGGCAAGCGATGCGCGACAGAGAAGCATTGCGCGTACTATTCGGTGCGATAGAGGAGGACACAGCATAGCAGCTGCGCGTGACGCGACGTTCGGATGAAAGAGAAACTTTTTTTACATGACACTAATGCCGAGTTGTACAATAGTGGCTTAAGCTTAGTTCAACTAAAACTCGGTTCAGACTTAAACCTTCCCATATAAATTGCATTGCTGTCAAAAATGCCTTCAATTTGACAGCAATGTATTTGTTATGGGAAGGTTTAAGCTTAAGCTTAAGCCACTATTGTACAACCCGGCATAATGTGTTCATCATTTTACATACATTTTACATACCCTAATTTCGTTCATATTAAAAATCCAAATTTCATTTTTGGGTTGAAGCTTTAGTTGACAAAAACACATTTTTTGCCATAAAAAAAACAATTGAATATTGATTGTGGTTTCTCCGGAGGTGAGTTTAAGTTTTTATTTTCAATGGCAACCTACCAATTTTTTTTATACCATTAGATAGCTCTTTAAATTCCCTTTTCGGTGACATAGGTATCATAAGTGGTAGTTTGCTCTCAAAATGGCGACACTGGAGGCATTTTTCTCAGTTTGAGTAGGTCGCCATTTTGATGTCCCTGGTTGTTTCATTAAATAACTCTGTAGTTTCGTGAGGAAGACTGTTTAACTTTTATTTTTTAACATCATTTCTTTTTAAATAATTGGTATCTGCAAATTTATGTTTTACTAATATTGCCCATTTTTAAAGCAAATTTTCACCAAAATATTAAATAGAAAGGACCAAAAGTAAAATAGCCGTCGCGTAGTACATGTTACTATAATTACCTAAAATTATCAAAAACACATTTTAACGGTTTTTTCTAAAAAGAAAGTCAAATAAACAAGACAAAGTACGTTAAAAAGAACATTTATTTAACATAAAATCGGCTATGCATTTACCTAAGTTGGCGTTAAAAAACAGCCCACTTAGGTAAATGCATAAATCTGATTTTATGTGTAATAAATTATAATGTTAATCTTAACGTACTTTGTCTTATTTGATATTTTTTGGAAGAAAACCGGTAAAATGTGTCTTTTTGATAATTATTATCAAAAAGACACATTTTACCGGTTTTCTTCCAAAAAATGTCAAATAAGACAAAGTACGTTAAGAATAACATTATTTATTACACATAAAATCAGATTTATGAATTTACCTAAGTGGGCTGTTTTTTAACGCCAACTTAGGTAAATGCATAGCCGATTTTATCTTAAATAAATGTTCTTTTTAACGTACTTTGTCTTCTTTATTTAATTTTTTTTTAGAAAAAAACCGTTAAAATGTGTTTTTGATAATTTTAGGTAATATAATAAGTAACATGTACTACGCGACGGCTATTTTACTTTTGGTACTTTCTATTTAATGTATTGGTGCAAATTTGCTTTAAAAATGGTCCATATTAAGAAAACATAAATTTGCATACACAAATTATTTTAAAAGAGTTTTACAAAATCATTTTAAAAAATAAAAGTTAAACAATCTTCTTCACTAAACTACAGAGTTATTTTATGAAAATAACAACCAGGAACTTCAAATTGGCGATCTACTCAAACGGAAAAATCACTCCAGTGTCGCCATTTTGAGAGCAAACTACCACTTATGATATATTACCGAAAATGGAATTTAAAAAGGTATCTAATGGTATAAAAAAATTGGTAGGTTGCCATTTAAAATAAAAAACTTAAACTCACCTCCGGAGAAACCACAATCAATATTCAATTGTTTTTTTATGGCAAAAAATGTGATTTTGTCAACTAAAGCTTCAACCCAAAAATGAAATTTGTATTTTTAATATGAACAAAATTAGGGTATGTAAAATGTATGTCAAATGATGAACACATTAGTGTCATGTAAAAAAAGTTTCTCTTTCATCCGAACGTCGCGTCACGCGCAGCTGCTATGCTGTGTCCTCCTCTATCGCACCGAATAGTACGCGCAATGCTTCTCTGTCGCGCATCGCTTGCTCCAATTTTTAAATTTCAAAGCCTGGCAACCGTGATTCATGACCGATTTTTCGCAAGAGTGTTCGCAATAAAATTATCTTTATTTTAATATATGTTTCAATCAGAAAGCAGATGAGTACAAATTACTAAAATCGACTCACCTGTTTATACCTGATGGCAACCCGGTATAGGGACCGAAAAAAAGTAGGCAACCTAACTTTTGCATGTTCCTTATGCTTTATACTTTCGATTAGTACCTATTAAGTTCGTTTGGTAAGCAAGTGAGTGAAATATAAAAAAAAATGAATTACAGTATTTTTAATTAAGGATAGCCATGACCATATTTCATTAGGCAACCCATTCGCGATATATTTGTTAACATATTATGTTTGATAAAAAAGACTTTTTATCCGGTAAGCAGATCGGTAAAGGACGAGCTTACTTCGGATCCTGTACTATGATTAAATAAAATAATATAAACCAAGCGCCAATTGAACTGTTAAATATAACATTTTGATCCATTTTTGACACCCCGTACATCTGAAATGACTTGATAGATTTTAAAAAACGAGGTAGATTTGTTCTCTTTGGCACAAGAAGCATACATCAAAAGTGCGTAATTTGTGAAAGGAATTGATTTCTAATGAATCGCTCTCTCAGAATTTTTCTCGGTTTTAAAATCAATTAAGCTGTTTTAGATTTACGGGATGTTCAAAATGGGGTAATATGTTACGTTGACGCTCTATTGACCGTGAACTTCGGATATAGCAAACTCCGCTTATTACGTAGGTTAGGTTGAATTCAAAATTATTTCTAAACACCAAAACCTTTAAATCAGGGTAAATTAATTATTACAGTTTCTGTTAAAAACTGGAGAATATTCTTTTTCTAGAATATTCTTTTTTTAGATAAAACGTGATGAATCCTTTTGGCAAAATAAAATGTTGCCGAAATTAAGATTTTTTATGACAATTTTATGTTTCCTGAACTGGTTGATCCGCTTTTGCCAAAAACCCTACCCATTGGAGATAACATATGTGAAGGAAAAGTATCTTATATTATTCCATAAATTTGTTGGCTGTTATGTCATTAGGTAGTATTATTTTATAATATTACACATTTATTAATGCACTTTTTCTTATAGATACGTACAAAAAAGAAAGAAAAATGGCTGCCAGTCTACCTACCTATCTGTTTATGTATTTCTGTCTATATCTATTTTTTTACAACTTTTATTTTTTCCAAATAAATAACGAATTCTTGAAAATTTGTCTTTAATTTTTAACGATTCCCATATGATAGACAAAAAGATTAAATAAACAAATAAGACATACAATGAATAAAAAGAAATCAAGATCAATAATTATTATCAAAGAATGTCCTATGTCCAACATTTAATAGTTTGCGATTATTTACAGTGAAAAGTGAAATAATTTGAAATCCTAAATACATAATATAAACTTGCTCAAAAATAATCAATTATTCTTCAAGAAATCAAGTCCTGTCCTAATACAACTCACGACGGCGAGGTCGCGTCGCGTCTCCGAATGGCCATGTTGCCAGATTGCTCATTAACATTGATTTACGCTCTTCATTGGCGAAATCCCGAATCGGAGCACACGCGGTCCACTGATGTAGGCTCTTAATATATAATAGGTTTGTTACATGGTTTCCGATTTTCGTCTGTCTGTCGGTCTGTTTGCTGACGCAAAAACTTAAAAATTGTTGTTTCAATTCGAAAACAGTTTCAAAAAATTATTCGAATAAATCCCAAGCTTCCAGTTACGATTAAGATTTTTCATACAACACTGTAATATATTCGGTAGTATTTAAATAAAACTCCGATATTTACTACGAACTATCTATTTACTAGAATCAGGTTGTTAATATAAACAAATGCCTTGAGTACCGAAAACATACTGATTCTTTTGTCGAGAATCCACGGTACCCTTTTTTTGGTACTCTACCGATACGAGGTGCAATATAAAATTAATGCCTACAATATATCACACCTCCCTCCTACAAAAAAAAAAATTATACACACATTATTTAAGTGTACACCAAACGTTCCACCGGTCTTACATTTCTTTTTGGCCGCCGCACAATTTCACTATTGGCTTCACTATTTTCACTTTGATTATTGACTGGGGAAATTGTCAAATCCACTGTTTCAATGTTTTCTGAAATTTCTGGCTGTTCGTAATTTGAATCAAAAAAAGATTTGTTGCATTTCAATTTTTTTATTTGATTTAAATGTCTTTTCCACATCACGTCATTTAAATCCGGAATTTTTACTAAATAAGTGGATTTGCTAATTTTCTTAACAACCATTGCTTTAATCCAGGTCGGATTTCTAACATTACAATAATCTTTTACTGTTACGCACTCACCAATATAAAAATCTAAACTTCTTTTTCCCCCATGATAAAATTTTTGTTTTTTTTTGTTGTGTCAGAACCCGATCTTTTAAATCAGTATTAATTTTTAAATTTGTGTTTGGTAAGAGGTTATCAAACCTGGTCCTTAGATTACGTCCAAACATTAAGGTAGCAGGACTAACCCCTGTGGTGCAATGAATTGTATTTCTAAAATCAAACAGGAAATTACATAAAACCTTATTTAAATCATCAATACTATGCTTTTTATTGCCCAAGGCGTTTAGAAGTGCATTTTTAACCGTTTTTACGGCGTTTTCGACAGCGCCGTTTGAAGAAGGATGAAAAGGGGGTGAAGTAATATGTCTAATATTATTTCGAGATAAGAATTCATGAAATTCTCGCGAGCAAAATGTGGTAGCATTGTCAGTGATAATGCGTCTTGGCAAGCCAAATCTGGCAAAACTTGCCCTTAATATATTGATGGTTGATTTGGAGGTAAGTGAATTTACAGGGAATACCTCCAGCCACTTGGAGTGCGCATCTAATAATATTAAATATTGTTTACCTAAAAAGGGGCCCATAAAATCGAGGTGAATTCTATCCCAAACTTCATCAGGATAAGGCCATGTTTCAAGAACTGCCTTATCTGGAGTTTTCTTGTTTAATAAACAACTTTCGCATGTTCGGCAAATATTTTCAATATCTCGATCTAGCCCTGGCCACCAAATATATGAACGAGCTAAGCTTTTCATCTTAACCACGCCCAAATGTGACACGTGCAAACTTTCTAAAATACTGGATTGTAACGTCCCTGGAATAATTATCCGGTTGTTCCACAAAATGCACTCTGACTCAATGCTGAGTTCATTTCTAACTCTATAGAACGGTTTCATATTTTCGAGAACTTTTGTTGGCCACCCGGTAAGTAAATATTTTTTTACACATAATAGGGTTTCATCTTTTTGCGTTTCCATTTTAACTAATTCGAAATTTATGGGGAAGTCTTTATTTTCCGAAAAATAATTAACATAGTTAATATCCACGTTTTCCCATTCCTCTTCGCGAGTTTTAACTGGTAAACGCGACAAGCAATCTGCGTAATTTTTTTCAGACTTTACAAATTTAATATCATACTGATAGTTAGACAAAATAAGTGCCCAACGACGCAATCGATTTGCGGAGAATTGGGGTATCCCCTTCTGAGGATGAAAAATTGTGGTTAATGCCTTGTGGTCTGTCAACAAAGTAAATTTACGACCGTACAAATATTGATTGAACTTACAGAGGGAAAAAATTATAGCCAATCCCTCTTTCTCTATCTGACTCATCTTTCTTTCAGAATCAGACAGAGTTCGTGAGGCATAAGCAATAGGTTTCTCTTGGCCATCTGGAAGCACATGCGCAATTAATCCAGAAATTCCGTAATCGCTAGCGTCACAGCTAAGAATCACTGGAAAAGAAGGATTATAATGTACTAGGGATGTTCCGATACGCCGAAAGTATCGATACTCTGTATCGATCCGGATCGTATCATAAAGTATCGATACAATAAAATATCGGTTCGAAAAATATCGATACTCCAAATATCGAATAATATCGATACTTTTACGATTCGAATTATGTTATTTTTTATAAGATTTTTAACTTTGCTTTCTAAAAAAAAGGGTTTGTGGTAATTTTATTTTTCTTTAGGTAGGTACTGGTACAAGTAAAAATTTTAAATAAAATCTGAAATTAAAAAAGTTATCGTTTAATTTTTGACCCAAATATTGGGGCAGTAAACAGAGCTAGTAACCAAGCCTAACGAATGTAAAAATAATAATTTTGATAACCAATCCCAACCTAATCTATTTCGACTTTGAGTAATCTTTTCTGGGTTTCATAACACTATCCGGATACCTTTAAATTTGGAATGTTAACTCATTTTTTTGTTAATATTGATATAACTCACTTTTATAAATGACCTTTGATGTGGAAAATGCAATATTTTTACTCAGAAATTACTTTATTAGTAAAAAACATTATTTTTATCAACTATTTTATGGTTTTCCAACATATTTGGGGTTACGGTGAAAATCAATTTTGATTGACGATTATGGAAACACCGTGTTGCCACACTTATTATTGTTTTTTTGGTGTTTTTATTCTTTTTTGTAAAATTTTGGCATTAAAGCAAAAATATACTATTAGTTGTAAGTTGTGATTACTGTCGTCGTTTAAAAATGGAAATAAATAATAATATTGCAATATTGTTATTTTCTATTGCGTTGCTTGCGGATCGATTGCTCAGGTTTGCTCAGTTTTCATCGATATCGGTATATATTTATATACATACGTTGAAATTCTTAATAATCCTTTAGATTTCCTCTTAACTTGTTTCAAGCCGCAATGCCGCAATATCGAGCAGAGAATATCTATAGGAAACTCAGTCAACTTTGGCAACACTGCATACAACTGACATTTTATTATGCAATTTCTCAAATTTCAATATTTTTTTAAGAATACTGAATAGGTATTCCGAAAAATTTTTTTTCAAAAAAATACAATTTGAAATACCTAATTTTCGATGACATATGAAAAAATTCTTAATTCGGGTGTCCCTCTCTTAACACAGGTGGGCAACTGTGGCTGCTCCAGTTTAGAAAAGGGTCTGAGTTAAGGGGTATCGTGAGACTATTTAAATACATTTTGCAGTGAGTGTATCACGAACTACGAGTGTATTTGCATTCTTTTTTAACATGAGAAAAGGAAGACAATAGAGATAAATTTGTGCTTAACTAATTTTACCAATCGAAAACGCTATTATATTTTATATTACTTAATAAAGCCATTTTTAAATCAGTAACCAAGTCAGACCATTGGGCAACACTGTCTCATTTAATCTTAATACTTTGATTTTATAGGTTAAACATTGAGGATATGGAGCAACGTTGCCAAATAAGGTGACGTAGTCATGAGTATGTCACTGATTTAAAATCGCCTTTAACTGTCTCCAAGGTCGGGCCGGGCATTCCGATCCAGTTTTGCAAACCGCATAAAATAAATAAAATTATGGGATTTGGGATTTTTTCCAAGTAGTCCGGTTCGTGATGTACCGATACTATTTGATCGATACTCAGTAAAATGTATCGATACTCATTATATATCGAATCAAAAATATCGATACAAAATATCGGGTATCGAAAGGTAAAGTATCGATACTCAAAAATATCGGATCGTATCGCGCATCCCTATAATGTACCAGAATGGGTGCTGAAGTGAGCAGTTCTTTTATTTTCTTGAATGCCTTGTCACAATCTGGTGACCAGTACCATTTAACTTCCTTTTTTAATAAATTGTAAAATGGATACAAAATTGTTGATAAATTAGGAACAAATTGTCCATAGTAATTTATTAATCCAATAAAAGATTTAAGCTGGGTAACATTGCTTGGTTTTGGTGCATTTTGGACTGCCGTTATTTTGTCACTGGCAGTATGCAATCCCTCCTTATTTATAACAAATCCTAGATATGATATTTCAGGAACAAAAAATTTGCATTTATCTAAAGACAATTTAAGGTTCGCGTCTTGTAAAACCCCTAGAACTTTACCTAACCTCTGAAGGTGTTTTTCGCGGTTTTCTGCCGTAATCAATATGTCGTCTAAAAAGACCATAACCCCTTCAATACCTAACAACAGGGACTCCATGAGCTTTTGAAATTTGGCGGGAATACTAGCAATTCCAAAAGGTGCCCTATTATACTGATACAAACCCTTGTGGGTGGCAATGGTACACAACACCTTAGATTGGGAATCTAAACAAATCTGTTGATAGGCATTAGAAAGATCTAGTTTTGTAAAATGTACACCCCCCTGTAACGTTGCAAATAACTCGTTTATTCGGGGTAGTGGGTATTGATCCACCTCTATAAATGGGTTTAAGGTGATCTTAAAATCCCGCCGCAAAGCCTTACGGAACCATCTTTCTTTAACACGGGAACGACTGGCGTCCCCCAAGGGCTGTAATTCACTGGTTCAATCACTCCCAACTCCTGAAGACGCTCTAACTCATTTTCTACTTTTTGTTTCATCGCAAATGGTAACGGCCTTGCTCGGAAAAACTTGGGAGTTATGTCATTAGCTTTCAGTTTTATCGATATACAACCCTTGTTAAATTTACCCAGACCCTGGGCGAAAACAGAACTATATTTTTTAATAACTAAATTTATGTCCTTTGAAGCTTCCAAAAAATTTAAGTTAGTAATATTAAGATTGAACTGATTAAAAAAATCGCGTCCTAACAACGGGGGTCCAGATGCATTTTTAATAACATAAAAATTTAAATTTTGTTCCTTATTTTCAAAATCTACTTTGCATGTGATGAAGCCTATTGGCACAATTTGTTCACCATTATATAAAGTAAAACATTTATTTGTTTCGTTTAACATTTTGTTTTTAAAATATGTCCAATAAAAACGTTCTGAAATAACACAAAAACTTGAACCGGTATCAAGAGTAAAAGTAAATTCAATATCTTCTATTTTTAAATTTATTAAAATGGAGTTATTATTAAATTCTAAGTTGTAAAGGGGATATTCGTCGGCTTCTAAATAATTATGTGTGTTCACAAATGTATTAAACTTTTTAATACGTTTTTTTGGACATACTGGCGCCAAGTGGCCTTTCTTTTGACAAATATGACAAAAACAGTCTCTAAATGAACACTTATCTGCTGTGTGGTTCCCTCTACCACAAACGTAGCATGCCTGATTGATACGCGATGGGCCTGGCGCTGATTGCCTGCCCCCGCTGGTTCCACCCTGCTGCCATCCACGAGATGCCGTTCCTGCAGCTTGACATAGTGCCCCCTTATTTTTGTGAGAGGCCTGTGCAAAATTAAGTTCCTGCTCCACCTTTACCAAACCAACTGACCTATCATCAATATGGGATGCAGATTTAGCTACTGCAATTCCCACTGCATCTTCCAACTTAACTTCTCTTTTTTCCTCTAATAAACGATCCTGTACCGGGCCTTTATCATAACTGACGATGAACACATCACGAAGGACGTTTTGTAAAAATTGAGTGGACTCAAAATCACAGGAAGCTGCTAGATTTCTAAGTCTAGCAGCCCAGTCTCTGGCGGATTCACTCGCGACTTTACGAGCATTATAGAACTTGTAGCGCGCCGCAAAAACCGTGAGGACGGGCTTAAAATGACCCGAAATTATAGCCACTAAATTAGCGTAAGTTTTGTCCTCCGGTTCTGTAGGCAGACATAAATCGCGCACTAACTGGTACGCGTCTTCGCTTAATAAGTTTAGCAAAATTGCTCTTTTCCGACCATCATCGGTAATCTCATTTGCGGTAAAGTAATTGTCAAGCCGTCTTTTGTAAATGGCCCAATCCGAGTTGACTGCGTCAAACTCACGAAGGTGTCCGACATTTTCGGCTGCCATTTTATAAAAAAAAAATTGTGTTTAATTAATTAATGTGGGTTTTCACTTTTAGTACCGAAAGTTTAATTTGAAACTCCGCACAATTCACTAAAAGAGCAAACTCCTCGTCGCCACTGTAATATATTCGGTAGTATTTAAATAAAACTCCGATATTTACTACGAACTATCTATTTACTAGAATCAGGTTGTTAATATAAACAAATGCCTTGAGTACCGAAAACATACTGATTCTTTTGTCGAGAATCCACGGTACCCTTTTTTTGGTACTCTACCGATACGAGGTGCAATATAAAATTAATACCTACAATATATCACAAACACAATGTAAAAAAATATCTATTTAAGCAATAACTCTAGAAAATTAGCTAAAAAAAATATACAGCTGAAGATTTTACGCGGCTACATTTTTATGCTGGGTGAGAATTAAAAAAAAATAATTATTTCCTATGTGTCTGATCACACTGGGATTTTGCGTAGATACGTGACTTTTTCGTTAGAAAGGACAGGTGCTCAACCTTGTATACAGAGCAAGTACATACTATCTTTTTAGTACTCTCGCTACATTTTAATAAATTGAAAACTTAATTTTTTAAAATTAAATAAATTAGCAGCTCTTTTCCACCAAAATTCCAACAAGTACCAAGTACCACATTTGCAGCATCATGCGCTTTCAATGCTGTTACACGACCATACCTTATCTCTGACCATAAACTACATGTGGATAGATTTCTGGTATTTTTTTCGATATTTTTAGGAATCTCTTCATTCATTTGTTGTTTACAAAATGTAATACATTTTCCGCATTCAAGTTTTTCTAATAAAAAAATTAGTTTTAGTATGTGAAGGGATATGCAATTATAATTTTCAGTTTGATGGTATCTCATAGTGCTCTTTTGAGTTTGGTTTTTTTGCTTCGCTAATATAATATATGTTTTTAAAAGATTAACGTCCGACAACACAGCCACTGTTGCACCAAAATCTTTAGTGGTTATATATTTCTTTGTAGTTGTAGCGCCAGTTAAAACATCTATTCCAGTAACATACCTTTTCCGTAGGAGAAGGTTCTTCGCTTTGGCGGTGAATCCACATTAAAAATACCGCAGCGTGCTTACAACCGCCTTCCAAAGCCGGACAGTCATTAAATTGTAGTTCAACAACCTTTTTTTCTTTTTCATTAATTATCAAGACAGTCGATAGCATTTTGTTTTATATTTATGTTCAGGCGTTATTTTTGCTTGAAAATAGCACACGTTACTTTCTCGCTTCAGCTGAACGTACCCTATAGCGTTATCTCCATAATCCTGACGGGCAGACCTTGAACAACAAACAATTTTTTTTTTGTATTCATTAAAATAATTAATTCTAAATATAGGTACTTACTGCTGCATTTTCACACCTCTCATTTCGGCGCTAGTGAAATCTCGATTTGAATTAAAATAATCCATAACCATGACAACAGCTACCTCCGGTATATTTGAAGAATCGGCTTTAATATATCCATTGTCACATATTACTAATAAAAGGATATCTGTTAATATACAAAAAACAAAGTCAGCTAAGTGTTATGAAAACTAAAAACATAAAATATCAACACAGTACACAGAGGAGTGGCACTCTGTATGAAAAATAGCGATGGCGATTTTTGCAAATTCCTACTCTGTATCACCGTTCGGTATTTTTCGAAGTGGGCCGATATAGCACGAACTTACATAGCGAAAGCGATAGCCGAGAAGAGCAAATCAGAGAGAAGCGACATAATCGAGTCGTGGGTGCCATTCAAACGAGGGACAATGATTTAGCATGTTTACGCTTCCAAAGGATCCTGAACTGTAAGTACATATACACCTTTATTACACCAAATTATACCGGCCAACTGTCTATTATTTAGACTCGAGGTCACAAAATTTTATACCCCAACATCAAAGGTGCCGACGTATTTTGTCGCTTCTCTCTGGTTTGCTCTTCTCGGGCGATAGCTCGAGCGGTATCGCCTTGAAAGCGACGTAATTTTTACCTTTAGCTAAAAAGTCGTTTTGGTCTCTCGTGTGCAATAAATCAATAAATCATATAGGTACGTATTACTACTATATTGTTAGCATCCAATCTACCCGTTGTTAAAATTTGAAGCAAAGATAAATCTATTGTTTGGACCACGTGATGTCTCAGCACTTTTGAAGTTTTGACGGAACTGTCACTGTCAGTTCTGACAGCAGTTTAAAATGTGAGCTTGTCTGTTTCCTTTTCGTCTTTTTACCTTTCAACAGTAAAGATTAATGTGTTTTTATTTGTGAAAAGTGGATTAAAAGTTAATTATTATCCTATTTACGATAATGTCGTAGCTAATGTACCGATAATGCCAGTTTTAAGCAGCAAGAAGTGAAGAAATTACTTGTAGTTTTAGCTTCGGATATTCTTCAGAAGAATGTAAGAGAGAATACATCATTTTTAATTTTTAATTTGAGATTTTGGGGCAAAACGGGTAAGAACATTATGTAAATAAAGCGAGGCATCGTTTGGAAATCTAATAAAAAACACATTATTTAAGTTCGAATTAAAACTCAAAATATGCAAGTATAATTTATTGTAATCATTAATTTATTCTTCTTAAATGATTAATTACCTACCTATGCAAAATCACTTTGTCTTTCTCAACTGACCGTCGACATGCGAAACAAGATCTCATTTTCTATCTAAAATATTATTAACTTTGTTTGGATATTGTACTTTAAAGTATATAATAATTTATACTTACTGGTTTTTCTGATATTTTATTATAAATTAAAATAAATATTCACAAAATAACGCTACGGCGAAATCGAAGGCAGATTCAAATTGGAACTTATGAATATGACAGGCGCGAGCGGCCATGTTGTCGTATTGGGTGTTTTGATTAGCGGACGGTACGTAGTATTGAGTTCATTGGCTGGGCAAATCACGTGGTGATTTATGAGCGATGTTCAGGACATCACGTGACTGGTTAGCAATTGTTTCCAAAGGCTACGTCTTTGCTTCAACATTTTTTCGTCGTTCGCTATATAGTAGTAATACGAATATGCAATAAATCATATATTTATTACTACTATATTGTTAGCATCCAATCTACCCTTTGTTAAAATTTGAAGCAAAGATAAATCTTTTGTTTTGTACCACGTGATGTCTTAGCACTTTGAAGTTTTGACGGAACTGTCACTGTCAGTTCTGACAGCAGTTTAAAATGTGAGCTTGTGCGTTTCCTTTTCGTCTTTTTATCTTTCAAAAGTAAAGATTAATGTGTTTTTATTTGTGAAAAGTGGACTAAAAGTTAATTATTATCCAATTTACGATATTGACATAGCTAATGTACCGATAATGCCAGTGTTAAGCAGCAAGAAGTGAAGAAATTACTTGTAGTTTTTGGCGGCGGATATTCTTCACAAGAATGTATACTGAAGAGTGAATACATAATTTTTAATTCTTAATTTGAGATTTTGGGGCAAAACGGGTGAGAACATTATGTAAATAAAGCGAGGCATCGTTTGGAAATCTAAAAAAAAACATATTATTAATCTCGAATTAAAACTCAAAATACGTAAGTCTAATTTATTGTAATCATTCATTTTTATATAATACATTATAATTAGAATCAAAATCTTCTTAAATAATTAATTACCTACCTATGCAAAATCACTTTGTCTTTCTCAACTGACCGTCGACATGCGAAACAAGATCTCATTTTCTATCTAAAATATTATTAACTCTGTTTCGATATTGTACTTTAAAGTATATAATAATTTATACTTACTGGTTTTTCTGATGTTTTATTATAAATTAAAATAAATATTCACAAAATAACGCTACGGCGAAATCGAAGGCTTGTCAGATTCCAATTTGGACTTTTAAATATGACAGGCATGAGCGGCCATATTGTCATCTTTGGTGTTTTGATTAGCGGACGGTACGTAGTATTGAGTTCACTTGTTTGGCAAATCACGTGGTGATTTATGAGGGATGTTCAGGACGTCACGTGACTTTTTAGATATGGTTTCCAAAGGCTACGTCTTTGCTTCAACATTTTTTCGTCGTTCGCTATATAGTTAGTAATAAATATATGCAATAAATATAAACATAACCTAAAGCTATTTGAAGTTTATTGTTATTAGTGATGTAAAAATTATATTGACTATGGAAAAACGTGCTAATATTTCTAGGATTAGGGGGCGAAAAACAAATACAGCTCAGTGGGATGTTTTAATTAATTTTTGAATTGCTCATCCCGAATTGGTAACGTACAATTTTTCAGGAATTAGTGGAAGAGAAAATTACATGAGATTGTGAGATGTTCCCAATTAAACAGCATGGGTTTTCCTGTTGACTGTATTTCTGCCTGTATGGTCCACTAAATTATCAAATAGATTTACCACTGGGTCCTTGTTAAAACGGAATAATTCCATAAATCTTCTCTCGTGTAGTGAAGCGATTTTCGTATATTCGTCCATCGTTTTCAAAATTAGTAATTAAAAACCTTTAACCAGGGAACATATTACAATAATCGATATCAAATATTAATAAAAATAATTTTATTTTTGACACTAGCAACAATAAGCAATTGAGGTTAAGACCTGAAATCTCTTCTTTTTTGTTAAAAATTGTATGTTTTTAGAACGGACTATACAGTATTCATTATCATGTTTATCTCGATTTTGCCTATAAAGAAATGCTTATAGAGTACTTAGTATCAAAGCGATCGCTTCCTCTTCGCTTCTTTATCTCGTTCTCTATCGCTATTTTAAAAAGTTACCGAGTCCCACTCCAGATATATTATTGTCGTCAACGTCCGAAATGCGTGCGACCTTTTTAAATGAATAGGTACTGACAATATTAGCAATGGAGCCGGTGACGTCACGTCGTCGAATTCGGCGGGACGGAGTCGGGCGTTTTTCTAACTCCAATATTTCGGTCACTTCTTGTCCGATTCGGCTATTTTTTTTTATGTGCTTAAAATGAGAAGTTCTTTACGGAAATTATATATAAAAAATATTTTAGAAATATTACTAAATGAGCCTGTTCTAAAAATGCTGATTAAATATTAACAGTTATTTTAAAACACTTTTACGAAATAAAGCCTTGCCCCACTCAGTTTAATGGAAAATCAGTGTTCGAAATTATCGAGTTAAATGTAAAACAAGAAAAAATATTACCAAATATCGCGTAATTGGGTGAGTTTGAGAGCTGTTAACTTATTGAAATGAAAAGAAAATTTGAAGTTTATTAAAAATGTATGTAAAAAATTGTGTTGTTATCTTTTCCAATTTTAGCCTCAAGCTTTCCAACTCGAATACCATTTACTACTTTTTCCAAATAACTTTTTTCAATATCTTACCAACTTACCTCCCTTTTTGACAGTTTGGTCTCATTTTATTGAATTTTTCGCCAAACCTGCGGTCACGTGACAAATGTTAAAATAGATTTTAAGACTATCGGACGACAAAATGGATAACCGTTAAAAGTTTGTAATAATAAAAAAAATTTAGATACGTTGTCGACTTTTTGCCGATCACCGTATACCTATAAGAGAATACTGATTTGAATAAAGCATAACACTTGGATGCAATGTACCTTTCGTGCCTTTGTAGATTTCGAAATGCTTGTTTATATTAGGGTTTATTGCATTTATTAAAATAATTCAGGTAGTACTATCCAGGCGCGGCCCATGAGGTTTTTTACAGGTGAGTCAAAATTTTGTGGGTAACTAGTGATATCAACACAACAAGCAAAATACACTTTTTTAATTAAGGAAGATTTTTTAATAATGTGCCTAGTTTTGCCAAGAAATTATTTACCTACAAATAAACACCACAAAAACATAAAATAGGTAGGTAGTATACTTTAACTAATGTTAAGTGAAACCGCAAAAAAAGGTAAGGAAGCCGACACCTTTGACGCAGCAGTGCCGACAAGGTCCAGACATAGGCGTCCCGAAATATTCTAACCAATTTAAGATGGGACACAATAAAAAGTTTTAACATTTTAACCAAATATTATTTATAAGTATATCAAAACCTAACTGAATCTGCAAAACGATGTTTAACCATAGAAATAATTGTATTCATGGACGTACGGCCGACCGATAATTATGACTTTAAATTAATGGCATAAATACGTTGTTATTTTTATGATCGTTTTGTAGTAAGTGTAACTGTATTATATTTACACCGTCGTCCGCTCCCCAGGCGCGCACGTATGGGGGTTCCTTTACGACGCGCGGTTTGTCATGATCGAGATCAGCTATTAAACTGAGAACCAAGGACACACATAATGACTCGAATGCGCTATGCATGTCATTTTCTTGTCGTTATTATCCAGGCCACGCCTCTTGACTATAATTATTTTTCCTAGGTTTTTTCCTGGTATTATAACTTAGACCACTATCGGTCTAATAAACCATTTTTACCGTTTCGTGAATACCGTTCTGGTCCCTCTAGTCGGTGCAAGACTCCCTTGACCAAGAACGTTGATTTATCCCAAATTAGCAAGTACCAAGTGTAGACTTCTTACATCTGAGTACAAAAGCCTGCGTCTAATTTCGAGACGCGGAGTGCATGTCTTTCATGCGTTTCACTCAATCGTAACGACAACCGCCAGACCGCCAGACTGAATTTAATTACTAAGGCGGAAGACTTTCGTCCTCTTTTCTGTATATAGACTCTATTCATGGATTGTCCTACCAGGCACTCAGCAAAAAACCCGCCGCTCGGCCCAATTCGCTTAATTGTCCGATTAAAGTTGTTCATTTCTCAGCAGCATTTTGGAATAATTTCCTCCTTTAAACCATCTTCCCCAATACATGTATCCAGGTTGAATCTCCTTACGGGTTACAGCTAGCAAGGTAAAGCTATTCGGCCTGTCCCTTTACTCGTGTCGGAGGGATCAAGTGCGTCCCGTCCCAAGACGCGAATTTTATAAACAAAGGTATTTTACATCACCGGACCAAGCGGCTCAAACCAAATCAAGTCTGAAATTCAAATCGATATATGGATGATATTAATGAAGAAAATCAGGCTCAAAATGTTTGAAGAAGATACGCGATATCTCGGGTGCGCACGGTGGAATGTTTGGTAAAAGCTGATCAACTTTTCAAATAAATCCCCAGTCATGTCCTCATGATAATCGGCAGAAGATTGGTTTATGTTTTTGGCCGACAAAAGCAGTGCATTGGGCACGAAACCATTTTCACCTCCGGCACGAAGTATTATCACGCGCTTTCCTCTTGAACACGGTGCATTTAAACTGCAATTTTGAGTTTCATCCACCCAACCGTACTGAACAACATCATGAATATCAAACCATGTCTCATCTAGATACACTATGTATACCTATTTGATTCCCGGTGTTCTTTTATTGTACGCTAATATTCTTGACGATGTTCAACAAGATTCCATTATAACCATCCGATTATCAATTTTTTTGTGTTTAAATCCGCAATTTAATAAAATCCCTCGAAGAGTTTCCAATGACTGGTAATTGTAATCAGGGTAATCGCGTAACTTATCCCGGATCATTTCTAATGTTGGCACCGTATTTTCCTTATATAGATTGTACACAATTCGTCTAATGACATCTTTTGCTGCATCGTCAACTTTCTGAAACTTTTGATTATTTATTTTTCTTTCGCTTTACCGAATGATTTGTAACATCTCTTGTTTTAATTACGCGATAAATTGCAGATATCGAAAGTTGTGTTAATTCGTTAACTCCTTTTATAATGGCTTTATCTGACTGTGCCGGATTTTCTTTTTTTAAATAGCCGTAAATATTTAGAATTATTCGTTGACTTTGAACATGCAAATCTTTATTAAACTCCGGACATGTTTCGACTGGCGATGCCACGGTCGGTACCGAAGGTAATTCAACATGTAATATTCGCTTTCATCTACCTCAAAAGGTCGCCAAAAAGCCATTATTATAATAAAAATTCACTTACATAAACCAAGTAGGTATCTAACAACAAAAACACTTATAATACGAACTTCACTGGTCGAAACCTAAAACTTAACTGTTTCACATAAATCATGTTCTAAACGAGCATCAGTCTAGACGTAACGTCTTAATTCACGAGACAGGCAGCTGCTGTTTGCATTGTATACCGAAGTTATCACTAATAAATCTGCATGAAATGTGGGTTACTTGCTATGCTACTAAACTAGGTATCGAGCGATCCCAGTATAAGTGGCAGGCCTTTGTCTGGCTTTTTATACCATTTAAATCTTAAGAATTTAGATTTATGAGATTCAGTTAGGACTGGCAAAAGTATACTGTAGTATATTGAGCATTGCTACTGTAGATCTTTATGACTTTTAGTATTGCTTTTCTATGTGTTTTAGTCTGAGATTATTAGCGGCTTCCCGTTTTGATACGTCTCCTCAATAGAGGTCGCGCCTTGTACTAAAAGTATGATATGTGTTAGAATCTAAGGTTAGCATAAATAGGCAATACAAGGAAGGATTCTCTCTCTCTCTCTCTCTCTCTCTCTACCATGAAGCCATTTTCGTTAAAGATGCATTTTTAGTGATTTCCAATAAATCTAAGTTTTTCTACAGTTTAACCGTTTCATTATTTAATCCGACTATGCTACAGGTATGTACTAAAATTGCATTTTTGAAACACGGTTTTCTTTAATAAATACAACGCGCATATTAGGTAATTAGTTTTTCTTTGTCCAACCCAAATGTTTTGAAAGAGTATATTTCACGGGACGATTCGAGTGTATTGGCCCAGGACCGGCAGCGTCGCCGGCCACGCGCGCGCCGAAAAATATTTTATTGGTGGGCGGTCGACAAATTTTGTCTCTTTATAAATTCCTAAAGCGCGTATGTTTATTTCTCTCTTAGTTTTAATGCATTTATATAGTCCATATAAACCTATAATACAACCGAGCCCAGGGCAAGCTTGGATATCTTTCGACGATGGCTTGGCTTGATTCTTTCTTGGGGAGTTTTCGCATGGAACTTTAACTTTTTTGAAAGAAAAGTTAGGTTTTAAAAAATAAATTATTAGTTGTATCATTGAAAATAAATTTAGGTGGATCATTGACCAAACGACCTTATGGACGAGCCGCGCCTGCTACTATCTGTTGATACAAAGCATCATAATATGTTTTATTAAACAATATATTTTTGTAGGATATTCGAGTAAAGTATATTTTAAAATTTTTATCTTTATATTAAATTTTATCGAGAAACGATCTGACCAGGCGGTCATAAGGTCATTTGGTCAATGACCCACCTAAAATTTTTAATGATCTACCTAACAATTTATTTTTTAATTTTTTAAAACCAAAAAAGAATCTTTTGTTTCAAAGTTCCATGCGAAAACTCCCCAAGAAAGAATCAAGCCAAGCCATCGTCAAAGGATACCCAAGCTTTCTCCGGGCTGGGTCATATTTTAAATTGATCTTATAGGTTTATATGGACGATATAAATTCATTAAAACTAAGAGAGAAACAGACATACGCGCTTTAGGAAGTTAAAAAGAGACACAATTGGTCGACGGCCCACCAATAATATCTGGCCACTCCCACTATGGAAATATTCCCAAACCGCCCCCTAAAATATACTATTTCAAAACATTTGGTTCGGAAAAAGAAAAAACTAATTAGGTAGCTAATATGCTCATTGTATTTACATTGTATTAATAATATTAATTAGCGGTTAAACATAAAAAATTATAAATACGTTTTGTGTCAGGCCAGCGCTAGGCATCAAAATTAACGGTATCGGACCAGTTTTCTTACGTAACCAGCGTAGTCTAGAGGTATAATCGCAGCAAGTTGATCAGAAGGTCGAGGGTTCGAATCTGTGTTGGGGCGAGAACTTTTTTAAATTTTTTGTTATTTAAAAAATTAGATCGGCTCTAAAAGGTGTATTAGCAACAAGTTGTTCCTCGATAAAATATTTTTAAAATTGTTGGCAATCTCATATTTACTACAGCTTACAGCCTGCACGTGCGTAGACAAATATCGTATTACTATGTATAGTCGCCAGCATTGTATTTATTAAAGAAAACGCAGTTTCGGCAGCGTTCCCAATTTTATTTTACGAATAATCATACTTTTAGCTCAGAATTTTGTTCTGTTTATATTCTGGGCTTTTAGTACAAGGCGCGACATCTATCGAGGAGATGCTAAACTTATCAAAACGGAAGCCGCTAAAATCTACTAATCTAGAGTATTAAAACACATAGAAAAAAGCCATAAACATCTAGAGTAGTAATGTTCAATATTCTGCAGTACCTATTTTATGATTTTTGAAGTGTTTATTTCTAGTTAAATAATTTCTTGGCACATTATTAAAAAAACCTTTCTTAATTAAAAAGTGTATTTTGCATGTTGCGTTGATATCACTAGTTGCCCACAAAATTTTGACCCACCTGCAAAAAAACTCACGGGCCGCGCCTGGATCTGAGTCTCCTCTATTTTCCTTGGGCGACCGTCTATATTGCTCACATAGAGCGGACCCAGAGCCTGGACCCCCTCTAAAACTCTGGTCCTTCCCGGTCACTCCCTGCACAAAAAACAGGCGTCGCCAATACATACAACGTAGTGATTGCAATCCCGCAGTGTTTCAAATCCCGCAGGGCATTTGCGGGATTGGTTCTAATCCCGCGGGATCCCACGGGATCCCGCATAGGTTTTTTAATTTAATAAAATTCGATAAATTAATGTTTATTTAATTAATTATTGAACCAACTTTAATTGTTTATTATAAAAATCAACCAATAACCATATTTCAGTTTAAAAAAATTATATAATTTAATGTCTAGCATCTCTTAACTATACTACTATGACTATAAATCAATCAAATTTCTTCTTAATTAAAGTAACAAGTAATTTTGGGCAAATGAACTTCAAATGTTTTTACGCGGGATCCCGCATAGGTTTTTTAATTTTATAGAATTCGATAAATTAAGGTTTATTTAATTAATTATTAAACCAACGTTAATTTTTTATTATAAATACCAAAAATTAACAGTATGTCACTCAACAAAATTATGTAATTTAAAGTCTAGCCTCTCTTAACTATACTACTATGACTATAAATCAGTCAAATTTCTTATAAATTGAAGAAACATGTAAGTTTGGGCAAATGAACTTCAAATGTTTATACGCGGGATAAAATTCGATAAATTAACGTTTATTTAATTAATTATTAAACCAACTTTAATTTTTTAATATAAATATCAAAAATTAACAGTATTTCAGTCAACAAAATTGTGTAATTTAAAGTCTAGCCTCTCTTAACTATACTGTTATAACTATAAATCAGTCAAATTGCTTATCAATTAAATTAACAAGTAACTTTGGGCAAATGAACTTTAAATTATTTTTCTACCTGTGATAATAAGTCTTACTAGTTTTTATAGTAAATCACATTAGTTGTTGTGTTGATTGTAAGGTTACTAAGATACTTATACTACTCGTACTTAAGCAGTCTCATTAATTTTCATATTATTATATCACGGATATTTGGCAGATACACGCTTTCGCGTTATTTTGCAAGAGGTTACGGCTTTTTCATGGCTATGCGGATCCGCATAGCTGGTGCGGGATTCCGCAGGCCGCCAAATGATGCGGGATCCCGCGGGATTGCGGGATCCCACTTTGCGGGATTGCAATCCCTAATACAACGTTAAAACTTTATTGTAAGCTGCTACAGACCCACAAGCAAGTCGGCCGAACAGTGTCAGGCTTAAATCATTGGGCCCCAATGGTCTAAACCACTAGGTCCCATTTTAAAAACAGAGTTTTGTTTGACCCATTACTACCGTTTGATTAAACCACTACATTTTTCATCAAACGGTATTAATGGGTCAAACAAAAATCTGTTTTTCAAATGGGATCTAATGGTTTAGACCATTGAGGTCCAATGATTCAAGCCTGACACTTTCTTTTGTTTTAAAAAGAAAAAACAGTGTCAGGCTTGAATCATTGGGCCCCAATGGTCTAAACCACTAGGTCCCATTTGAAAAACAGACTTTTGTTTGACCCATTAATACCGTTTGATTAAATCACTGAATGTTTTATGCTCTAGGTGAAATTATAGAACAACATATATTTTTTAGATTTTTAAAAGATCGGGTTACCTACGTTAAATTCTGGAAAAAAAAATTAAAAGAGCAGAACTGAGGAAGTAAAGATTATACGAGAAGTAAAATCCCAGGTGTTTTGTTAGCACCTGTACGAGTACATACTTGTTTGTATCTCCAAAATAAGTAGAATAATTAGAGTTATCAAATTTGGAACATTCTATGGGTAGGGGAGCCTGGGGTAATAAGATTTAAAAAATCGATGGTTTGACTTTGAATACCAATTATTAAAAAATCATCTATGCTATCGCTTTTTTTAATATTCTTAGTGGTGGACATTTTCTGACTAAAAAGAAAAATTGACGTATATCTATCCCTCTTTTTTTCCCAAAAAATGCAAGTTCTTTTCTTATTACCCCACTATCAAGTTCTTATTACACCCGGTTGGGGTAAAAGGAGAATCTAGGGGCTGTATTATGTCTCTTGTTTGGATGTGCCTATGGTCATAAGAACTTATTCATATCTGTTCTTTTTACCCTGAAAAAATATCTGCTGTGGAACAAACCAACTTGTGATATGACAGTTTTGAAAAACTCTGCCATAGCAGTTGGTTGGTCATCATGTACCAATTTGTACAACAAAAAGTAGCAACAATAGGCAGCAACTGATGTATGAAAGAGTAAAGTTAATGTCAACATTTTTAAAGATATTGATATTTTGAGAATATATTAATAAGAGAAAAAGTTGTTACCATTTAAATCTTGAGATTTTAAGAACAACCTTTTTAAAGAAATTCACTTTTTACATTAGATATTTGGGCAAAATCAATCCAACAAAGGAATTTTAGGCGATTCCTACATATCATTCATATAATTAAAAAAATGGCTCATAGAACATCGTTAAAATTTATTAGAAAAGAAAAAAATGCATATTTGAAGTTTAGACCAAAGCATTATTTGTGATCTGCTTCTAAAAATTTTTGTAACGGACGATTAAATCGGTTCAGGTATATGAAATGGATAAATTCCCATTATTGATCCATAAAAAATAAAGTTGCAACAAAGAAAAAGCGCTATTATTGGGTTCTTATTACCTATGTACCCACGTTCTTATTACCCCAAAACAGTTTTTTTTGGATAATAAGAACTTTATTTAAAAAAATAAAATAAAACAAACTGTAATAGTTCGTTACAAGAAAAAAACATTTATTAGAGATCTTTAACTTCAAGATAATTTCACACTAAAAGGCACAAACCGTTACAACTTAAAAATATATATTTTTATATGAGCCGCTACTGAAATTTAAAGAGCCGAAAACACTGACCTAACACGGATTTTGAAAAAAACAACACAAAATACTACAACAGAGCAGTATGAATTATTTTGACTAGACTTTTGGTTGTTTAAATTACGTGTTATATTTTTAAAACCAATTATAGAATTTTTTCAGCAGAAATGTTTAACCGTTCTTATTACCCCATGTTCTTATTACCACAGGCTCCCCTATTATATTTTTATACTCTTTGTAGGAGTTGTGCTAGCTATAAATTGAAATTTAACCCTTTATAAAGTTGTTATTCATTTTAAAGGTTCTTAATTTCTGTTAATATTTTTATATGGGTTGTGCTAGCGGCAATCATAGGCGCAACCGGGGTGCTAAACACCCCTAAAAGTAAAATTAGCTCCCAAAATTAATACTGCTTTAATACACCAGGCAAAGCAATTTTTACAATAAAAGACTTAAGCCCCCCTAAAACTTAGATACTAGTTACGCTTATGGCTAGCGGGTGTAGATTGAAATTCAAACCTTTATAAAGTGTTTGCTGGTTTTAAAGGTTTTTAACTGGTTTTTAATTGGTTGCTCATACAAAAAAAAATAGTCGATTCATTCCGGTTTCAAAAGAAATCAGTTTGGAGAGCAACAACTCTTTGGTGTGATAGAATACAAACTTTTTTTAACACGACGCTTGTGCTAATTACTGCGCTGAATATTGGATTGCAGTGGCGATCGGTAGCATGAGGCAGGTGAGGCCCGGCCTCACTACAATTTAAAATGTAAAAATGAAAATTTTCGTAAGATTGATTAACATGTTTTGTTTTGCTCTTCTTCATCACATTACTTCAAATCTAAAATTTATTATATAAATTTGGCAATTATAAAGGTCGAAAGGTTTAGCACACGTCTATAAAGCCACTTTTATTTACAAGGGAAGCGCTAATATTTGGGACAATATATTCGACTAAAAAAGAACCACATGCGATATTCGCAGTACGCGCTGTATGTTAACAAGTTCTTCTATGAGAGAACGGCCTATGTAGCAGAGGCCCGGTGAGCGCTAGACTCTCGAAGCAGCTCGTCTCTGGACGTGGGGGAATGGTTCTGTCTTTATTTAGTATGTTTATATTACTCACTTCCACGCAATTGGTATTCGTTGCTTCCACGCGCGAATTTATAGTGAAGAGAGGCCTGTAAAGCGCTTAGCCTCCTGATTTACTAGATATTTTATTTGAGAACGGAGCTACGTTATTTTATGATGTTTTATTGCTGCGGCAAACATCATTTTCTATGCGTTCTCAACGTGAAAAAAATGAAACTGTTACTAATGGGAGACCTACTTCAGAAGTACTATTATACAAGTATACGGGCAAGAACCGAAAATAAGGACCTAATTAACAATGATGTTACATTGACTTACCAGGCGTTATTTTATGAAGTGCTTGATAATAATCAAATTACAGATCGATTTAACGGCATTAATAAGTTATTAGTTTTGAACCTAATTTAACCAAACGCTTTTTGCCGATTTTGACGTATCATTTCTAAATCAGTTATTTAACAATTTAGTTCAAAGTTATAAAAATCTTTTCCAAAAAGACCGATGCAAAACCGAGCTTACAATTTTTTTTGCTGATAAACAGTTCCGTTCCTTATCTTTGCCAGAGATTATAGACACAAAATGTACAAAAATGGTCTAAACGAGGTTTTATCAGAAATGTACAAATTGTTATGTTTAATAGCCAACACTACCTGGAGCATCGGTTTCAGTAGACAGCAATTTTTTAGCTTTAAAACTCATAAAACTTATTCGAGAAATTCGATTGCACAAGAAAGGCTAAATGGTTTGGCTGTAGTGCCTATAGAAAAGGCTTAATAATTAAAATGTATTCTTCTGACTCATTTTATAACTTAATAATAGGATCGTTTGCGATTAAGTGCAACAGAAAGATAGACTTAATCTCTAAAACATAATTTTGCATTTTTCATGGTTTGTTTTTAAGTTTGCCATTTGATTTCCGTTTTATGTTATTTTACGTTTTGATGTGTGTTTTAAATAAAACTATATGCTTCATATTATAACTCGTTTGGCCTCACCTCTTTTACTGACCACGGATCGCCACTGTTGGATTGTACCTACATATGTCTGCGAGTCTCATTAAAAATGGAATAATATTACATTGTATTTATTTTAACCATCTCTTGTGATTTTAGATCAGGTTTTCTATAACATTTACTTTATATATAAATCATTACAGTAATTAAGGTAAACAAACATAAAACACTACTGCGAAATATAATAATTGAACTAAAAGTAATTAGACAAGATTTTATAAATTGTGAAAACATAGCATGATCGAAATGTTGAGCTAATATAACAAAACGATTTAACATACAATGAGTGCTGTCAGATGCCCGTTAACTGACACAACACTGTATTATCTAATCGTGCTAGTGGGCGTAAAATTGCACTCATAAAACATTTGTTATCCGTTTATTATATTTTTTAGTACACATTTTTATTATTGTCAGACTTTTCTTATGTGGGGTTTATTTAAATGGACTTCCGACGGCACTTACTGAACGTTAAATCGTTTTGTTATATTATTAGCTTAACAGTATTTCGATCATACGAGTACGTCTAGAAAGTATCCGGAAAAAGTATTTTTTTTAGTTTTTTAAAAATAACATAGATTTATTAAATTACTTGGTTACAGGAATTAGCAATCCCTACTTCCTACTAACACATTGGCAATTTTTATAAAAAAAGTGTTCTTTTAGCACACACAAAAATCTTAGAAGTGCAAGAGCCGTCAAAGCCCTTAATTGGTTTCCGCGTATTTTTTTCCGCCTTCCGGAAACAGGCCTATGTTCCATTCCATCGCCATTCCTAATTCGCTGTAATGCTTCATGTACTGCACTCCTTCCTAGGCCTGCTGACCAGCTGACCGCACAAGTTCTTTCTCTTGATGAACTCCATTTCGGTACAAACTTTCTACTAAAAGTCGTTTTGCTAGTTGCGAATTGTGACACAGACTTTAAAGTTCTCGGAAATAAACAATATTTAACACATAGGATTGTTTTATCCATGACCTACTACCCTGACAATACACACATAAAATTTTAGAGGCCCAGGACTTTCTAAAAGGAAGTTTCATGAAATTGCTTAAACTATAAAATTCCGGATACTTTCTAGACGAAATATATATCCACAATTTAGAAAGTCGTGTTTATTCATTGATTTATTGATATCATTTCGCTATATTAGCTTAATAACAATAATACCTAAGGAACGGAATGAGATCGTCGCAAGGTCATGGGCGGCGTGAAAGTATTTTTGTGTAATAAATGTAAAATGAAAACAAATCTAGACTCTATTACAATTTATTGGCATTACATGATATAATTAACTTTTTGTCAAAGTTCGCTTCAGTAAAACGCGTTCGTTTATAATTAATAATATCTCTAAGTCTAGAAAAGCTTCTTTCGACATCACAACTTGTAACAGGAGCGAAACGGAAATGATTATACAAGTCAGTATTTGTTGGGGAAACCCAACCGTTCATTGAATTTCTATAACTCTATTTTTATTTCCAAATAAATATTAATAACCAAGCAGGTATAAAATCCCTTTTAAATAAAACAAGCTCAGACTTCTCTCCTTTGTAAATTTAACTTGCATAAAAACACGCATTTATCGGCAAAACACAAAGACCATAGCGGCCAAAATATCTAAAGAAAAACTTTCTTGTAATTTAGTTCTTCTAAAACACCGGCACTTTGTCGGCAAACTTCAAAGGATTAGTTCCCTTTGAAGATTTCTTATCTCTTAGTTTTATTACTGTAACGTTCTAATTCTGGTAAATTCAATGGCCGGTGACTACGACAACAAATATCAACCCCTTTACCAACTGCTTAGATATGATTCGTAAGCGCCATAACAAAGTGATCGGCAATTAGCCAAGTCCAGTCACACCTATCTCCGAAAGGAGATTCTATTTCAGTTTAATTTAGTTAGAACTTCAGTAGTCGACTACAGTTCACAGAGAAACGCTGCTGTACCCCTTGGTACAGCAGAACAGCGTCGGTCCAGTATGACCAAAAGTGACACAAATTAGGTGTCTTGTTTAGTGCGGGAAAAGTCCCATTTTCTCTCAGGCATAGTCCTGTATTTTATAAAGTTACACAAATTAGGTGTCTTGTTTAGTTCGGGAAAAGTCCCATTTTCTCTCAGGCATAGTCCTGTATTTCATAAAGTCAGTACAAATGCATAACAATAACATTTCGTAACAACAGAATATGAAGAATATATGTCATTTACAAGTGTCAGAACCAATAGTTTTATATACCTTCAACCAAGGAATAAAATAAATACAAAATTGTTTAGTGAGATTGATGTCTTTTACTTCCAACAAGTCGCAGCTGCATGAGTTTGCGCATCAGATGAAAACTGAACCAGTTACCTATGGAAATATATTACAGTAAGTGGAGGTAGGGTTTAAACTAGAGCCTTATCCTTCCAGTATTTTTAGTTTTCAATATTTTTCTTTCTAAGGTTTTTGGTATATACACACTTTTAATTTTTCACCAATTTCGGTAGGACATGCTTTGAGCTTGTCTATGGTTGTCTTAAATAAATTAAAAGAAGTTAAAAGGGGAAGGGTTTTGTGTCTCCACCTGGAAGGTATCCCAAATTTTCAGAAATAAACTTTAAATCATTTTAAGCGTCCGTGCACGTATAACTTCTTTACTTGTTGTTACACTCAAAGCATAATCTTTTAGACTGTCAATAACATTTTTAACTAAGTCGTAATTTGTATGGTAATATATAACGGCTGATAACCATGTTCCCCACCTTGTAATAACAGGTTGTGGGGGCAATGGGACATTAGGACACATTTCTTTAAATTTGTTTATTCGCACTGGTGATTTAAGAACAACTTTTTTTTACCTCACTAACAAAAGTATCAATAACTAGATAGAAGTCACGTCAAGTCATGGATATTCCATGCAAGACATGAGCTAGATATGTAAAGTGAATCAAATTTAGAGAATGTTCTTTTAACTGTCTTCCTGCTTCCGCACTATCCGAAAACAGTAAAACAGCGTTTTCAGTAAAATTCGTATCTGGAAAGAGCGACCTGATACTTTCTACTGCAGCTTGAGTTATTGTGTCGCTATTGGATTTAGTCAGAAATTTACTGTTGCCTACATATGAGCTTTCCCCTTCTATAGGATTTAATGGCCCAACTATAATATTAGCAACGTATCGGCCCGTGATGTCGGTGGTTTCATTGGTGCTAAACCACAACTTTTTTCCTTCAATATTGTGACGTATTGTGTCAATAGTTTTGAGTATACTTTATCCACATAAATTTTACGAAGAGTAGGTTCGTCTGGTACTCTGTGGTGGCAGTATTTTTGTAAAAATTTCTTCATAGATGGATTATTTATTTGATGGAGAGGAATGCCAGCTGCATCAAAGGCTTCACACAAATCCATGCAAAACTCTGCGTGTATTACATCAGGTTCTCTAGATGCTGATGGCCCCGGATGAGATTGCATCTTCTCTAAATGCTTTGGACCTTTGACATGTCGCTCACTTCAGAGTAAGAAAGAATAATTGTATGGGAATGTCAATTAGGCATTTATTATTTATTGACCCTCATGTCAAAATTTGTAGGGAACCTTGTACCTGTGCAAAACACACCTCTTTTTTCCTAAGCTATTGTATCGGATCAGCCATTTGGTCCCACAAGTAGGTACTAGGTAATTAAGAGATTACCAACAGGTAGAGTGACTTAATTTGCAGAGAACTGTGGTTGTGCTGTAACTATTTTCATTTCAAATACCATAATGGCGAACCTTTACTTATACCTAGTTAATGATAGGTATGTTCGGAAAATTATTTAATCTACGTGCAAATATTCTAGCCGAATGAGGATAACCTCGACAAAGAAATTTTCGGAGAGGACTGAGGATAATATTTTCATATATTCTGTCAACATACAAATGTTGATAATTTATATACACCTATCAAGGTGTGTGTATTAGAACAACATTCTCAGAACATAAAAATTAAGTTGTGCCGATATTGTGTAAAACTAAAAAAAAAATAAAAGTTGAGCATTCTTTTTGTCACTACAAAGATCTCCACACAAAACATAGTTGGTATGCCCCGAGGGCATGTAGGGGATAGAACTGCCCTATGTATGCAAATAACCGCAAAATATTTTTTCTACAGTGTAAAGGTGCATTTCCTATGGGGCGGCTGACGCTCGCGGCTGACGCTCAGCGGCCGGCTGACGCCAGTAATCCATTGACGTTGAAGCTTGCGTCTGACGCTCGAAAAGAAACGGATACATTAAATTGTTACATGAGCAGTACTAGGCGTCAGACGCTGTGCGGCAGCCGCGAGCGTCAGCCGCTCCATAGGAAACGCACCTTTTCACTAACAACTAACTTTCCCACTACGTGGGACGACTACGGGTCTATAAGGGTCGGCAACTGGCGGACAGCGGCAGGTAGAAAACTGGACCGCCAAAAAATCTTAATTAATTTGTAAGAACAAATACCTATCTATCTTATATTATTTTTAGGAGTAAAAATAAAAGTTTAAAACAAATTATATGACTCTTATAAGCTACGCTCCTTTTTGAGAAACAACAATTACCTGCAGTTCATTTAAATTTTCTTTTTGTTGTCTCCGGTCCTCGATACAATTTTTCAAAGATTCCGGACCCTACTAGAAATTAGTTGGCGACTCTAGGTCTAGATGTTTACTTAAAGTTATTTGCTACTTGAAAAAAACAAATTTCGTTCTTTACTTAGTATCACTTGGAAATAAAACATGAGAATGAGGTATTAACCATTCTAACTTCAGCTTTTTTTCGCACTCATTTTAATACTTTATTAACTTTTTTACAAATTTAAGCAGACGCTACAGTCAGTCTGTAAACGAACTAAACGGCATCCTGCAGGGGAACTTTACCTCACGGCACACCAAACGAATTTTACAATTGTGTAATACTTTTAAACCCGTTACGAGCTTTTCTCAGTATTTGCACCGTTAGGTCAAATGCCGCCGACGACGCGGCTTGCATTGATGTACTTTCACGACAGACGTTAAATTCCTTTTCCAATTTTTATTACGTATTTACTATGTACAATTTTATTGTTTAATCTATTATTACCTGCATTTTTGCAAATTTACTAATATTTTTGTGTTAAGTGATCCAAATATAATGTATAAGCTTGTAAGGCCAGTAAAATGATTTACTTTAAAAGTAGAGTTTTTATCATTACAAACGCCGCAACCATAACCAATTTTCTCCGATATAATAATCATTTACCTGCTACCCCGTGTCGTTTATGGGTTCACATGTTTACTACAATTTATTTGCTTTTGGAAAAACATTGTCAAATAATTAATTATGCAGTGTTTCCACATACAAAATTATTTTTGCAAAAATATACGTTTTTCCTGTGTAACGCAACCGATCCCGGATTGTGTCAGAATTCGTGCTTGGACAGTTTTCGCACTGTACTTGCAGAGAGAGTTAGTTGCACCAAATCATTTTATTTATGTAGGTAATTATTCTTAATTACGGCAAATATGAACTCCAGTAACAGTACAATTACATAAGTTAAATGTTTCTAAATATATATGAAGTTTAAGTCTATTTTTGGTTTATTAAACTAATGGAATAGGAATATAAAAAAAATAGTACTTTACAGTTTCATTGGTGCAAGAAACGTGATCCTAGAATAAAACCTATCCTAGAATAAAAATACTAAAAATAAATACGAAATGGCAAGGCATTTCTTACTGATACTTGTTATTTTTATTGTTGATATTTCACACGATTAAGTGAGTGGAAAAAAACAAAATCCTATCCTTATTAATAACGTACTATGTTTTCAAAATTGGGAGAATCCTGTTGATTTCATTTTAGTGCAACTTTTGTCTTCCGTAAGTTTTTTTTTAATTTGAACTGTAGTTTAATATTTGTTTATTTAAGAGGTATTTAATATTGTCTATAACACTTTTAAAACTCAGATGATTCTTTTGACACCTCGATAAGCCTTGAAAATTTTTAGCTTTTGGATTAGACACCTGGGTCTAACTTGTTCTTCTGCGCTCAAGTGTTTGGAAACCTTTTAATAGATTACGTAAAATTGATAATAGTAGTGTAACTATGGGAACTGTGGCTCTCCCCCCACCACTATGAGGTCGCATGACCTTGACCTTGACAGCAAAAGAGCACAGGTGTTCTTTTGCAATGTCACGTGACCTTAACTTTGGTCGCATAGGTGTTTAATAACCTTGGCCGTGCACGTGTGTGATTGTTATTTGACCTTGACCTTGAACGAGAGTTTGGCCTTGAGCAAGAGCTCGGCCTTGAAACATAACTTGGCCTTGAACGCGAGCAGCTGTTTCTTTGTTTGCTGATGACCAGGTGTACGACGCTTGTTTCAAGGTTGCATTTATGATGCATGTTTTCAAGGTCGTCGGATCTTTTTTGACACTGACCGTGAGAAAGAGGTGTTCTTTTGTGGCCTTGGCAAAGTGTTATAAATTGGCAGGGGGAGATGAGCTGATCATTCTGAATTTTGGTATTTAAAGTGTAAGCTCGAGTCTCCATTATCGAAAATGAATATGAATAAAAACAGTGATCACCAGGTGCAGATAAAAATTTAACTTTATGGAGGGAATACCGTAATTTTTTCACATATTTGAGGTTGGAAAATCTAAGTTTACAGACATGACATGTGACAGGTTTGTGATTTCTGTGAAAACAAAACTAATACTTTTCAAACTTTATTCGAAGCAAATTTATCAATAATTTCGAAAAAGTTAATACTCTTTTTAATTGCTCAATATAGGTATCGTCACTTGAGATCCGAACTAGCCTATGTCCAAAATTTCGCGAAATTTACTTTTTATCACCATCATACTAAACTAGACGGTTGGGATTTGATGCAGAAGTAGCCTAACTCCAAGTTGAAGGAGTACCCCGTACGTTAAGAAACTTTAAATATTCTATGTCATCAAATAATTTCTTTTTTCGTGCAGAAAAAGTCTAAGTTCGTATCCTAGTCTATGTGTTTTGTAAAGGTGGACATAAGCTAGTTGTAATAAAACATTGGCTATACCGTGCTACTGTTTGATGTACATAGGCTTATTCGGACTTCATAAGTTTAGGCACGCAAATAAATGAGAGATAAATGAAAGTCACTATTGCAGAAAAAAATCTTCTCGTTTGTTTTTACCAGCAACACTAAATATATCAAAAATGTATGCACTTTACTTAGAATATTGTCAAGAAAACAAGATTTCCCGACCGGCTACTGAAAGTATGTATAGGCTTATTTTTAATCAGGATTTTAACCTCTCATTTCATCACCCAAAAAAAGATTTATGCGATGTCTGTTACAAATATCAGAACTCAACACCAGAAGAAAAAACAAAAATATTGCACGAGATATTAAAAACAAAGACAAGGAGAGGGCACCAGTTAATTCTGGAATCTGTGCAGCTGTCTTCGATCTACAACAAATATTGCCTGTTCCTAAATCAGAAGTGGGACTAGCTTATTATAAACTTAAATTATCCATTAGGGGATTTATCTCTTTTCTACCGCTACTTCCACGGATTTTGCTCTGAAGAACTAGCCGGTATTATTCCCCCCTTGAATGTCCCTAACAGAACAACAAGAGGCGCGTTACGTATGCATCCCTTTACTGTCCAGCTACAAAAGCCTAGAACAGACCACTTCTCTCGCTCACACATACCTAGGGTCTCCAGATTATGGAACAAATTGCCTGCAGATGTTTTCCCTTCCCGTCTCAACCTCCAATCCTTCAAATCACGTGTCAATAGACTACATTTCCCTTCTGTTCAGATACCCACGGTACGTTAGTAGTTAGGCTTGAAGTCTACGTATGATGTCTTAGATAAAAAAAATCCACATACAATTTCACAATTTTTAATTTGGCCACCAAAGATTGTCACTGTTATATGTGGTATGAATGTATAGCCAGAAGAGGCTCTTCAGAAATAGGAAGTTGCCTGCTGAAATTTGTAATAGATCATATAGCAAAACGTGTCAAATAGTTTTGTTTATTCTGATAATTGTGCAGGATAGAACAGCAGCAAAAATTTAGTCTCATTGTACAATTATCTTACTCAGAAGTATAATATTGTCATAAATCACACGTACCTGGAAAAGGGGCACACCCAGTCAGAAGGGGATTCTGCACATAGCGTTATAGAAAAACCAGTTAGAAATATACCAATAAATATACCAGACTACCAGACCAGTGGTATACTCTGGTAAGAACTGCCAAAAAGAAGCACCCACACATCGTACACGAAATGTCACAAGAATCAATTTTTGATTTACAAGACCTTCAGTTGAAGACTACCTGAAATATTCAGAAAGATGAAGCAAATGAAAGTGTCATCTGGAATAAAATAAAAATAATGAAGACTTCTCCAGACTATCCCGATTGCATTTTATTCAGACACGACTTCAAGAAAGAAGAACTATTTAAAACTTTAAATTTTTTAGAAAAAGGTAGAAATAAAATGCAAAGCACCACCAAGGATCACATATTTAAGATATTTTATACCAAACCCATTCCGTTAACTAAAAAAATATGATCATTTGCAATTTGCCAGAAGGGTGTTATTTCCAAGTCGAACTACGTTTTTTCCGTAATTTAGCATATTCCAAGCAGTTAGAACCAGACAATGATTCTGATAGTGAATAATATTTAGATTATAAGTTTTTTGTTGAATTCTTTTTGTACCTACTTTAAGAAAATCACTGGTGGTTTTGCATTTCTTATTTAAGAAAACTACTTTTGTTTAATTTCTTTAAGCCCGTTAATTTTTAATAAATATGTATTTTTTTAACGACGTGTCCTTTTATTTCTTGTTTTGAGGTAATTAATGTTGTTTCGAAATGTCCCAAAAAATATATTGTATCGTTATCTTCAGAAAGCTACGTAATAGGCCCCAAAAAATAATTTGTCTTTTTTTTTAATGACGCTGTAAAATTTCTTAGAAGTAATCGTTTGTAAAGTATTAGTTTAAACAATATAACATTATAATGCCGAGGCCACATAGCGTTGATTGTTTTAAATATACCTGGCCACACAGACGCTATGTTTGCTACGTCTGTACATTTAAAACGGAACGCACCGCGAACATAGCAAATATAGCGCTCTGTGTGGCCTCGGTATAGGAGCGACTAATACTGCAAACACTCCGACGTTGCCATATTTCGGTTTTCCTTGTCTTGCACCGGTAAACTTTTATTTCCTTTGCTGGTAGCATCAGCCACGTAGTCCAGTGGTAAAGAATCCGCTTATTGACCGAGATGTGTTGGTTCGAATCCGTGCTCGGCTGCATCTTTTTTTTTTAAATTTTTGTCATTTAAAATATTATAAAAAATTAAGAAATCGGCTCTAAAAGGTGTATTGGAAACGGGTTAGCACTCCTTCCTCGATAAAAATTTTGTTTTGTCTTTTTTTAAAGGTCCCGAGCAAAAAATTAATCGTGTCTAGGTACCTTAACCTAAAAATTATGTTTTGTTTGAGAAATAAAATCCGTTCTTGGACAGGTTTGCTCAGTTCTAAGGATGCTCAGGATCTTTTTTGGTTCTTTTTGAATGTCCCGAGCAAAAACTAATCGAGTTTGAAAGTTGGTGCATGCTCATTGTCCACTCTGTTCCTTCCTCTGCGCATGCGGAAGCCCGGGATAAAAAGTTGCACCCATCCTCCAGACTCTTGTCACTCAGGGTAGTATGAATGACAGAAGAAAAATACCGTTATTTTAAAATCTTCGAGCTATCGCACATGTGGCAACGTCGGAGTGTTTGCAGTATTAACCGCTCCTCTCGGTATAACGCGGATCCATTTATTTAAATGACAGCAAAAAGGCATAAGATTGCCAAAATAATATAAACACCCATTCGTGATTTTAGATCTTTATTCTTTGATTTAAAAAAAATCCTCGCAAAATGTTTAAGTAAAACGTCCATCCCCCTGCTATTATTTAGATAGTTAAATGTTTTGTGTTTTGTTTTTATCATAAATAATAATAATTAATAAACTATCTGAAGTTAACCCAAGGTATTTATATTTCGCGGTATGCTTTTGCCGTTTTTGCTTAGGTTTTTTAAATACATCGATCGACTTTAAACTATTCTATGTCCAACATTTTTGTAAACGTCTACGAACTTATGTGCATTGCTGGACATATAATATCCGTCTGAATTCACTTGAGTAGCCTATGTCCATTATTTTTTAAAACCTTAGGATATATCTACTTAATCGTTTATTATTTTATTTGAATTATTTTAAAGGTGTTTCGACCAAATTTTTAGAAAAATTTGATAAAAATTTTTTTGCTTATTCAGAAAAATGTCTCTCCTGTAAAATTTTAAAAATGCGACTTAAGATAGTTCTGATTTCAAGTGAGATACGAAGTATTCCGGGAAAATTTTTTATATCATGAAATGGCTTCTTAGTATTATACCAAAAAGTCCTTAGGTTTTCCCCTTAAGCGTTCTTCCTTCCCAGAAGTTTAAAGGACCGCCCTTTACTTGTTAAGGGAGCCCCCCTCAGCATATATAGGTCATTTTCTTATTAACAAGTCAACTATATATACAGGGTGTTATGAAATTCTCTGCACATATTTGAATGAGTGACTCCTGGGGTAGTCTACAGACATACCCAATACTTTTTTTTTCTCTCAAATCGCACACTTTTTTTATTTTAAAAAATACCCTAAGCCACCCATTTATCCGACGCTTCTAAAGATCCTGACGTCATATGCTCTAATAGTATAAAGAAAAAACAAATGATGCAGCTGGCATATTGCCAAAATTAAATAATATTATCTTGACATCTCACTTTTTAATTAGATTTAAAGAATCCAAACTGTTTTTAATTCCACAAGCACATTTTGCCAAAAATATGTAGAGGTATCTATTTTAATTTAATAGCAATTTTTTTATTTTATGAGAAAATATGGACCACTCGTGAAATCGGTTGAAATTGTACCTAACCAGAACGAGCAACACAACAAATTATGACTTAACCTATATTACGTTATTAATGAGATGAGAATTATTCCTACTAGCTTAAATTGTCTGTTAAAAAAAGGTCAAAAATCAAAACGAAAAATACTAACTGAGCACAACACAACTACACCGTATTTTAAAATTATAACTAAAATTATTTCATGACAGCATTTGTCAAAAAAAAAACATTATTCTGTTTTACACAGCACGTTCAGAAAGCTGTTATTTGCTCTTTTGCCTATAAAATTATCGTACCTTACCGATTTTTTTTTAAGAGATCCTCTAAATGAGTTTTTCTAATGTCGAGATGTAGGTACAGTAAAACTTGTGTTAACGGACACCCTTTTATATCGGCCACCTGTGTTATCGGCCAGTTTCAAGCTAACACAAATCTACTTTATAGGAAATCCCGTAAATAAAAACCCTTAGATAATGGACACCCTTATAAAACAGCCACGGCCAGACGTACCTCAATTTTTATAACCTATTTCTAGGTAAATCAACCTTTTCATATTGGCCGGAATTTCTTTGGCCTAATTTGTATTTTATTATTTTATGATTACATTTTGCAAACTTTAAGGGTGGAAATACCCAACAATATTATTTTTTACCTGGTTCAAATAGCATTAGTGGTTATAGGGTGATTATCTTCACATTATATTTTTAGTTGTGTCTTAGATCGATAAGAGTAAAGTTGTTATCTCCAAATGAACTTTTATTTTAGTTATAAGTAAACTGTGATATGTAAATGTTATTAGGCTTTAGAAACCCCTCTGAGTAAATGTTTACTTTTTTGTACAAATAATAACTGTTACCTGGCAATACTGGCCACCCTTCTATAAAGGCCAATTGAGGCGTCGGATTCTAAAACCGGATTTGCGCTCGAAAAGCCTAGAACTGTTGTCGGGGCAAAAGTGAAAGGCATGAAAAACAAATTTCAAAATTTGAATATTTAAAAAATTCTAGCGTATAGAGCCATAAATTGCGCATGTTTTTTTTAAATAAAATGTTTTTGTAAAGTGAATATATTTTCTAAAAAAAATTAAAAATCACTTTTTATATCTCGTAATTTTTTCGCCGCGGCGCAAATATAAATTGCGATATGGCGGAAGATTTTTACCGAAATGGTTTGGAATTCAGCATACTTACTTGAAAAACTCTCCCGAAGGCGATGGGGTGATTAAAAATCGGTAATTTTGAATTCATTAAGTATTAATTAATAAATAATAATTGCGCGTTCGAAATTGTGTTTTTCGAACTTCGAAAGAAAAAAGTCTGCGGCGAAATTTCCGTCTCAGAAAACTTCCCGCGAGAAAGTTGTTCTGTATGGTTGAAGGAAGTTTTCTGGAAAATTTCAGATTTTTTGGTAGTATACTTTTCGAGATAGAGCGAGTTGAACACGCTGCGCGACCCCGTAATGTGTTTGTATCTACGCGCTGACATAGGCCAGCGCTATGAAACTATGTAACAAAAGAAAATTGCGTATATTTATGATGTGTACAGCAATTTTTCAATTGTATTCGAAAAAAAGTTGCAGTTGACTATAATGTGCAACAATTCTTCGACTGTAAAACGTTATTCACACGACATACCATTGAAATTAGCAGAAACAAGCAACAATCATAGAAAATCATACATGTCTATTTATGCCGTACGTCACTTCTGTGCTTCTAAATCTTTATTTTTAACAAGTAATTAAATGTAATAAACAAGTCTATTTATTAAAAATGTCCTCGGAAGATTGTGTAGATTTTTTGTTTTTGTGTTCTGTGCAGTAGTTTTTTTTTAAATAAATAACAATGCCGTGATTATTAATTTTATGAAAAATTCATGTCAAAAGTGCAACATTGTGCAATGAATTGTTAAATCGTTTTAAAAAGCAAAGTATAATATTTTGTTTTGTGAATTACATTTATATTAGTTAACGTATTGTATAAATTATCATTCAATGTCTCTTGTGATGTGCAAATGAGTTCACAATATGATGACCAACATTATGAATAAAATGTTTAATAACGGGAATGTACGCAATTTTCTTTTGTTACATACTTTTGTAGCGCTGGCCTGTCAGCGCGTAGATACACATTAGGGGGTCGCGCAGCGTGTTCAACTTGCTCTATCTCGAAAAGTATAATACCAACAAATCTGAAATTTTCCAGAAAACTTCTTTCAACTATACAGAACAACTTTCTCGCGGGAAGTTTTCTGAGACTGAAACTTCGCCGCAGACTTTTTTCTTTCGAAGTTCGAAAAACACGATTTCGAACGCGCAATTAGTATTTATTAATTAGTATTTAATGAATTCAAAATTAACGATTTTTAATCATCCCATCGTCTTCGGGAGAGTTTTTCAAGTATGTATGCTGAATTTCAAACCATTTCGTTAAAAATCTTCCGACATATCGCAATTTATATTTGCGCCGCGGCGAACAAATTCCGAGATATAAAAAGTGCTTTTTAATTTTTTTTGGAAAAAATATTCACTTTACAAAAAAATTTTATTTACAAAAAACATGCGCAATTTATGGCTCTATAAGCTAGCATTATTTAAATATTCAAATTCTGACAATTTTTTTTTCATGCCTTTCACTTTTGCCCGGACTTCTATGGTATTTCGAGCGCAAGTCCGGTTTTAGAATCCGACGCCTCAATTACTCTTAATTTTATGGTGGCCCTTATAGACAAGTTTTACTGTATCTACATAAATCGCTTTCTTGCACCCCCAAACGTTACATAATACGTAAATATTATTAGTGGTAAATTTAATTTAGTTTTCAATCCTATCAGACTAATTTAAGAAGCACTAATCAAAGCACAAACTAAATAAAAATAAGCAAAATATTAGTTAACAACGGATCGACGAAGAGCATTATTTTTCTAGGCAGCAAAACAAAAACAAACTAGTTTAGTACCCTTGGAAACTACCTAAGTACATTATTATTTAAAACTACCTTCTGGTTCTAAAGCAGACCCTACACGATCATTATTACTCTAATATTGATCGTGTAGAATGTTCGAATGAAGTAAATTCAAGCAAATTATTGCAGATTATTCGAATATTTTAATATTTTTATAATACTGACAGTATTACGGTTGTGTGAAATACTAACAGTAGTAATGATCGTGTAGGAACTGCTTTAGGAAAATATATTGATAATATGCACGCGTGTTTGTATAGTTGCCTAAGTAGTAAAGTAGGTGGTAGATGTACCCGAAGCCAAGTTAAAAGGTTGTCGACTCCATTCAGTCGATAGAGTGATTCCTGTGTATGGATCCATATCGACCAGTTTAATAATACCATTTACATTGTTTTTGCTATTTATTTCTTAATTTGTGAAAGAAAAGTTAAAGCCGTTTAATATTAACAAAATATCGTATCGTCGTTTAGTGAGGTGGATTTTAAATTAGTTCTGGGTATTTAGTTGAAGCTGGGGTATTTATTTTGGTGTAAACAGTTTTTCTCCAGAGAGTTTTATTAAATTTGTGTTATAGGCAGTACCGTAAAATGGGGTGAATAGGGTCTCGAGGGTGAATAGGGTCGAAAGTGTGTTCGTTACCTAAATCCAGTTTAAAAATAAAATGCGCAAATGGTGCCGATTTTCGAACATGGCTTTTACATGTTGACACTTGCCAACATCAGACATAATATTTATGTGTGCTGTTAAACAACCTGTAGCGGCGTGTTAGCCACGATAATATTCGTAATATTTAGCGGCAAAATTTATCCCGTAAACGTGTCCCGTCTTTTTGTTAAAATTAACGGACAAAGATTTTTGTGTTTGTGTAACTTAAAGGTAAGTGTCCCAGCAACAAAGTTATATAATTAGTGTTTTATTATGTTAACTGGTGTTTGTGTTAAGCCGAATTTTTTTTAGGGCAAAAATTTCATATAGTTTTGTAATTGTAACACACTTGATTCGTAATATAGGTACGTTCAAAAACCAATTTGTACTTTATTTACCTATTTAACCTACTTTTTACAATAAGATTTTTGGCTTTTTTAGCAGACAAGATAAACACAAATATTTTATGTAAAGTTTAATATGTAACTTTTGTTACCTATGTTTGCAAAAAATCCAAAAATTGTCTTTTTAAAACAGTCTAGTTGACCCTTTTTACCCCAGTAGCGGTTTAATCGTATTGACCCTATTGACGCCGACTTTGGGGTCGACTCCTACTGAATTTCTTAAAACTTATATAGTAGTTCTATTGTACAAGTAGGGACTCATAATAGTAACCTATGTCCAAATTTTTCCGGACAACGATTTCAAAGTTATCGAGGTTTAAAGTTGAAAATTGACCCTATTTTTACGGTATTTTAACATTTTGAAATTGAGAATTTTGGAACCAACGCCGACCAATGGATATGACCTAAGATCGAAACGATCCACTATAATACCACGCACTGCGGCTGACGCCATCAGTTTACTTCCTACGACCAGCGAGTAAGCACAAGAAGATGCCAAATGAGATTTTGGCGAAACGTCTGCAAGTTTCATATAGAAACGAACGGATTCCCGGATTAACCACCATATATATATATACATATATATATATATATATATATATATATATATATATATATATATATATACAGGGTGATCCATTAAGGGTGGCGAGCGGCTGTATATCCAAAACCATACATGCTACAACTTTAGGGTAAAATAATTATTAAGAAACATGACCAAAAAAAATCACTGGAAAATATTTTTAAGTTCCTAATTCTACCGCTTGGGGGCGTAGTCGCTATGCTGTGATACAAAATCCTCACTTTCTACTAATATCTTCGATGCAATGTAGGTCACAAATAAACTTTTTATAATATCTGTACTATCCTCTATAAATTTTGTAATAACAATTTTTTCGTAGTTACCATGGTAACGGTGTGGGGAAGGGTAACTATTAGAAATACTTAAAGGGCTGTAACTTCGGTTTGCGTTAACCAAATGTAACAAACTATGGCTTGTTTTAAAGAACTTTTTATCCTAATTAAATATTTTTATAAATAATTTTAAAATTGCTTTGTGCGGTTGATACAAGAGGGCGCTTTTAAAAAAATATATTTCTAGCTTCGATTTCTTAAAAAATTTAAATGCAACCATTCATCCATTTTTAATATATTTTGTAGTTTATTAGTTACTAAAAATAACTGCAAAAACCGGAGGTCGTTTTCTCTTGTCTTTTAAGAGTTATCGCAAAAATAGTGGGAGAGTGTAATTTTCCTTTATTAGAACGTTGCTATCCTACAAAAATAGCCTTTTTCGGCTATATTTACTCATTTTCAGCTTTTTTTAAAATTAAGTTATGGTATTTTCTTTTATTTTTTTTATCTAAAAAATGCAATAATAATCCAAATATTGCATTTATTGCCAAGGCCATGGACAATAACGAAATAAAACAAAAAAATAAATAAAATAATTTATGTAATTAAAAACAACTTATTTTAAATATTCAAATTGTTTTCCATCGTTTGAAATGCAACAATTAAGTCGTCTTCTTGTAGAAATTACGGCTGCTTCTACTTCAGCCCGAGATAAACTATTCAAAGCATTTCCAATTCGAATCACCATGTCTTCTCTAGTAGTTGGTCGGACTTTGTAAACAATGTCTTTAACTCTGCCCCATAAATAATAATCCAAACAGGTTAAGCCGGGGGACCTCGCCGGTCAGGGAAATACACTTCCCCTGCCAATCCATCCGTCGGGAAAATGTTCGTCAAGAAAATTGCGTACCACAAGTGAATAATGAGCGGGGCACCCACCGAGCTGCAACCACATGCTTCTTCTTACATTTAAAGGAACATTTAGGAAAATTTAGGTACATTTCACCTGTTAAGATACCTTCAAAAATATGCGGTCCGATAATCATTCCGTTTATAACCCTACACCAACCATTAACTGTCCATCGATGTTGATTATCAAGTTCACGCATCCAGTGTGGGTTGGTCTCTGACCAATAGTGCATGTTGTGCAGGTTTACTCTCCCAGTGTTAGTAAATGAGGCCTCATCTGCCCATAATATTTGAGATAAAAATTGGGGAGTATCTCTAATCATATTTTTTAGCCAATAGCAATAGTTTAATCTATTGTCAAAATCAGCAACACTTAGGGCTTGATGTAGCCCTACATGGTACGGATGTAATTTTTTGTCCACAAGGATTCTTTGTACTGTACCGTAAGAAATTCCTAAATCTCTGACAATTTCTCTTATACTAATATGGAGTTCTGCGTGAACATATGCCAGTACATTAATAACGTTATCCTCGGTTCTTGCAGGGCGGCGTCTTCTTAAGGAGAGAACTGGCTGAACACGACCATGTTGTCTTAAGCGGCGAGCTAAACGCTGAAAACTTTTCTGGAATGGCGAACTCTATGAGGATAACGCATAGCGTATTCTCTCGAAGCCAAAACTGCGTTTTCAAACAATTGAAAATAAATGGCTAACATATCGTAGGTTTCTTCAATTGTAAAAGGCATTGTTCCTTAAAAAAATATCACTTATCTCACAAGAATAGCCTTAATTATCACGACAATAACAGAAACTGTCAAATTATATAATTTTAGACG
>OZ020189.1:91641168-91710674 GCA_963971165.1 Philopedon plagiatum
ACACGCGTGTTGAAAAGTACTTTTCAACACATGTGTTGAAAAGTATTTGTCAACATGACGTTTGAACAGATGGTACCAATTTCATTTTTTTTTATTTTCAACACGTGTGTTGAAATGTTTTTCAGCACACGTGTTGAAAGTGGGGGTATTAAATAAATACAGAAATTGGGGTTTCTTGGTAAATATTTTTGTGGTCGTAGGAAAAATATTGTACATTACTCGTGTGTAAGTAATTTTCGCACACTCGTGGGATTATCAACATTCTCACTCGTGTGAAAAATGTCACTTTCAACACTTGTTATGTAATATACTATTGTCTCTTTAATAAACTTTAATATCAATAAATTGTTTTTCACCTTCGATTTATATTCATTAAAATTGCTATTGCAATAGTTAAGAAAATGAGTTTTCGGCGAATAATTTTTAATGTGTTAGGAATTGCGATAGGATTGTAATTAGAAAAATGTTTGTTTTTTTATTCCGCATCGAATGACATAAAAATATACATGGGCTCCAATTGAAAATAAGAAACATAAAGTGCTTTAAAATTTGAAAAAGTTTGACACTAAATTTTGATCACCCTGTACATTTCGAATTAATCAAACTTGGGTAACGAGACTGCTAGACCTCACTTAATAAGTACCTTGTATAATTTAATTAACGAGGCACTATTTGTATTTTTCATTAATTTTTAAAACCAGTGGTGCCAAACTGATTTTTCTTGTTTTTACTTTTTTTCGCTCATATCCCCGAACCGATTTCAATAAAACTTTAGGGTTATGTAGGTAACCATAAGAGGCACCCAAATAAGCAACAAAATATGTGGCATGCAGTCAAAAAATATATCTTCATGACGTCACACTTTTTGGGACACCCTGTATAATGAGAAATATTTTTATGAAATGCGCCCTAAGATATACGTAAAGCCTGCAAAATATCAAAATCCTAACTTAATTAATATCTGGGCTACAGAAGACGGGAGGTGAGCTGAAGGACCCTGTATATACAGGGACAAACGAAAACTGAAAAAATATACTTGTCCAGTTTGGGATACGATATAAAATATTTCAAAATACGTTAATATTAAGCTGCTTGATAGGTTAAAAATACCTCTTTTTGTATAAAGCACGCAAGTACGCTGGTAGATATCACAGTATATGAGTATGATCTATATATTTTAAAGAAAAACATTATTCGTTTGTGACTCCATTTTATAAATGATGATACAACGAAACTTATTCGTAAATTTGACGCTTATTATAGTATATAAATATCGAGATAAATATAGATATATAAATAGTTCAAAAGCGTATTTTTAACTTTTTATTGAATTTGTCTTCTTACCATCGTAGATATAAGTATCTACCTCGTTAATACTTCATTTCTGTAACCGAACTTTTCTTATCAACTTACTGTATTTTAAAACTCCTTTGAAATATGAATACGAACTGCGTAATATAAATTGGTCAGCACTGGAGGCACCGGATATAACACATATAGAAATTATTTCGAGTAAAATCAGCTATGCCCTTAAAAATCCTTCAAAACAAACAATAATGTTAGTAAATATACCAAAAATAATAAAAACAAAACAAATAAAGATCAAAAACGCAGTGGTTATAAATTAAATTGTGGTTCATGTGAAAAAAGTTACTAGGCCAAACAGGACATAACTTCAAAATTCGCATTTAAGCACATAAACGAGACTTTTTAAATGAACAACATAATTCAGCATATGCAACCCATCTTTTGACATATAATAATGATTTTAATGAAGATTTTAAGTTAAAAATATAGAAAATAAAGGTAAAAAACTTTCCATGTTAGAATTATTAGATTAACTAACGAACTAAAAAAGAAAAACCAAATCTTAAATGACCAACAATTCATCATTATTAAACTTATTTTAATAAGTTGTTTGATTTGTTCTTGTTGTTTTATTAGTCAATACTTTTGTTATGAATATTAGCAATAAAATTCACCTGAATACAATTATGTCACTGTAAAATTGTGTTAATTAGATAACCAAAATTAGGTACAAAACTATTTAAGAACAATTCTCATTTGTAAGTTTGTTAGTCGCATTTGACGAAGTAGCAGTGCTACGAAACATGCCATGCATTTTTTAAATAAAAAAGTGAAAATCTTTCACAGTTTTCTCTAAGTATAGAATATTTGTATAATATTGTTTGGCCACACGGTACACAATTACAGTATGTCACTTCCTTTATAAGTCCAATATGCTTCAATATTCCCACTCATGGCGGGTCTTTAAAAAAAGTGTACTACTTTTAAAGTAAAAAAGCATTATTATGAAAAACTCATAGCATTCCTTTCAACTTTTCTCTCTTTCCTCTCTTTATAACCCAACACGATTTAGACGATTATTAAAATTAAAACAAGAAAAGAATATAATAACGGCGATCTAAACAATGTTGCCAGTTTTAGAGGGCTTCTTATAATGCGCAAGACATTCTGGGCTGGCTAAAATCGGTGTCATATATTAAGTACATATACTGCTAAAGCCAATCTCCCCCTACTGGCAAGTCGTTTGAACTAAAGGTACATGTTTTGAGATATTGTATCGATTTTATGAAGCCCCACAAAGTTTTCTGAAAATGGCGTGGTATCATATATTATGGCATGGTTGTGCTTAATACATGCTAATTTTTTAAGAAGCCCGAACCGGGCTTCCTAAAACCACTGTGGGCTTCCTAGCATCTGCAGAACATGGTATTTTTGGCTTCTTAAAGGTGGTTGATATGTATATATATATATATATATATATATATATATATATATATATATATATATATATATATATATATATATATATATATACATCTTTCATAATTTCTGCGTCCTTTCATAATCCATCATTTTTGCGTCCCCTAGAAATAGAGGCTTTAGGCTTTGTATTTCAAGTGTATATCGATTTTTTTCCTTTTTTTGTATTGCTCCTAATTTTTCTTTTAAATATCTCTTAAAACTAAAATATACCTTTTATTTTATAATGCAGCATTTTCAACTCCTTTCATATTAAAATCAAATTTGTGTCCGGCGTATAATTTTGTACATTTGTCGGCGCATTTTGCTTCCGAGCCGTATAATATTTGGACACCTCTCTATCATTTTTACTACTGCCGTGTTGCCAGAATTTTGAAAAGTCCGAAGGTGGGAAAGATTACACAGCGCTTTTGAACCAATGATAGGTATGACTAATCTGTCACCAGAAACAGCTTGAGGGACTGGGCTGTTTATAACTTAAAGGTATAATTAATTGTTTCCTCATAATATGATGAAGACATGTAAATCTTTACGCCAAGAGCAGGATGAGATAACCAAGGTGCTATGAGTCTATTACAAAACCATCGATCTTTTATTAACATGCTTTTATTAGCTTGACTTATAACATTGTAATGGGACATTTCATTAAAAGATATATACAGTATGTATTCGAAATGGAAAAATTTTTGTTATTGATTTTACGAAAAAAGTGTATTTTTATAAAAAGTTCTGCATCGTGAAAAAATAGCATTACCATTCAGAAATTTGATCCAGTAGGTACGTACAGGGTGGCTCAAAAATGAAAAAGTCATAATCCACGTGAAGCTAAAAAGACAAAATCTTTATTCAAAATTACACTGCCACTGCAAATGTACAATTTAATAATACGTTTTTTCATTAAAAAATATACAGCATGTCTTCGAAATGGAAAAAAATGTATTATTGATTTTACGAAATTGTGTATTTTTATAAAAAGTTCTGCATCGTGAAAAAATATCATTGCCATTCAGAAATTTGATCCAGTACGTACAGGGTGGTTCAAAAATGAAAAAGTCATAATCCACGTGAAGCTAAAAAGGCAAAATCGTTATTTAAAGGTAGACTGCCACTGCAAATGTACATACAAGAGTTCTTTTTATGATATGTTTGGAACATACAGGAGGTCCCAAAAGTAAAATTAATTTTTTAAAATCGCCGTTACAAAAAAAGTATATCTTCATAAAAAATTCTACATTGTGAAAAAAGAGCATGGTTTAAATATTTTTATAGGGCATAGAGGGTGGCTAAAAATTTAAATTAAAATTGGGACTTTCAGCTTTATGAGCCACCCTGTATTGTCCTTCATCAAATTTTGAATAACCATGCTTCTTTTACAATGTAGAACTTTTTATAAAGATATAGGTACTTTTTTGTAAAATCGGTAATAAAAAAATTAATTTTATTTTTGAGGCCTCGTGTATGTTCCAAAACTAATTCACTAAAAAACTAAAAGAACCCACTTTTATGAGTAGCGCACTACAAAGTTAAAAATAAATTATAATTTAAAATACTAAAAACACGTTTTTATGAGTAGCGCACTAAAAAGTTAAAAATAAATTAGGTATAGTTTAAAAAACTAAAAACACTTTTTTATTAGTCGCGCACTAAAAAGTTAAAAATATAGTTTATAAACTAAAAAACACGCTTTTAGGTACCTATGTGTGGCTACCGCTATATTATGTAAGTGCGCCCCACGCTTTAAAATTTAATTTCCTATTTTAATACCAAATGTTTTATAGCTCTACAAGTTACCAGAAAACCGGGATATACGTGTGTGCGAAGTAAAGGAAGGCGCATTGAGTAAGCTGCTTTACTTTTCTCACGAAATGCTCACTACGCACCCCGGTTTACTGTTAGGTAACTATCAAAGGAAAATAATTATTTTGAACTTTTTAGTGCGCTACTCATAAAACCGGGTTTTTTAGTTTTTTAAATTATAATTTATTTTTTTAACCTAAAATGCAAGTTGAAAATATAAGTTAAAATACTATTAATATTATAAACAATTTTACTGCTTATTTCTTAATTTGTAAAATTTATTGAAGAATAAAAAGATTGATAAGAATAGTAATATGAATAACAATATTGTAAGTATTTTCCATGCTTGTATAATATAATATTATTTTTAGTTTATTTTTATGTGAAATTAGGAATGCTTAGCCGTCGACAAATTTCAATTATTCATAACAGTAACGGTGTCAGACATTTGCCCTCCTTTTGGTAAAAGTGATAATTAATATATAGGTGATAGATCAAGGCTGACAATTTTTATTTTAATTTACTGACATGGCACTGACATGTACACATTGCTATCACAGAATGGCGCTTTTTTACCAAGAGTTCTCCGCATTCTTTACATATGAGATCGCTATAAAAAGGAGTTTTGAGCCATGGACTCTCCTTACCTCATTCCATGATTTAAGTTTATTTTGAGTTGTTTTGCTGGAACCTGGAGATAAGATGGCGAATTATAATAAAAACCTATTTTTATTATAACTTTCGTTTATTTTATTTGGGTTAAGTCACCAGATTAGCTCAAAATATGACAAGGCGTCCAAAATTATCCACCTAATAAAACTAAAACAGATATATTTAATGTCGACAGACACAAGCAAGTTTCTTCTTAATGCTTTTTGGCTGGAATCACTATTGATAAGACAGGTATAATTTGGCAATTAAGGTCTTGCTCATTGCTCAGTGCTCAGGTTTATATAATTAAGGGTTTAAATTGGCAAGTGTTAAGATAAGACAACCAAATTTTATACTGTTAGTTTATTTTTAATTTTTCTCGCCAACTTATAAAGAAAAGAGCGATTTAAATAACAGTTAAGTACAGTTAAATTTACTAACCGAAATAAGCCTTTTTAATATGCTACAAAGATAATGTAAAATGTCGACCACAGTAACTGGCGAGCTAGTTTTTTTATTTAACAAATAAATTCCAAAATGTAGTTTTAGTTAAATAATTTTTTAAGTTTTTATTTTTTCGAAAAACCGCATCAATCGAAATAGGTGAAAATGTTACACAGGAAACGTATCTAAAACGTCTATAAAACTTAATCATTTTGTTAAACTTAAGCTTCAAAAACTTTTGCAATTTATATGTCAACTATATGTACAAAATACAGTTTCTGTAACATAAATCGTTTTCGAGTTTGAGCAACAAAGAATAGAAACTAATTTTGAAGGTGCTCTGTATATATTTCACCGGAAATACAGCCTGTTCCAAGCCAGGTTGAAAAGTAGTCCATATGCAAAATTTTTCCTTTTCTTTTTGGCCAAGCAGTTTTAAGCGTTCGCTCCAACAGACAATCCGACAGACAGACGGACAGACAAACCGACGGAAATGGGAGACCATCTGATATAGGGACCTCAACACGTAAAGATCTGAAAAAATCCCGGGAAGTGATTTTTTTCTAGCGAGAGAAGTAAAAAGTTGAAATTACTAAAATTATAAATGATTTTTAAAAATGCAAAAATATTCCGTGAAAAGATAAATTTAGGATGTGTAGAAATGTCAAATTAAAATTAATAACCTCCATTTATAATGAAGTGGTAATTGCCATAAGAAAGTGCGATTATTTCTTGATATTATACCTTTAAAATGGGCTAGTACAAACTATATCCCAAATCGATTACTTGTTATATTTTAAAAACAAATATAATATGGTATAGTTTTTTTTTTGTAATAAAAAAGCCTTAAAATTAAAAGTACTAAAACTTTTAAAGCTCCAACAAGAAAAGAAAATTTTACGCGGTTGTTGTATCTAATAGAAAATAAAATTTCATTGTTCCTAACTTACACCCTGTACAGTAAAACTGTTCTATTTCTACTTTACACTCCACTCACAACACCATTGATTTTTGACACTTTAACGGTAATTTTGTATTGCAGCAATTGCAGTATACCTATTCAAATAAGATATGCAGGCATGCATCGCTGTTTTATTTAATAACTAGCTTTCCACTCTCCATTACAAACTTTAAATACCATTGTAATACCCCCTTAGGGGTTGATTTATTAAAAACTGAAAAAAAAACACGTGTTTAAACATTAACGCTCAGAGACACTAAGAAGGTTTAAGATTTAGTACTGCATGGTTTAAATTAGGATCTTCTAGTTGATCAGGTACGTTTTGACAGGTTTTTTTCCTGTCATAGTTAATAAGTCTTCGTTAAAAACTTATGAAATATTCCGTTCCGTGCCGTTCATTTTCTTCACATTCGTTAGACAAAATTAGATTTTCTGACCTCAATTGACATACTTATTAGTTAACATTTTTGGGGAAATTGCCATTCGCTCGTTTTTATCACCCCCCCTCCCCCCTTTGGTTTTTTAAAATGTTAGACCAAATTAAATATTTTGACCCCAATAACCCCGAAAACAACAGTAACATTTTTAGATAATTTCCCAGTTGCTCCTTTTTATCCCCCCCACCGGCGTTAATTTTTTAAAAATAAGTTTCAACAAAATTAGATTTTCTGTTCTCAGTAACCCCGAAAATTAGTTAACATTTTTGGAGAAATTCCAAACCCCGCGCCTTTTTGTTCCCTCTGCCCCGCCGTTAATTTTGTTTACATTCGTTAAACAAAATTAGATTTGCTGACCTCAATAACCTTGAAAATGATATATCACATAACTTTTTTTGAAAAATGATCAGTTGCCTGTTTTTATTCTCCCTCGTTATATTTTTTTAAATATGTTAGACCAAAGTACATTTTTTAACAGTAGTTACCCCGAAAATGACAAATTAGTTAACATTTTTTCCAGTCGCTCCTTTTTATCCCCCCGCCGTTAATTTTTTAAATATAGGTTTCAACAAAATTAGATTTCTGACTATATCCCCGTAAATGACAGATTAGTTAACATTTTTGGAGAAGTTCCCAGTTGCGCCCTAATATCACCCCACCCCGACGTTATTCTTAACATCCATTACACAAAATTAGATTTTCTGACCTCAATAACCTCGAAAATAACATATTAGTTAACATTTTCGAAGAAATTCCCACCAGCTCCTTTTCCCCAAAGTCGTCCGTTCCCCAGACGCGTACTTTTTCCAAGGTCGTCCGGAACCTAGATGCGTATTTTCTTAAAGGGCGTCCGCTCCCCATACGCTTATTTTTCCAAGGTCGTCAGTTTCCCAGGCGCACATTTCTCTAAGGTCCTCCGGTTCCCAAACGCGTAATTCTTTCCATGGTCATCCGCTCCCTAGATGCGTATTTTCCTTAACGGCGTCCGCTCTCCAGACGCGTTTCCCAAGGTCGTCCGCTCCCCATGCGCGTACTTTTTTCCAGACGCGTCTATTCCCCAGGGTCCTCCGTTCCTCAAACGCGACTTTTCACCACTTCCCAGGTGCGTATTTTTCTCAAGATCGCCCGCTCCCCAGACGCGTATTTTTACAAGCTTGTCCGCTTCCCTAGATGCGTATTTCCCCAAGGTCGTCCGCTCCCCAGACGCGTATTTTTCTAAGGTCGTCCGTTTTAAAGAAGCTTATTTCCCTCAAGGTCGTTCCTTCCCCCGACGCGTGTTATTCCTAAGGTCTTCCGCTCCCTAGGCGCGTATTTTTCTTAAGGACGCCCGCTCACCGGACGCATATTTTTTCCAAGGGCGCCACTGGTGTGGCATTCAAGTGGGCAGCCTTACATATTACTTAACATTTTTAGGTAAATTCCCATTCGCTCCTTTATATCTCCCCCTCCCGTTAATTTTTTAAAAATCAGTTCCAACAAGATTAGATTTTCTGACCTCAATAACTCTGAAAATAATAAGCTAACATTTTTGGAGAAATTCTCAGCCGCCCTGTTATCCCCTCTCCCCTCCCTTCTCCGTAAATTTTATTTAGCATCTGTTACACAAAGTCAGATTTTCTGACCTCAGTAATCCCGAAAATGGCCCATTAGTTAACATTTTTGGACAAATTCCCAGCCGCCCCTTTTTATTCCCCCCCCCCCCCTCCCTACGGTAATTTTTAACACCTGCTAGAAAAAAACAATTCTGACCTCAATAACCCCGAAAATGACATATTAGTCAACATTTTCAAAAAATTCTCAGTCGCTCCGGTTTTATCCCCTCACCTCCTCCCCTTTATTATTTTTTAGAGCTAAATCGTTTCACGTGGATTATGACATTTTCATTTTTGAGCCACCCGGTAAGTATAAGATAAAATTTTTGAATAGCAATACTATTTTCTCACGATGCAGAACTTTTTATAAAGATACACTTTTTTCGTTAAATCAATAATAAAAAATTTTCCATTTCGAAGATATGTTGTATATTTTTTAATGAAGAAAACATATTATTGAATTGTACATTTGCAGTGGCAGTTTACCTTTAAATAACGATTTTGTCTTCTTAGCTTCACGTGGATTAGGACTTTTTATTTTTGAGCCACCCTGTTTATACAATGCTATTAATGCTATTTCCTCACGATGCAGAAGACATGCTGTATATTTTTTAATGAAAAAAAAAACATATTGAATTGTACATTTGCAGTGGCAGTTTTCCTTTAAATAACGACTTTGTCTTTTTAGCTTTACTTGGATTATGACTATTTCATTTTTGAGCCACCCTGTACGTACTAGATCAAATTTTTGAATGGCAATACTAGTTTTTTACGATGCAGAACTTTTTATAAACAGATAGGTACTTTATTCTTAAAATCAATAATACATTTTTTCCATTTCGAAGACATGCTGTATATTTTTTAATGAAAATAAATATTATTGAATTGTACATTTGCAGTGGCAGTTTTCCTTTAAATCACGATTTTGTCTTTTTAGCTTCACTTGGATTATGAATATTTCATTGTTGAGCCACCCTGTACGTACTAGATCAGATTTTTGAATGGCAATGCTATTTTTTTACGATGCAGAACTTTTTATAATCAGACACTTTTTTCGTAAAATCAATAATAAAAATTTTTCCTTTTCGAAGATATGCTGTATATTTTTTGAATGAAAAATACATATTATTGAATTGTACATTTGCAGTGGCAGTTTACCTTTAAATAACGATTTTGTCTTCTTAACTTAACATGAATTAGGACTTTTTATTTTTGGGTCACCCTGTTTATACGAGATCAAATTTTTGAATAGCAATGCTATTTTCTAACGATGCAGAATTTTTGATAAAGAGACACTTTTCTCGTAAAATCAGTAATATTTTTTTTCCATTTCGAAGACATGCTGTATATTTTTTTATGGGAAAAAAACATATTATTGAATTGTACATATGCAGTGGCAGTTTTCCTTTAAATAATGATTTGGTCTTTTTAGCTTCACGTGGATTATGACTGTCATTTTTGAGCCACCCTGTACATACTAGATCAAAGTTTTGAATGGCAATGCTGTTTTTTTACGATGCAGAACTTTTTATAAACAGACCCTTCTTTCGTAAAATAATTTTTTTTTTCCATTTTGAAGACATGCTGTATATTTTTTAACGAAAAAAAATATTATTGAATTGTACATTTGCAGTGGAAGTTTTCCTTTAAATAACGATTTTGTCTTTTTAGCTTCACTTGGATTATGACTTTTTCATTTTTGAACCACCCTGTACGTACTAGATCAAATTTTTGAATGGCAATGCTATTTTTTTACGATGCAGAACTTTTTATAAACAGACACTTTTTTCGTAAAATCAATAATAAGAATTTTTCCATTTCGGCGACATGCTGTATATTTTTCTAATGAAAAAAAACATTGTCGAATTATACATTTGCAGTGGCAGTTTACCTTTAAATAACGATTTTGTCTTCTTAGCTTCACGTGGATCAGGACTTTTTTATTTTTGAGCCGCCCTGTATGTACTAGATCAAATTTTTGAATGGCAATGGTATTTTCTCACGATGCAGAACCTTTTATAAACAGACACTTTTTTCGTAAAATCAATGATAATTTTTTCCCATTTCGAAGACATGCTGTATATTTTGTAATGAAAAAAAACACATTATTGAATTGTACATTTGTAGTGGCAGTTTTCCTTTAAATAACGATTTTGTCTTTTTAGCTTCACGTGGATTATGACTATGTCATTTTTGAGCCACCCTGTACGTATCAAATTTTTGAATGGCAATGCTGTTTTTTTACGATGCAGAACTTTTTATAATCAGACACTTTTTTCGTAAAATCAATAATAAAATTTTTTCCATTTTGAAGACACTATATTTTTTTAATGAAAAAAACATATTATTGAATTGTACATTTGCAGTGGCAGTTTACCTTTAAATAACGATTTTGTCTTCTTAGCTTCACGTCGATCAGGACTTTTTTATTTTTGAGCCACCCTGTATGTACTAGATCAAATTTTTGAATAGCAATGCTATTTTCTCACGATGCGGAACTTTTTATAAACAGACACTTTTTTCGTAAAATCAATAATAAATTTTTCTCCATTTCGAAGACATGCTGTATATTTTTTTAATGAAAAAAAAAACACATAACTTCAGCAAAAAAAAAAACTTAAAACGAGACCATTCGGAAAAACTCATCGACAAACCAAGTTGAAGAAGTCCGTTGAAGAATTATGCGTGAACATATAAAGAATCTCACATGCGGGCCGAATAATTCATAACCTCCTCTTGAGAAGACGGTTAAAAAGCACACCACTTAGCGAAAATGCTGTTCACTGCGTCACGCACACTTCATAATTATAGAACTAATATTTAAATACAATTTTACCATACTTTAGCGTTGCCAAGTTTCTGGTAGCAAAATCCACCGACCAGTAAAACTTTTAATATACGCATGTATAATTTTGCGCCTCTATCGGAAATTTTTACAACTAAAATTTATACGTCTTCATTTATTTTTCGATCATTTTTACTTCCATTTCGTCCCGCTATTATTCCCCGCCAATAGTTTATGCTTTAAACTGTCAAAGAACTATTTCTTTACGTAAGGTATGGTACTGTGGACCAGCCATTGCGACAATGTGGGACTTAAAATTTATAGCCATGTTCGAGAAAAACGCCTAAGTTAATCTTGCGTCCGATATACGGCAGCAAGTTTGCAGCGGTAGCAGAAATGATAGGGATTAGACCCCTTTCGGAAGCAAAAATGATAGGGTGATGTATATATATATATATATATATATATATATATATATATATATATATATATATATATATATATATATATGTATATATATATATATATATATATATATATATATATATATATATATATATATATATATATATATATATATATATATATATATATACATATATATATATATATATATATATATATATATATATATATATATATATATATATATATATATATATATATATATATATATATATATATATATATATATAAGGGTGCTTCGATTTAAACGACTAGTTTTTTTTGGTCCATTGGCGGAATAATGTTATAAACATATAAAAAAAATTCTCACCAAAGATGAGCTCTTAATTTTAATTGTAAGTACTCGCCCAATGAATTTGAAAATTTCCCATTTAATTAACATGTAAATTTTATTTATTTTTTTTTTCAATTATCTATAGGTTTGCAACATTTCATGATATTTAATTGGCAATAGGTGGAACTCACAGAGGAATCTTTCCTCTTTAAAAGTGCCTGTAGCCAATTTATGTTTTGTAACCGACCTCGCCATTGAAGCCAATTTTTTCTCGAATTTCATGGTTTTTTTTATTTTTCTCGTAAACCTCTAACTTTACAAAAAATTGTATGTGAGTTTTGTATAGAAAATTTAATTTCCTACCAAAAAGTTATGTAAGCCATAACCGTACAGCTAGTAGTTCTCGAGATAAATTCAATTAAACATCTCAAAATTTGAAAAATCGCTGTTTTATCCAAGATGTTAGTACTTTTTAATGAACTCATTGCTGAAAACATATATAATGTATAAGAATTAAATATAAAAATATATATTACACATTGGTAAGTAATCACCAAAAATATTTCGTGTAATATGAAGCCGTTTCTTATTACCGTATTACTGGTAAATATGTATTTACCTGTATATATTATATATTTCTTCAGCCATAATATTTAGTATTGAAATCTAGCATACGGTAATAAGACACGGCTTCATATTATACGAAATATTTTTGGTGATTACTTACCAATGTGTAATATATATTTTTATATTTCATTCTTATACATTATGTATTTTTTCAGCAATGATTTCATTAAAAAGTAGGGGAAAGACGGGGAATACCGACCACGCGGGTAAAACCGACCACCAAATTTCATGTTTCCTAAGCCGCCAATACTTAACATCTTTAGCGCAAACAGTTCAAGGTTAACCATGTTAGTCAGTTTACTGCTCGACCCGACGATATTACGACGCGTTTAGCAGTAAACTGACAATTTGTCTAAAAGTGAATATTTTAAGAAATGTTTTGGTTTAAAAAATAGGTAAGTATCTAAAGTGTGCGTACGTAAATCGATGTCCACTGATGTCAGTGATGTTACGTAGGTATGCTGCCATCTAATTATCTATCGAATTTTAGATAAACCTCACTTTAAATGGAATGGAACCGACTTACGATTGTGGATGTGATTTCGGGTAATGTCGATCATAGTGGTCGCTTTTAACCGAAAGAAATCGATATACCCGCAATCCGCAAAGTATCATTATTATATCTATGTATTAATTAAGGTCATTCATTTAAAAGCGCTCCATGATCTTCAACCCGGACCTACAGGAATATCAGCTAAGAAAAAATCAGCTAACAGTTTTAAGAGAAAGAAACAATCACAGTCCTATGATTCTTCCACTGATGACTCAGAATCCATCAAACTAACAACTGATTCTGATGAGAGTGACTTTGAAGAAAAAATAGTCCAAGCTAAAACATCGTTTACAGATTTATTGGCTCCACCAAAAATTAAAATCCATGCGCAAAAAGAAAACTCCAGAACAGTACATTCCAAAATCTTCACCTCTACCCGAAAAGAACTTAAGACAAAAAAAATTGAAAGGAAAGAAAAGGTAGTTTGCAAAGAATAAGCAGGTAAAACAAAGTTTAGTTGACCAAGATGAAAGAGAAACGCAAGAGAAAAATCCATTAAGAAAAACAAATAGGAAGTGGCAAAAGAGCCCTGCTTCTTATGCTATGAATTTGGCAGGGATGGAAAATGGTGGCTTGCATGTACTAAGTGAGGTATGGCAGCTCATGCGGAATGTACATGCTGCGATATTTGTAACGATGACATTTGCTATTTCTGCGGTAACTAATAATTTTTATACATTTTGTACATATTTTTTGTGTGGTCGGTTTTACCCCACAGTGTCGGTTAATATCGACCGATGACATTTTTCGTTTTTATTTTTTTTTACAATATACTGACTTAAAAATATTTCGTTTTTTCTTTGGATTTATTTCTATTGATATGTAGCTAAAATAATGTGACTAATAAATATACGTTTTCTATAGAGTACGCATTTTTTTCTAACGATTTACTTTAGGTGATCGGTATTCCCCTACTAAAATCTTGGATAAAACAGCGATTTTTCAAATTTTGAGATGTTTAATTGGATTTATCTCGAAAACTACCAGCTCTTCGGTTATGGCTTACACAACTTTCACGGATGGAGAAATGTGAAGAAATATTGATCTGGGAGTACATCCGTTCGTTTGTTAAATTCCTATTGGAATCCGGCAGACGTTTCGCCAAGGTCTCACTTGGCATTATCAATGCTTACTCGTTGCTGTCAAGTCGTAAACTGATGAATCTTTGTCGTGACTCTCGATATTTATAGCCTGCGCCGGAGGTTGTAGCGGTTCTGGTTGGCTGGCGTTGGCTCCGCCCCCTCAGTCGTTGCTTCGTTGGCTGTTTGTTGTGATGTGGTTGCGAGTTGACGCGCTTCGGCTTGCCGTTTTACTATTGTCTTCCATGTACTGGACAAATGCAGAGCGTCGTCCTTTTTGTTTAGATGACCGGTCTTTTCTATTTCGATAGCTTCTCGTATTATTCTAGTTTTCGACGTTTGCCAGTTGTCTGCAGCTATCAAAGTTGATTTTGTGTCATGCTGATGTTGAAACAGGGCCGATGTAGTTTGTTTGTTTCTGCGCCCAACTTTCACGAAACTCTCCTATAACACCAAAACTAATCTAAGTCACCAGGAGAAACAAGCTCTCAAGAAACTGAATATGGCTGAAAACATCACTATTCTGCCAGCCGATAAAGGAAATGCCACTGTCAGCATGAATTCTGAGGACTACAACACAAAAATGAAACAACTCCTAAACGATCCAAGCTACAAACCTGTCTCCAGAGACCCTACAACATACTTGGAAAAAACAACGAAGTCCAAAATTATAGGATCATCCATAGAAGAAGATATTAAACAGAAGCTCATTCCTAGAGAAAAATCGAGTCGATGCCCGAAATTCTACGGTCTCCCAAAAATCCATAAAGACACCTTTACGACCAATTGTCAGCGCTTTCAACTCTCCTACACATAACTTAGAGAAATACCTGGCTAGTATACTGCAACCCATAGTTGGAAAAGCAGATTCTTATGTTAAAAACTCTGAACACTTCACTCATATTATAGACTCCCTCACCATAGATCAGCACGACATCATCGCAAGTTTCGACGTCAAATCTCTGTACCCAAGCATACCAGTGAATTAAGCACTGCAACAAATAGCAGATAATGAACAGCTCCCGACGCACATAATAGATCTGTCAAAACACTGCCTACAAAACGCCTATTTCATGTACGATGGACAAATATACAGACAGATTGATGGAGCAGCAATGAGGTCTTCACTGTCACCTGCAGTAGCCAATCTTTTTATGGTGTATTTCGAAAAGAAAGCTCTTGAGTCAGCTAATCTTAAGCCAAAACTATGGATTAGATACGTCGATGATGTTTTTGTTGTTTGGTCCTTTGGCAAAGAGAAACTTCTGAAATTTTTAGACCATCTAAATTCGATACACCCACGAATCCAATTCACACTAGAGCTCGAAGAAAACAATCGGCTTCCTTTCCTAGATGAGCATGTATTTAAAAATGAACATGGACGACTAGAACACACGGTGTACAGGAAACCAACTCACACCAATAGATACCTGAATGCCGAATCACATCACCACCCATCACAAATACAGGCAGTAGCAAACACGCTGATCTCCAGATCCATCCGGCTCACCAGCAACAACAATAGACCTCATGAGCTAGAAAAGATAACCACTGCTCTAAAACAGAATGGATATAAAGACAACACAATTAGAAAAGCAATAGAACTGCAACAGCATCCAAGACAGAAACAACAGGAAGACTCTGAAAGCAGGCCAAAAACCATATTGCCATACATTAAAGGGACTACTGATAGGATTGGTCGCATTCTTCGTAAGCATAATATATCCACTGTATATAAACCACATCAAACCATAAGAACAACATTAAAAAATCCAAAACAGAAAATTAAACTAGAAAACCAAGGTGTGTATAGTGTAGCATGCGGTACCTGCAATAAAATGTACGTCGGACAAACCAACAGACGAATTTCAGCCAGGTTAGAAGAACACAAACTGGCTATCAGAAACAAACAAACTACATCGGCCCTGTTTCAACATCAACATCAAACAGGACACAAAATCAACTTTGATAGCTGCAGACAACAGGCAAACGTCGAAAACTACAAAACTAAAATAATACGAGAAGCCATCGAAATAGAAAAGACCGGTCATCTAAACAAAAGGGACGCGACGCTCTGCATTTGTCCAGTACATGGAAAACAATAGTAAAACGGCAAGCCGAAGCGCATCAACTCGCAACCACATCACAACAAACAGCCAACGAAGCAACGACTGAGGGGGCGGAGCCAACGCCAGCCAACCAGAACCGCTACAACCTCCGGCGCAGGCTATAAATATCGAGAGTCACGACAAAGATTCATCAGTTTACGACTTGACAGCAACGAGTAAGCATTGATAATGCCAAGTGAGACCTTGGCGATACGTCTGCCAGATTTCAATAGGAATTTAGCAAACGAACGAATGTACTCCCGGATCAATATTTCTTCATATATATATATATATATATATATATATATATATATATATATATATATATATATATATATATATATATATATGTCAGATAAGGAGTAATTAAAGGTTGTTCCTCCTCCATTATTTGTGTAAAACAAAGAAAACACACACGTGGATAGGCACTAGTTATAGGTTTATTATATCGAACAACAGGCAACACTAAACAACAAATGATATAGGTAGCAAATAGGGCAATAACACTTTAATCGATAATTATAATTTGTCTTTGGTAAAAATGAAGAAATAAAGAACTAGCAATCCGGAGCCGGTCCCGTCAACGCTGAATACCAAAGAATAACTGTTCTCCCTTTCTTTCATAATAATCCACCCAGGCCGGCTCCGTTTCACTCAACATGACATTTTTCTTCTTAAATGTCAAGTGCGTCCTTTATTACTTATCCCAAACTAAATTTATGGGACACCTGCAAGTCGATACCCGACTTGCCGGCACCAACTTATAATCTGAATATTATGTTTCTTAAAATAATAGCTAAAAATCTAACGTCGCCGACACGGCCATTCTGACCTGTCGCACGTCCTCGTGCGGTACTACTCCTGTTGTCCATCTGAAACCAAATTATCATGAGTTAATACCACTACTCGTCCATCCTGACATACAGTAATTAGTCAAACAGCTGTTACAAGCGTTCGCAAACACTACAACTCTTAAATATCGCAGCAGCTCAAAGAATAGATTACCGCAGCAATCCTTAACTTCGCTAACTAGCTACCGCAGTAGTCATTACAACAATCGACGTCAAAGGTGTTCGCAAACACCACAACTGGCAGCTACCGCAGCAGCCCCAAGAACAAATTACCGCAGCAATCTTTTTCACAGCAACACTAGGAACATCGTGTTCGCAAACACAATGACACAAGCTACCACAGCAGCTTCTAGGACAGATAACCGCAGCAATCTTCCCAACAGCTATCGCAACAGCTATTTTATATCATATCGCAACATGACACTAGGAACATTGTGTTCGCAAACACAATGACACAAGCTACCACAGCAGCTTCTAGGACAGATTACCGCAGCAATCTTCCCAACAGCTATCGCAACAGCTATTTTATATCATATCGCAACATGATATAGACTCGGAAACACCTTAATAAATGCTCAAATTTTACATTTAACAAAAATAACCATAAATAAAGATGTTTTTCTCGTGACCTACTCGCCGACACTGGTCATTCTGAATTACTATCGTTATTTTCTTCAAAATCGAACATTTCTTGCTCTTGACCAGTCGGCACTGCTCTTAACTGATCGTGGACGAATTTACTAACACCCCCTTTTTCAGTTATCTTTTGTACTTCATACCTGTCATTTGGTAAAATTTTAATTATTTTATATGGCCCTCTAAATTTAGGATCTAATTTTGATAACATTCTTTCGTTACTTTTAGCATAAACAAAATCACCTACATTAAACGGCTTAATTTTGGCCTTGCCGAGATTAAATCGCTCTCTATTGTATTTTGCGACATTAGCTATGTTTTCGCTAGCCTTTTCTCTGATATCAGACAGAGAAACATTATTGTCTTCAGCCAAAACTAGTTGATGAACTATTGAGTTTAACTGTAAGGATTGAATTTTTGTTCCAAATAACAATTCAGCATGGCTAAATCCAGTAGTTTTATGTTTAGTACTATTTAACGCTAACTGAACCTCCCCTAAACTTTCTTGCCATGTTTTATTACCCTCAACCTCAATAATCGTAAAAACATTTTTTAAGACTTGCATAACGCGTTCGACTTGGCCATTGGCTCGACTTGCACTGTGCGCGATGAAATGAAGCTCAATATTGTTATCAGAACAAAACTTTTTAAATTCAGAGCTTGTAAAACATTTTCCTTGATCAGAAATTATTCGGGACGGAGCACCAAACACGTGCGTGAAATTTCGTAATGATTCAACTGCTTGTTTGCCAGTTAGCGTGGTAATATGATACAACAAAACAAATTTAGTGAATGCATCTATGATAACAAAAACATATTCCTTTTTATCACTCTTACCACTTAACTTCCCAGAAATATCTACATGAATAGTGTGCCATGGTCTGGAAACTTTGGGAATGGGGTGCAACTGGACTTGAGACTTACCAGATTTACCTTTAGAAGCTTTACAGATTAAATAATTGTCAACATATTTTTTAACATTCTTTGACATATTTGGAAACCAATAGAATTCATACAATTTATCCAAAGTCTTTTCCCAATCCAGATGTTTTAAATCGACATGAATATGATTAATTACTGACCAAGCCATAGAACGGGGAACAATTGGTAACCATTTCGATTTACTGTCTCTTTCTATTTTGCGAAACAAGGCATTGTTTCTTATGTCGTAAGTCTTTATCAAATCAGATGAGAGTTGCTGAGATTTCCAGTTTGTAATAAGTTTCTTAATTTCATCGTCTCGATGTTGTTCAACCTGGAGCCAATCCTTTTGTAAGTCTAACAATTCGACAATTTTTTTTAACGCAAGATGATTTCGTAAAATTATTTACATCAGACAAGGGGTTGCGTGAAAAGAAATCGGCGTGTTTCATGCGAACACCCTCGCGATATTGAATGTCAAAATCAAAGCTTTGTAAAAATGCCCACCATCGGTGAACTCGAGGCGTTAGATCAATTTTATTTCGACAAGCCTTTAAAGAGTTACAATCTGTCACAACGGTGAAGTGTCTTCCATATAAAAAGTGTCTAAAATGTTTAACGGCATTGACGACTGCCAGTGTCTCTAACTCATATGACTGATATCTTGGCTCGACTTCCATGGTGCGTTTACTAAAGTACGCCACTGCATGCCACTTAGAATCCTTTTTTTTTTGTAAAAAGACCGCTCCGTACCCTACAGAGCTGGCATCTGTGTGTAATTCGATAGGCAAGCCAGGGTCATAAATGGAAAGTACCGGTTCAGAGGTGAGGGCTTTAATAAGAATGTCACGTGATTCCTGATGTTTTGGTAACCATTTAATTGCTTTTACATGTCTTTTGTAAGCTGATACAACGGTGTTGCTACTTTAGAAAAGTTTTGAATAAACTGTCTAAAATATGAGGCTATAAACCAAGAAACTGACGAACCTGAGTTGAAGTTTTTGGAATTGGTAAATTACTAAGGACTGAAACTTTATGAGGGTTTGGATACAATTGACCGCCACGGAAGACATATCCAAGATACTCGACCTCGAGTTTTAAGAATTTACACTTCTTTAGATTAAATGAAAAACCTGCCTCGACTAGCGTATTAATAACGCGGTTTAGCCGCTCAATTCCCTCTGAGACGGAAACGGATGGTATGAGTATATCATCTATGTAAACAACAGCAATTGTATTACGCAAATCACCAAGTGCCTTATCAATTGCTCGCTGATAAACAGATGGTGCATTCTTAAGCCCAAAGGGCATAGCCAGGAACTCATACTGACCATCCGGTGTCACAAATGCAGTTTTTTCAATACTATTTGGATTAACAGGGATCTGATAAAATGCGGATGCCATATCTAAAGAACTAAAGTAGAAAGCACCATGTAAACGATTAATAAGGTCACTTATCAAAGGTAAGGGATATTTATCAGAGACTGTATTGCTGTTTATTTCACGGTAATCGCAACACACTCTGTCTGTTCCGTCCTTTTTCTTTACTAATGTGATAGGACTCGCAAACGGCGAGCAACTAGGTTGGATAATATTTGCCTCCAATAACTCAGAAACTTTGGACCGGACGATCTCCCTCTCAATTGGGGCCAGGCGATACGGTCTTCGCTGAACAAACTTATTGGGGTCCTTTAATCGAATTTCTAAACTACCTGTATTTACTCTACTAGTCGGAACACCATTAACAAAATTATTTTGATATTTCGATAACATGTCAAGTAAGGGTAATTTATCTGTTTCATTTAGATCAGTGTCAATATTTGTAAAATTTAATGGGATTCTTTCACATATTTCAACAGATTTTCCACGAGTAAAACTTAATCCCTGCGGGCTATAACAAACACTTATATTTTGAGCGATTAAATCTCGGCCAATTAAAATATCAGATGACACAATATCATCAGGTACAATATGCAATACAAGTTCAACTGGAATATTTTGAATTTGCGCTAATACTATCTTCTGTAAAGTACAAAGTATACAATTTTCGCCAATACCCTTTAGAGAAATTAAGCAGTTTTGCAATTTTCCATCAAGTAAAATGGAAATACTATTTTTAACTAACGAACAATCAGAGCCAGAATCAAAAAGAAAATCTATGGTCTTACCATTTCTAAATTTTAATTGTCCTTTTGGGAAAGTTTGTATCTCCACCAAGTTGACTCTCTTCTCCTCAGGTTTGTTGCTTATGGATCGCTGCTTATTAGGACAATACGTTGTTACATGACCAACTTTTTCGCATGTAAAACAGGTAACACTAGGAGACCTCGGATCAGGCTTTCGCTCAGGCCTTTTCACTCGACACTGATAAGACTTGTGTCCCACTCGTCCACAAGTACGGCACGTTCCCGAAAACGGATCACTTTTATCCTGCGAGGTAAAAGCACGACGCTTCGGGCTGATTTGATGATCTGCCTGAAATAGCGCCGGCCGTTTACCTAAAGAACCACGTAAAGCGACACAAAAACTCTTCAGGTCTTTTGGTATATCCACTTGTAACCGTTTACGCAGTATTCCAGATCGGTTGCTCACTACATGACAAGCAAATAAAGTAGCTAAGGCTTCGTCACTTTCTCGGCTTTTAATTAAATGCAACGCTAAACGCAAGACGTGTCGAGGACTGTTGTTTCACTGCCAGAAGGTTGTCGTCCATTGACTGCCTCATCAAATAGATCCATCATATCTGTAGGTTTGGAAAAGGACGAAAGAAATTCGGCTCGAATATCCTCCCATGTTTTACCTAGGGGTCTACATCGAATAAGCCAGTCAGCGGCATCTCCTTTAAGTGCGTTTGACAGGCTTGTCACTAATACCATTCCAGATACTTTGTGAATTTTTACAAATTCGTCAACCAAACAACACCAGCCCTCCGGATCTGCTATTTTTGAACTTGGGTCAAAATTCGGTAGCTGCACTTGTTGAGATGACGTCCCTGCAGGACTTTGTAAATCAATAAATTTCTTCAACAATACCTCAATTTGATTTGTTGACAAACTTTTGGCCGTCACATCACCATTTTCTTGGACGTTTTCTGCCTGTAAAGGTAATCCCACTTCTGATGTCAGATAAGGAGTAATTAAAGGTTGTTCCTCCTCCATTATTTGTGTAAAACAAAGAAAACACACACGTGGATAGGCACTAGTTATAGGTTTATTATATCGAACAACAGGTAACACTAAACAGCAAATGATATAGGTAGCAAATAGCACTTTAATCGATAATTATAATTTGTCTTTGGTAAAAATGAAGAAATAAAGAACTAGCAATCCGGAGCCGGTCCCGTCAACGCTGAATACCAAAGAATAACAGTTCTCCCTTTCTTTCATAATAATCCACCCAGGCCGGCTCCGTTTCACTCAACATCACATTTTTCTTCTTAAATGTCAAGTGCGTCCTTTATTACTTATCCCAAACTAAATTTATGGGACACCTGCAAGTCGATACCCGACTTGCCGGCACCAACTTATAATCTGAATATTATGTTTCTTAAAATAATAGCTAAAAATCTAACGTCGCCGACATATATATATATATATATATATATATATATATATATATATATATATATATATATATATATATATATATATATATATATATATATATATATATGAACTTGATTGAAACTATCAATTTGCTAACTAGTCTGGTCGAAAGCAAGGACGAAATTATAAAAAGTAAGGAGAAAATCATATAGCTGATGCGAGAAGAGATCAAGACATTGAATGAAAAGCTCAGTGCCCAAAGTATTCCGAAATCCTTTGCAAGCGTAGTGCAGGAGCACGGAAATGAAAACATTGTGACCAAACCAAGAGTCAATAATATACCAAACCTAATCATAAAGCCCATGAAACAGCAGAGCTCCAGAACAACAAAGAATGATGTAGTGGTTAACATAAATCCAGCTGAACTGAATATCAGTGTGAATAAAATCAGGGAAACTTCCTCGGGAACTGTAATAATAAAATGTAACTCAAAGACTGATCTACAAAAATTGAAGACTCAGGCAGAAGGAAAACTAAAAAAGATGTATGAAATCGAAGAAACAAAATTAAAGAATCCCAGAATAAAGATTGTGAGATTTGATAAGGACATGTCCGCGGAAGATATAGAAAATTCTATAAGAAAACAGAATCTCTTCATCACTGAGCAGGATTACTTAAAGGTGACATATATAAGAACTCCACTGGATCACTCTCTGGATCCAACTCGGGGTCAGATCAAATATGACTTGCTCTCTTACATTACATCACCTACCAGAATAACTCCTGAAACATCGAGCTGCCTTGATCACCTTTTTGTAAGGCAGAAATTAAAAACGAACAGGCATAATCTACAATCCTTTAGATTGGACAGTGATGTCACTGACCATTTACCAATAATGCTTAACATAGGGTCCGATGATGTGGGAATTTCGGACTCCACTCTTACTGCTGCGACTTGTTCTTGCAAATCCATAAACTATAAAAACTTCAAAGAAATGATTTCTCTTCATAGCTGGGATAATGTGTTGGGCTGTCGTGACCCCGAAGAAGCAATGAACTTTTTTGTTCACGACTTTCAGAATACTCTGTCAAAAACAACTGTGACTAGAAACACAACAATCAGAAAATATAAAAAAATTAAAGACTGGATTACAAATGGTTTGATTGTTTCTATCAAGCATCGAGACAAATTAAAAAAGCGTTTAATAACCCATTTCTCCCTGGATCTCGAAAGAGAATACAAGACGTATAGGAACCAATTAAATAAATTATTAAAAATGCAAAAATTTAGCTTTTATAAAGTACAAATTGAAGAAAATAAAAATGATATCAGAAAAATGTACAATATTATTAAGGATGCTACAAATGTATCAAATAGACAAGGAAATTCCCATTTGACTATTGTTGACAATAATAACAAAAATTTTGATAGCGATCAGGAGATGGCTGACTTCTTTAACAGTTACCATGTCAGTGTGGGGGTTGAAATGGAGAAACAAATAAAATCACCGAAAATACCATATAGAATAACAACTTCAAATAGTGCCTCAATGTATCTAACACCAGTAACAACAAACGAGGTTATAAAACAAATTGCAAGTTTGAAGAGTGACAGTTCCCCTGGCAAGGATGAAATTTCCTCAGAACTAATTAAGCTTGTACATAGAGAAATAGCAGCCCCGATAGCTCATATAATTAACTTAATTTTCAGAACAGGGAAGGTTCCCTATCAATTTAAACAATCAATAGTCATCCCAATATATAAAGCAGGCTCTAAGAAGAATATTCGGAATTATCGCCCAATAAGTCTCATAAATAACTTTGCTAAGATCTTTGAGAAATGTCTGAACGACAGACTCATTAACTTTTACAAAGATTTTCAAATATTATCCAGAAAACAGTTTGGTTTTTTGGAAGGTTCAAGCACAGCTGACGCCATGTATTGTCTTACGTCTGAAGTAATAAATGCCTTAAACTCTAATAAAAAATGTTTGGCTGTTTTCATAGATCTCTCTAAGGCTTTTGATACTGTGCCTCATGATCTGCTTATGAATGTCCTAAAAGGATACGGGATTCGGGGCACAGCATTGGAAGTCTTTCGGAACTATTTATCAGATAGGGATCAGTTTTTAAAAATAAACAATACGCTTAGCTCTCCTCGAAAGATAAAAATTGGTGTTCCTCAGGGGACTATACGGGACCCATACTTTTCATAAGTTACATAAATTCACTCTTGAATTTACCAATAAATGGTCAAATAATTTCATACGCAGATGATACGGCTCTGGTTTTCACTGGCAGTGACTGGGAGGAGGTGAGAGCTGATACAGTACAGGGCCTCAGAGAAGTGATAAAATGGCTAGAATCTTTTAAATTGACTCTAAATATGGACAAAACTAATTATATCTCTTTTAGCATCACAAATGCTAATAGACCACCTTTTAACTCGATTATATTGAATAGTAATCCCCGGACTGAAATTGGGGAAGCCTCGAAAATAAAGTATCTAGGAGTAGTCATTGACCAACATTTACGTTGGTCTGAACATACTGAATATGTCTGTAAAAAAATAAGGAAGCTAATTCACAAATTTTATATTTTGAGAGAATTTCTAACCACAAGACTGATTATACAAGTCTATAAATCTATGGTCGAATCCTTGATTAGATATGGTATAATTGTATGGGGAGGAGCGTATAAAACAAATTTGAAACCTCTAAGAACAATACAAAACTATATATTAAAAGTTGCCTTAAAAAAAATAAATTGTTTCGAACTAGGGAGTTGTACTCAGAGAATATTCAAAATCTAAACATACTATACATAAATTCATTACTGATTTTTATGCACAAATCAAAAAATATACGAAACAATATTGCACACTCCCACTTTACTAGACAAAATGCTAACCATCATTTGTTACTTCCGAATAATAATCGCAACATAAATCTAAGATTTGCTAATTATTTGGGTCCTAAATTCTATAATCTGCTACCCAACAACATCAAAGGCATCTCTAACATAAAAAGATTTAGTAAACAATGTAAAATATTTATTAATGACCACCAAGAGGCCTTCGGTGCTTATCTGTTTTAGTCCTATGGTCCTTTCCTTTGCCCTCCATTTGTTTTCCGGTGATCCTGGTGTTTGTTATGGAGTGTGCAGTGTAACATTTTTAGTTCATATTTCTCTTTATATATATATATATATATATATATATATATATATATATATATATATATATATATATATATATATATATATATATTTTTTTTTTTTTTTTTTTGATATATGTTTGTCATTACAGATTAAGGATACATTGTCTGTTTTCCTTGTCTATATTTGTGATTACGTGTTGTATTAGGTAAGGAGAAAATAAGGTCCTTTTTGAAATGTAACAAACTCGACTAACAGGTATATGTAGTATTACGCTGGGTACATACAAATGCTTCAGCATTTAGGTACCCAAACAAATTTTTAAGACATAAGTACAGAATAAGAGAATGTATATTTGTATTTCAATGTTTGTATATCCTTTTGTATGAATAAATTATTAAATTATTATATATATATATATATATATATATATATATATATATATATATATATATATATATATATATATATATATATATATATATACATACAGTGACCGGCAAAAAGTTCGCAACATATGGGAAAAATTTTTATTAGGTGAGTATTGGAAAAACTTTTCCGGGGGATCGGTTCTGCATGTCCGATAACCTAAAAATCGATTTTGACATACGTCACGTGACCACTGGTATAGCGTCAAATTAAAAAAAAAATTGTTAATTTACAAAAAGTGAGGTTAGTTGACGAGATATCAAAAAAAGTTATTTGGAAAAATTGCTTAGAATTAAATTCTAGGTCCTTGTGCAAAATTTTAAGATTTTATTTAAAAAAATTGGAAAACTCAATTTTTTTTAAATATTTTTTTATCGATTTACAAATTTCCAGTTTTTTTCGTTTAGATAGCTTGGCTAATGTAAAGCCCATGTATCTGGATGAAAATAAACGAATGTAGTAGTTTTTTCTACAATTGACAGGACAAAATTAAAAAAAACAGGGTTTCGCCGGACGCTAGCTGTTGCAATGATTTGTATCTAGCAGCAGTGTCAAAATTTTAGAGACATTTCAATGAGATTACATTGAGAAAACCTTAATCGTCTTAAATATATCTGAAGTTCGACTTTTTGTAAAGTTAAGGGGATTAAAATAGATAATAAACAAAAAATTACCTGTTTATTTAATCGAAATTTTATAAACGAAAACCAATGTAAGAAAAACTTAAAAGTAGTTAAATTCTGTACTAACAACACAAAAAATCATTGTTTTTCCTTGGGTGCACAAAATTTAAAACTCAGTATGACCACCATTTCTCTCCATACATACTATTGTTCTCGAGCGCAACTCTCGATTCACATTTCGGAGCATTTTACGATTTATTTGCAACACACAATTTCTAATGACATGCTCTAAATTTTGTATATTCATAAAGGGTCGATGTTTGTACACAGAGTTCTTTAGGTATCCCCACATAAAGAAATCTAACGGAGTCAGATCTGGTGATCTCGCAGGCCACGGATTTTCAGAAAACCGTCCTATCCACTGGTTTCCAAATTCTTGATCCAGCCATCTCTTCACCTCATTTGTGGAATGAATGCTAGCTCCGTCTTGTTGAAAGTATAAATTTCTTCTTTCGGCTAATGACAAATTGTCTAAAAAGTCAGATATCTCAGTTTGTAGAAATTCTAAATATCGTTCTGAATTTAAATTGTCTCTAAAGAAAAAAGGTCCCACTATTCTGAGGTTGAAAATTCCGCACCACACATTAACCTTAAAACTATATTGGTCTGAATTACAAAGTCTGGGTTTTCGGTGGCCCACCATCTACAGTTTTGTGAACTGACGGTTCCGTTAGAGGTAAATGTAGCTTCATCCGAGAAAAGAACGTTCTTTGGGAAATTAAAATCTTCCTCAATCATACCCTGGAACCAGGCACAAAAATCGAAGCGGGCGTCATAATCCCTATCTTTTAATACTTGTACAAATTTAGGTTTGTACGGATGAAATTTGTTTCTTTTTAATATCCTCCGCACAGATCTTTCGTGAATGTTAGTGATCTCCGATATTTGACTAACTGCTAATTGGGGTGTTTCTGTGATCGACAAACACACATCCAGAGAACCTTCGTCACCTGTTACCGGTTTTTCATGGGAAACTTTATACTGATTTTCTACCGATCCCGTTTCTTTAAATTTATTGACTAGACGAGATACTGTGGAATAATGGAGGGATTTATCGGGGTGCCTCTCATTAAAAATTGCTGCTGTTTCTCTATGGCTTTTGTAATTATCTCCAGAAATTAAAATAATTTCTATCTTTTCCTGAAGAAGTAGTGTGGGTGCCATTTTAAGGAATAAAATATTAATAAACTTATGTAAAATATCAAACTTAGTAAGATGCGAGACATAAACCAATGACATAGGTTGAAATCAAACAAATTATAATTTGTTTGACATTTTTCTGTTGTTTCTAACCTACTAGATTATTTGGTTGTTTTAATTTCAGAGCCTGCTTTGGTAGTTTTAAGTACAACTAAATAGACCTGGTTGTTAAATTTATGTGCGAAAAATCTTAATAATATCTTGATACAGTCATTTCATTAGATTCAAACCATTGCAACAGCGAGCGTCCGGCGAACACCTATTTTTTCGATTTTGTCCTGTCAATTGTAGAATTGTGGATCTGACTCCGTTAGATTTTTTTATGTGGGGATACCTAAAGAACCCTGTGTACAAACATCGACCCTTTAGGAATATACAAAATTTAGAGAATGTCATTATAAATTGTGTATTGCAAATAAATCGTAAAATGCTCCGAAATGTTAATCGAGAGTTGCGCTCGAGAACAACAGTATGTATGGAGAGAAATGGTGGTCATACTGAGTTTTAAATTTTGTGCACCCAAGGAAAAACAATGATTTTTTGTGTTGTTAGTACAGAATTTGACTACTTTTAAGTTTTTCTTACATTGGTTTTCGTTTATAAAATTTCGATTAAATAAACAGGTAATTTTTTGTTTATTATCTATTTTAATCCCCTTAACTTTACAAAAAGTCGAACTTCAGATATATTTAAGACGATTAAGGTTTTCTCAATGTAATCTCATTGAAATGTCTCTAAAATTTTGACACTGCTGCTAGATACAAATCATTGCAACAGCTAGCGTCCGGCGAAACCCTGTTTTTTTTAATTTTGTCCTGTCAATTGTAGAAAAAACTACTACATTCGTTTATTTTCATCCAGATACATGGGCTTTACATTAGCCAAGCTATCTAAACGAAAAAAACTGGAAATTTGTAAATCGATAAAAAAATATTTAAAAAAAATTGAGTTTTCCAATTTTTTTAAATAAAATCTTAAAATTTTGCACAAGGACCTAGAATTTAATTCTAAGCAATTTTTCCAAATAACTTTTTTTGATATCTCGTCAACTAACCTCACTTTTTGTAAATTAACAATTTTTTTTTTAATTTGACGCTATACCAGTGGTCACGTGACGTATGTCAAAATCGATTTTTAGGTTATCGGACATGCAGAACCGATCCCCTGGGAAAGTTTTCCGATACTCTCCTAATAAAAATTTTTCCCATATGTTGCGAACTTTTTTCCGGTCACTGTATATATAAAGATAAAAAGGTGGTAAAAACTTTTTTCGGGATTTGCGGTCTGTGGATAAATGAAAGTACTTTTTTCTTAATTACCCAATATTTCGCCAATGTTTATTGACTTCTTCAGGGGCAAACTACAAAAATGTAAAACAACAGACAATAAAATGAGTAATACATGATTTCAAAAAATTACTCACAGAGTCAGAGTTAATCCTTAAAAACAGCCATTGTCACGTAACAAATAATAAAAGTCAAACGGCATTGACCACTACTGCATTAACAAACGTACAGGAAACACTGAAAGAAGAGTATAAACGAAGATTCCATATTATCTTTTTTTACAGAACTAAAACATACAACATAAAACTGCTACTATATCAAAACACAGAGTGTTATATTGGGTAATTAAGAAAAAAGTAGTTTCATTTATCCCCAACCGCAAATCGCGAAAATGGTATATTGTACAACAAGTGAGAAATATGTCGTTTTCTCACGTGTCGTACATAGTACTTTTTCTACGGATGTGTTGTTTTTACGTGTTCAAAACGAGGTTCTGAATTAAAATATACATATTACATTAACTCATTTTTATATTTTACTTAAAATTGTAATTAACAGCTAAATTTGAACAATTTTGGAAAGTAATTCCTGGTAGGTCTTTTCGCTTTAACACATTTTCGGTAATTGAAATATTAGTTGAGGTCGAAGTTGAAGTTGATGGAGAAACGTATTGAGCTTCCACAGCATTGTTGTATTCAGGTTCTAGTGGCGCTGGAGGCTGAATCGATTCTACTATACTTCTTGATATTTTCATTTTGTTAGCCATGGAGTTATCGATATAAGATTCAGCAACATTGCTGGATTTCCAACCCCCATGGCGTTTTAGAGTTAAAAGATCTGCTCCTGCATTAACTAAAATAGTCGCAGATGACCTTCGGAAACAGTGGCCAGTATATAATTCCGGATTGGGTAATTGCAAAAATTTCGCTATATCTTTCGCCATGGTGCCAAATTTATTTATTCCCACGGGCTGTTTTGTACATTTGCCATTTTGGTAATTTAAAAAAAAGCGTGTCTCGTCCGTGCATGGTCGAAGCGGGTCCGGAACGCTTTCCGGACACCCGAATTAAGAATTTTTTCATATGGCATCGAAAAATAGGTATTTCAAATAGTATTTTTTTGAAAAAAAATTTGCGGAATAATCAGTATTTTTCTTAAAAGAAAATATGAAATTTGAAAAATTAAATAATAAAATATCAGTTATATGCAGTGTTGCCAAAGTTGACTGAGTTTCCTATAGATATTCTGTGCTCGATATTGCGGCATTGAGGCTTGAAACAAGTTAAGAGGAAATCTAAAGGATTATTAAAAATTTCAACGTATGTATATAAATATATACCGATATCGATGAAATCTGAGCAAACCTGAGCAAACGCTCCGTAAGCAACGCAATAGAAAATAATAATATTACAATATTACTATTTATTTCCATTTTTAAACGACGACAGTAATCACAACTTACGACTAGTAATTATATTTTTGTTTTAATGCCAAATTTTACAAAAAAGAATAAAAACACCAAAAAAACAATAATAAATCTGGTAACACTGTGTTTCCATAATCCAAAACGTCAATCAAAATTGATTTTTAGTATTTTTACCATAACCTCAAATATGTTGCAAACCCTTAAAATAATCGATAAGAAAGTAATTTCTGAGTAAAAATACTGTATTTTCCACATTAAAGGTTGTTTATAAATGTAAATTATATCAATATTAATAAAAAATGTGTTAAGATTCCAAAATTAAAGGTGTCTGGATAGTGTTATGAAACCGGTCGAAGCTTTGCATATTTTTTGTAAATTTGGTAGAATTCTCCTGTGATTGTGAAATTTCTAGGAACTTTGGTTTTAGTATCGGGTAATTTTATTAAAAGAGCCGAATTGAAATCTTCCATGTCATCAATTTTTAATTTTCAAAGTTCATCACAACGGCATGCCCCTGTAAGGCCAATAGCTAAAGCAGCCTGAACTTAAAATCCAAAATGCAATTTTCCATAAGAATTTTTTTTAAACATACCTTTAACAGCAAATACTTTTCATCAGGTGCATCTTTTAGAAATTGTTGAATTTCTTCAGGAGTTAAGGTTTTTGACTGTTTTGGAACATATTTTTCTGATTTTCGTTTCAAAAAGGCGCGTAGTTTTTACGTATTTTGATATATCAACACAGTTTTTAATAATTTTGGTACTCCTCAGCATCGAGTACCTACTGGGACCTTAATGTTGATGGTTTTACTTTTCTTGATAATTCTTCAAAATAAACTAACAAAGTACTTTCAGAAAAAGAATTCACCTTTGCTTGCATTCTCCAGTCCATAAAGTTACTGTAAGCGATTTCATATTTTTGACTTGATGTGCTTGGTAGCAAATTATTACAAACATCGGATGTTTTTTGGACAATATCTGGAGGTGTTTTTTCAAACTCTAAATCTTGGTATTCCCTTATAATTCATATTTAACAAATCTGAACTGTTTTAGTATAAAAATCAACAATAAAAACTATTCCCGTTTGGCAAGTTGACAGCAATAATAATTGTGCAGTGTTTTGGTTGTGTTGTTATGGAAACGTCAGTAAATGTTTTTATGGCGTTGCGTTGTCAACATGGAAAACGTGCCGTATTAATTTGATATGTAACAATTCATGGCTGATTTGGGTTATCATAATAACAGTGAGAAATTATTTCTCACTATAATGGCGGATATTTCCCACTGCGTGAGAAATTCTCCATTTTGAACGTATGGAAGCGATGAGAGAAGTGGAACATTTTATAGCATCCGTAGAAAAAAGTTTTTACCTTTTTATTTCTATTAGTATGGCCGATGTGATGATATATATATATATATATATATATATATATATATATATATATATATGTGTGTGTATAGTATATATACAGGGTGTTTCAAAAAACATGTGCCATCGCTTAATGGAAGGTTCTTTAAAGGAAATTAAGGCAAAAAGTTCTTATGAACAAGGGTCCGCAGATGCTTTGTTTCAAAGATACAGGACGTTCAATTTTTAAATGGTCTTTACATGTTAAAACCGATGGTTGGGAAATCTATACCAGTAAGACGGTTAATATAATTTCATTTATCTCCTAAACGAAATGAAAATTGAAAAAATATAAAGAGATAAGTTTTGTTAAGAATTTAAGCTACTATTTCACCGATATAAGAAAATGTGAAAAAATCAGTGGCGTACATGTTTTTATTGGAAAAATATTGTACCGTCTTCTCGTATGTACGCCCCTGGAGGACCTGTCAAAGTCTTTTCATGGTCAGAGTTATGCTTAATTTAAGTACTTTACACAGTGTAAATTTCATCAAAATTGATGAAGCCATTTTGAAAATATTTTGGAAAAACTGAAAAAAATTAAAAAATTTAACACCCTGTATCTTTGAAACGAAGCATCTGCGGACCCATGTTTATATAAACTTTTTGACTTAGTTTCTTACAAGGAATATATATATATATATATATATATATATATATATATATATATATATATATACAGGGTGTTCCAAAAAACATGTGCCATCGCTCAAGGAGAGATTCCTTGTAAGAAACTAAGGCAAAAAGTTTATATAAACGCAGATGCTTCGTTTCAAAGATACAGGGTTTTACATTTTTTAATTTTTTTCAGTTTTTCCAAAATATTTTCAAAATGGCTTCATCAATTTTGATGAAATTTACACTGTGTAAAGTATAATATATATATATATATATATATATATATATATATATATATATATATATATATATATATATATATATATATATATATATATATATATATATATTTGTTGTACAAATAACGGCCGTGTAATAAATTAAATGAAATAAAGATTACGAATCCCCGTAATCTTTATTTCATTTATATATATATATATATATATATATATATATATACCGGGTGTCAACGAGATCACTTTCCGGCTGCCATTTATTTAGTTTTTAATCGAACAAGATGAAACTTGGCAGGAGTCATAGGCTAATAAAAAGTCACTTTTCGAGGTACTTGTCAAATTTCGACGACTTCCGGTTTAGCCGGAAGTGACCTCAACTTTGAATTTTCAAATGAGACCCCCTGTATATTTCTTGATTTTTGGAATCTATAGATCATTTTACGTACAACTGTATTATAGTTATTACTTTTTGTGTCAATTTACCATTTTTAAAACAAATTTTTTGTTTTAATCTAGAGTGCCATGACCCACCTTAAACCGTTCTAATAGACGTGTACATCTGCACAAAAATACCTAGACAATTTTATCACCTTTCATTTGTCTTACCAGAGCGTTCAAAGTTGACTAAATCACTTTTTTAATAATAACTTAAAAAAATTAAATACAACTATAACACTTTCATAGTATAATTAGATGTAGTTTTTTATTACGAATCCAATGGTGCATCACAACATCAAAATTCTCTTGGATTTTCTAAAGAAAACTGCATTTTATTGCCATAGCCATTTGTTATGGTTTGATCAAACATGTAACTGCACGACGATCAAATATTATATCCAGTTAGCCATGACAAACAATTAAATTATTATAGCTGTTTAAAAAATAACGGAACGAAGCCTCAAAATATTGTTAAATTTGCCATGGAAAAAAATTGAATTCAGGATAAATGATAGAATTTTACAAAATTGTAAAAAATTATTTTTTCTGGTGTTTAATATTATGTTTCTGGTTTGTGGCGAATTGTTTACAGACACCAATTATTATTATTCAGTTTTGTCATGGCTAAGTGGATATAATATTTGATCGTCGTGCAGTTGCATGTTTGATCAAACAATATAAAATGGCTATTGCAATAAAATGTAGTTTTCTTTAGAAAATCAAAGAGAATTTTGATGTTGTGATGCACCGTTGGATTCGTAATAAAAAAATACATATAGTTATACTATGAAAGTGTTATAGTTGTATTTAATTTTTTTAAGTTATTATCAAAAAAGCGATTTAGTCAACTTTGAACGCTCTGGTAAGACAAATGAAAGGTGATAAAATTTTGTAGGTATTTTTGTGCAGATGTACACGTCTATTAGAACGATTTAAGGTGGGTCATAGCACTCTAGATTAAAACAAAAAATTTGTTTTGAAAATGTCAAATTGACACAAAAAGTAATAAAAATAATACAGTTATACGTAAAATGATCTCTAGATTCCAAAAATCAAGAAATATACAGGGTGTCTCATTTGAAAATCTAAAGTTGGTGTCACTTCCGGCTAAATCGGAAGTCGTCGAAATTTGACAAGTACCTAGAAAAGGGACTTTCTATTAGCCTATGACTCCTGCCAAGTTTCATCTTTTTCGATTAAATACTAAAGAAATGGCAGCCGGAAAGCGATCTCGTTGACACCCGGTATATATATATATATATATATATATATATATATATATATATATATATATATATATATATATATATATATATACATATATATATATATATATATATATATATATATATATATATATATATATATATATATATATATATATATATATATATATATATATATACAGGGTGATTCAAAAGTACTTTGACAAACTTCAGGAGGTGATTGCTGACATTATTTTAAGGCTACAAGTTCATATAAACAATGGTCCTTGGCGGCTTCGTTACGGAGATACAGGGTGTTGAAAAATTAGATGCCTCCATCTTGGTTGAGGGTTATTTAAGGCAATTTTATAACTGTTACTTATTTATTTAAATAAATTAGTTGTTATTTTAATAATGTCTGAATGTTTCATCAATTTAAAATACATTTTTTGGATCAATTTAAAATACATTTTTTAATACATTTGTTTAGCCGAATAAAATAATGATTTACCTTTAAACCGTTCCCCGTATGAAAAAAACGCAAGAGACTTTTTTTGTTGCAAATAAAGCAAGGAGTCACAAAATGGTAGTTAAAATAAAACAAGCCAGGGGTGTAGCATCGTTTTCACAAAAAATGTTATATGAAAGTTTCGTACCGACGCCACTGGTTAAATTTAAGAACGCGATATACATTTAAAATGAGTGTCCTTAGGTGCTTATCTCATCCACCGAATTTCATAACACAAGCTCGAAACGTTTAGAAGCTACTTAAAAATTCTTATTTTTTTTTTAATTTTTCAACACCCTGTATCTCCGTAACTAAGCCGCCAAGGACCATTGTTTATATGAACTTTTCGCCTTAAAATAATGCCAGCAATCACCTCCTGAAGTTTGTCAAAGTACTTTTGAATCACCCTATATATACAGTGACCGGCAAAAAGTTCGCAACATATTGGAAAAATTTTTATTAGGTGAGTATTGGAAAAACTTTTCCGGGGGATCGGTTCTGCATGTCCGATAACCTAAAAATCGATTTTGACATACGTCACGTGACCACTGGTATAGCGTCAAATTAAAAAAAAATTGTTAATTTACAAAAAGTGATTTGAAAAAATTGCTTAGAATTAAATTCCAGGTCCTTGTGCAAAATATTAAGATTTTATTTAAAAAAATTGGAAAACTCAATTTTTTTAAATTTTTTTTTATCGATTTACAAATTTCCAGTTTTTTTCGTTTAGATAGCTTGGCTAATGTAAAGCCCATGTATCTGGATGAAAATAAACGAATGTAGTAGTTTTTTCTACAATTGACAGGACAAAATTAAAAAAAAACAGGGTTTCGCCGGACGCTAGCTGTTGCAATGATTTGTATCTAGCAGCAGTGTCAAAATTTTAGAGACATTTCAATGAGATTACATTGAGAAAACCTTAATCGTCTTAAATATATCTGAAGTTCGACTTTTTGTAAAGTTAAGGGGAGTAAAATAGATAATAAACAAAAATTTACCTGTTTATTTAATCGAAATTTCATAAACGAAAACCAATGTAAGAAAAACTTAAAAGTAGTCAAATTCTGTACTAACAACATAAAAAATCATTGTTTTTCCTTGGGTGCACAAAATTTAAAACTCAGTATGACCACCATTTCTCTCCATACATACTATTGTTCTCGAGCGCAACTCTCGATTAACATTTCGGAGCATTTTACGATTTATTTGCAATACACAATTTCTAATGACATTCTCTAAATTTTGTATATTCCTAAAGGGTCGATGTTTGTACACAGAGTTCTTTAGGTATCCCCACATAAAGAAATCTAACGGAGTCAGATCTGGTGATCTCGCAGGCCACGGATTTTCAGAAAACCGTCCTATCCACTGGTTTCCAAATTCTTGATCCAGCCATCTCTTCACCTCATTTGTGGAATGAATGCTAGCTCCGTCTTGTTGAAAGTATAAATTTCTTCTTTCGGCTAATGACAAATTGTCTAAAAAGTCAGATATCTCAGTTTGTAGAAATTCTAAATATCGTTCTGAATTTAAATTGTCTCTAAAGAAAAAAGGTCCCACTATTCTGAGGTTGAAAATTCCGCACCACACATTAACCTTAAAACTATATTGGTCTTTACTCTGAATTACAAAGTCTGGGTTTTCGGTGGACCACCATCTACAGTTTTGTGAACTGACGGTTCCGTTAGAGGTAAATGTAGCTTCATCCGAGAAAAGAACGTTCTTTGGGAAATTAAAATCTTCCTCAATCATACCCTGGAACCAGGCACAAAAATCGAAGCGGGCGTCATAATCCCTATCTTTTAATACTTGTACAAATTTAGGTTTGTACGGATGAAATTTGTTTCTTTTTAATATCCTCCGCACAGATCTTTCGTGAATGTTAGTGATCTCCGATATTTGACTAACTGCTAATTGGGGTGTTTCTGTGATCGACAAACACACATCCAGAGAACCTTCGTCACCTGTTACCGGTTTTTCATGGGAAACTTTATACTGATTTTCTACCGATCCCGTTTCTTTAAATTTATTGACTAGACGAGATACTGTGGAATAATGGAGGGATTTATCGGGGTGCCTCTCATTAAAAATTGCTGCTGTTTCTCTATGGCTTTTGTAATTATCTCCAGAAATTAAAATAATTTCTATCTTTTCCTGAAGAAGTAGTGTGGGTGCCATTTTAAGGAATAAAATATTAATAAACTTATGTAAAATATCAAACTTAGTAAGATGCGAGACATAAACCAATGACATAGGTTGAAATCAAACAAATTATAATTTGTTTGACATTTTTCTGTTGTTTTTAACCTACTAGATTATTTGGTTGTTTTAATTTCAGAGCCTGCTTTGGTAGTTTTGAGTACAACTAAATAGACCTGGTTGTTAAATTTATGTGCGAAAAATCTTAATAAAATCTTGATGCAGTCATTTCATTAGATTCAAACCATTGCAACAGCGAGCGTCCGGCGAACACCTATTTTTTCGATTTTGTCCTGTCAATTGTAGAATTGTAGATCTGACTCCGTTAGATTTTTTTATGTGGGGATACCTAAAGAACCCTGTGTACAAACATCGACCCTTTAGGAATATACAAAATTTAGAGAATGTCATTAGAAATTGTGTATTGCAAATAAATCGTAAAATGCTCCGAAATGTTAATCGAGAGTTGCGCTCGAGAACAACAGTATGTATGGAGAGAAATGGTGGTCATACTGAGTTTTAAATTTTGTGCACCCAAGGAAAAACAATGATTTGTTGTGTTGTTAGTACAGAATTTGACTACTTTTAAGTTTTTCTTACATTGGTTTTCGTTTATAAAATTTCGATTAAATAAACAGGTAATTTTTTGTTTATTATCTATTTTAATCCCCTTAACTTTACAAAAAGTCGAACTTCAGATATATTTAAGACGATTAAGGTTTTCTCAATGTAATCTCATTGAAATGTCTCTAAAATTTTGACACTGCTGCTAGATACAAATCATTGCAACAGCTAGCGTCCGGCGAAACCCTGTTTTTTTTAATTTTGTCCTGTCAATTGTAGAAAAAACTACTACATTCGTTTATTTTCATCCAGATACATGGGCTTTACATTAGCCAAGCTATCTAAACGAAAAAAACTGGAAATTTGTAAATCGATAAAAAAATATTTAAAAAAAATTGAGTTTTCCAATTTTTTTAAATAAAATCTTAAAATTTTGCACAAGGACCTAGAATTTAATTCTAAGCAATTTTTTCAAATAACTTTTTTTGATATCTCGTCAACTAACCTCACTTTTGTAAATTAACAATTTTTTTTTTAATTTGACGCTATACCAGTGGTCACGTGACGTATGTCAAAATCGATTTTTAGGTTATCGGACATGCAGAACCGATCCCCTGGGAAAGTTTTTCCGATACTCTCCTAATAAAAATTTTTCCCATATGTTACGAACTTTTTGCCGTAAGCATTGAGAAGCGCCTGTTTTAGATCATCCCATGTATTTATGAGACAGGAAGATATATTTACTGCGGCTTCACCTTTTACTTTAGCTAGAATACTTGACATTAAGTATTCATTTTGAAAATCTGTCAAATTAGTCGTATTATAAAATTTTGCTACTAATTTTTCGCAAATGGTAATAAATCTAGGTAAAAGCTCTGTTTCACCATAAAACTCTGGGATCATTCCCAAATATTCTGATTTTAAAGACATTTTTAAATTTAAATTTAAATTACTATTAGTAATATTTAAAGAATTTCGCCTTTTTGGCGTTCGTTTTTTCTTTAAAGGAGATCTTGTGCGATACAAGTCAGTGAGTGGGTGAGCCTGAATCAGAATCTGTATTTTCGTCTGAGTTTTCAGATATACTTGTTTTTGAAATGTTTAAAGAACCTCTAAATGACATAAAAGTACTTACAGTAAAACCAGTATCTTTTCCATATGCTTGGATCTGTGGTGAACGTCCTTCGATGTGCTTCGAAGAAGTTTGAGCTGTTCAGCAACAAGTTTTCGTCATATACCTTGAAGAATCTTCTTGTTAGGCTACTCAGTTCACCTAACTGGATCACTGTTCACGGGGGTTGCGTAATGTGACGTAAAAGTCTGAAATTTCGCGAAACTCCCGAAAAAGTTCTTATGCCCAATAAATCGTTGACACGAACCGGATTTATGTGCTTAAAGCCGTGTGGACATCCTACAACGACTGCGCCAGTTAATACTTTTGTCAAAAAGTCATTTTTAAAAACAAAAAATTTTTATTTCAAAATTACAAGTTGTTACAATTGATTCTAATACAAGACTAATATCTATAAAATTAAATAAAACAAATGTAACGTAAATTGATGACACGTAATTTGCTGACGGTGCTACGTCGCGATTGCGGTCATCGCTCGGGTCGTTGTTCTGGTATCTTCTTATGGTAGGAAATTATACTTTTATAAGTTAATGGGGTAGTAAACCCATAACATATATATATATATATATATATATATATATATATATATATATATATATATATATATATATATATATATATATATATATATATATATATATATATATATATATATATATATATATATATATTACTGTCGTAATTTAGCACTAAGGGTATTATTACGAGGATTAAAAGATCCCGTCGGATCGCTGATGCGTACAAAAAATCCAGGTGATCTTAATACAGCATTAGGCATGTTAACGAACGATTTCCAAATTGAAACGGTTTCTGCAAACTTGCAGAAAATAAAAATTTCTCAAAATATGAAACACAATAGGGCATTAAACCAATTTAAGCCAAAATCTACTATGCCGCCTCAATTAACAAACTTTCCAAATAATTCACAAATGTTTTCAAACAACAATCAACCCCACTTTAGTGGCAGTTTAGGCCCAAGACCCAATGTTTTTAGACCTAACCAAAATCAAAATTTTTAAAAGCCAACGCCCATGACTGTATCAACAAAAATCACCTTTAATACTGTTAAACCACAGGGCAATATATTCCAAAATTATAGACAAAATTTTAGTGGTCCTAACCAACAAAAGTATATTGTCGAAGAACTTTATAACATTAATGACCCACATAATGTAGACAACCAATACGAAACTGATAACAAATATGACGAAATCAATGCTCAACCTATAGTCGAGCATCCGGAAGAATATGATCTCGTCGATGACGAACAATTTTTTCGAGAGCCAGCCCCGGACACGGATTACCAAACTTAGAACTTATGAACCTAACAAACAATGAGAGTAAACTACCGTATATTATCCATCCTGAATATAATCTTAAAATTTTGATTGACACCGGTAGTACTAAATCATTCGTTAAACCAGAAATTGCCAATAAATATTTTAAGAACTTTGTAAAACAAGATCCTTTTCAAATTTCAACTGCACACGGCAGTTCTATCGAAAATTTTAGCACTACTATCCCGTGCCCAAAAAATTTTAAAATAAAATGTAAACCGTTAGAATTTTATTTATTTAACTTTCATAAATATTTTGATTGTTTGTTAGGCATAGATAACCTCAAGTTTCTCGATGCTAATATTAATTTACAGAAAAATCTTTTAATAACACGTAATGCCGAAATACCACTATTATTTTATGACGTAGGGACTTCTGCGAATTGCATCACGGTGCAGCCGAGATGCGAACAAATTATAAAAATATCTGTGAAAAACATCCGAAACGGCGACGTACTAATCCCATACAGAAAATTCGCTGAATTAGAAATGCCTGAGTGTATCGCTCCGGTCGCGATAATCAAGCTATTTGTTCAATTTTAAATCCATTAGAAACGGCAAAAATCATAGATATTTCGGAACCATTAGAAGTCATAGACTTAAACAATTACGAATTTCAAAAGGAAAACTCCGGTAACTATAATAATTTCAACGTGGAAAAAGTAAAATTTGACATTTCAAAAATACGAACGGACCATATGAATTCAGAAGAACGCGAAGCCATCTTAGCCGTAATCAGAGAATATTCTGACATTTTTCACGTCGAAGGCAACCAGTTAACCTTTACTAGTAAAATAAAACACAGCATCAAAACCTCTGACGAAATACCGATCTATACAAAATCTTACCGATACCCCGAAGTACACAAAAAAGAGGTCCAGGACCAAATACAAAAAACGCTCAAACAAAATATTATAAGGCCATCTCACTCTCCTTGGTCCTCACCAATCTGGGTGGTACCAAAGAAACTCGACGCTTCAGGACAAAGAAAATGGCGCATTGTGATCGATTTTCGGAAATTAAGCCTAAAAACTATAGGGGATCGCTACCCCTTACCAAATATTACCGATTTGTTAGACAAACTAGGCCGCTGTCAATATTTTACCACGTTAGATTTGGCCTCGGGCTTTCACCAAATTGAAATGTCCGAAGAAGACATACCAAAAACAGCTTTTAACACGGAAAACGGCCACTATGAATTTCTAAGAATGCCATTCGGCCTTCGGAATGCACCCGCGACGTTTCAGAGGGTTATAGATAATATTCTAAGGGGGTATCAAAACGAAATTTGTGCGGTTTATCTAGACGATATAATTATATTCAGCACGAGCTTACAAGAACATACCGATCGACTAAGAAAAGTCTTTGAACGATTACGTCAGTCTAATTTCAAAATTCAACTTGACAAATCCGAGTTTCTCCGAAAAGAAGTTGCTTATTTGGGACACGTTGCCACATCAGAAGGAGTAAAACCAAACCCAGAAAAAATAATTGCTATAAAACATTACCCCATCCCCAAAACGGCAAAAGCCATAAAAGGCTTTCTTGGACTACTCGGCTATTATCGCAAATTTGTTAAAGACTTCGCGAAAATTACAAAGCCTTTAACAAAGTGTTTAAAAAAGGACGCGACTATTGACATTAATGATCCCGGATATATTCAGTGTTTCGAAACGTGCAAACATCTGTTAACAAATGAGCCAATACTGCAATACCCAAATTTTTCAGAACCGTTTAATCTAACCTGCGACGCGAGCAATTACGCTATTGGTAGCGTTTTATCTCAAGGAAAAATTGTCGTACCCTAAGCGCAGCCGAAATTAATTATTCTACGATAGAAAAAGAACTGCTTGCTATCGTCTGGGCTGTTAAGTATTTTAGACCTTACCTCTTCGGACGAAAATTTAAGATCATAACTGATCATTAACGTCTCGAGTGGTTATTTTCCCTAAAAGAACCAAATTCTAAGCTGGTAATATGGCGTGTAAAATTAGAAGAATATGACTATGAAATAGTCTACAAAAAGGGCATTCTAAATAAAAACGCGGACGCGCTTTCGAGAATCGAGGTAAATACAAACGAGACGCATCCCGGGACGAGCTCCATCTTTTCATTAAACAAATATATTCAAGATTTACACGAAACACTAGACCAACAACAAGACAATCAATCTCTCATAGCAGAGGCTGGAGATGTCGACAATCCAGAAAACGCGACAGAAGACACTGACGCCACCGTACATTCTAACGTAGAGAACCCTATTGTTGGAATTCCTATAGTAGAATGTCCTGTTAACTACGGAAAAAATCAGATCATTATCTCAGAAGTAAACTTTGCTCCTGCCGAACGGAAAAAAATTAACCTGTATAAAACGAAACAAAGAACCCACGTACAATTTTCAAAAACCGATTTTGATAAAGACGTCATAAAATTTATTAAAGAAAATGTTGTACCAAAAACCAAATATTACTTATATTTTGAAGACCCTATATACCAAAAGTTTAGCTGTACTCTTCAAAAATATTTTAAAAATTCAGAAATCGAAATGATAAAATGTACGAAAAAATTAATGGACGTTATATCCGAAGACGAAATCAAGGAAACTATACAAAATCATCATGAGGGTAAAACAAATCACCGAGGAATTGACGAAACTTTTAATCGCATAAAAATACCTACTATTGGCCGCCAAACCAACAGAAATACATACAAAATTATATAAACTCTTGCGAAATATGCCAAATAACTAAATACGAACGACGTCCTCTTAACCTCCAATATAATATTACACCCACAGCTGTTCGACCCTTTCAAATTCTTCACATCGACAGTTTAACCCTTGAGAATTGTAAATTTTTAACAATCATAGACTCCTTTTCAAAATATGCCCAGGCTTATAGACTCAACTCTTCACAGGGCATTAAAGTGGCAGATAAATTAATAAAAATTTTCTCCCATCACTGTATTCCCGACCAAGTTATTTCAGACAATGGCCCTGAATTTCGAAATTCTGTAATTCAAGAACTACTAGCAGTTCACAAAATAAAAATCCATTTTATTAGTTCCCAACATCCGGAGTCCAACGGGGTAATAGAAAGGTTTCATTCCACTCTTATTGAACACATCAGACTTCTGAACAACCAAAAGGATTATAAAAATGAACCGATTGAAAATAAAGTTTCTTACGCAATTTTGGCCTACAACAACACTATACACTCCGTTACTAAGCTAAAACCATACGAAATAGTAGTGATATATAGGGGTCTCACCATCATGCCAAAATGACGTCACAGCATAATGACCTTGAACGCCCACGTGTGTGATTGGTATTTGACCTTGAACGCGAGCAGATGTTTTATTTGACTTTGACCTTGAACGAGAGTTTGGCCTTGAGTGAGATCTTGACCCTGAACAAGAACTTGATATTTATTTGGCCTTGACATTGACCTTGAACGAGAGCTTGGCCTTGAGCACGATCTTGACCTTGAAAAATAGCTTGATCCTTCACAAGAACTCGGCCTTGAATGCGAGCAGCTGTTTCTTTGTTTGGTGAAGACCAGGTGTATGCGACTTATTTCAAGGTTACATTTGCGGTGCATATTTTCGATGAATGCGAGCAGCTGTTTCTTTGTTTGGTGATTACCAGGTGTACAATGCTTAGTTCAAGGTTACATTTGTGATGCATGTTTGCAAGGTCGTCGGATGTACTCCTTGACCTTGACCTTGAACGCGAGGTTGACCTTGAACAAGATATTGACCTTGAAAAATAACTTGACCCTGAACAAGAACTTGGTCTTTATTTGACATTGAACGAGAGTTTGGTCTTGAGCAGGATCTTGACCTTGAAAAATAACTTGACCCTGCACGAGAGCTTGGCCTTGAACGCGAGCAGCTGTTTCTTTGTTTGCTGATGACCAGGTGTACGACGCATGTTTCAAGGTTACATTTGCGATTCATGTTTTCAAGGTCGTCGGATGTATTCCTCTCACTTTGAATAATTATTGGTAATGGTTTTGAACGTGCACGCGTGTGATTGATATTTTACCATGCCATTGACCTTGAACGAGAGTTAACCTTGACAATGCCTTGACATAGAGCGAGAGGTTCATCTTGAGCCATATTTGCTATAGACAGGAACATTGACCTTGAACCATACCAAAATAACGTAGGCGGATCAAAACGACGTAGGTATGACGTAAGCACACTGTGGCGAGCATGCACGCGTGTTAGTTATTTTAACATGACATTGACCTTGAACGAGAGTTAACCTTGACAATGACATGACATAGAGCGAGAGGTTCACCTTGAGCCATATTTGCCATTGACAAGGACATTGACCTTGAACCATACGAAAACGACGTAGGCGTGTCAAAACGACGTAGGTATGACGTAAACACACTGTGGCGAGAGTGCATATGTGATTGTTATTTGACCTTGACATTGACCTTGAATGAGAGTTGACCTTGGAAATGGCTTTACCTGAGCGAGAGGTTGGCTTTGACCTTGAACCATATTTGACATAAGAAAACCCCACCCCAACCCAACCTATGCAGTTGTATATAAACAAGTTTTAAGATTTGGTGCAATCATTTGGTGTTTAACCTTGGTTGAAGTACTTGTTTTACATTTTTTGTTTTAGTGAGTGTGTGTTGTTTATTCTTTGGTAAGTACATTAAAATTTTTATCTTTGATATATAAGTTTTGATTATTGGGGTCCATATTAATTATTATTGTTTGAATTCTGCGACCATTTTTTCTAGTCAGCTTGTTTTTCAATTAAAGGATACAAAATATATTAATGTTTTTTACGCCTCATAAAAGTTTTAATTTATTAGAGGTATTTAAATTAAGAATAAAGTATACGGTGATTCTGTGTTCCAAAGGTAAAAATTAGGAATTGGTTTTGTAAAGACTGTGCTGACACGGGAATTGTGATTTTTTGAATAAAACAGTTCTTTTTGGAGTAGCCTTTTTTCTAAATTTAACTTAAAATTATTAAAATTAATTTGTTATAGACCTTTGCATATTTAAAAAATATATATAGGTACTGATTCTTTTTTCAAATAATAATAAAATTTGGCACTATACATGCATGTTTTGTTTCTAAGGAAAGCTTTTACCATGAATAGTTTGATTCTCTTGTAATGTGATTTGTTCAAGGAGTTTTTTTTAATTTATATTTTTGGGATCCAATATTATTTTTTATATTAATAAAAACTTATGTACAATATTTAATATTACGCTAGTATGTAGAGACTAACACCTATGACTTTCTTCCTTCTCTGAATAGAGAATATAAACTTTATCAATATTAAATTTTATTTGTTTTGTTCAGAGAATGTGATAAGATTTCTTCACAGTGCTTCGCAAAAAAAAACAAAATGTTTTTTACTATCCCTTATATTTTGTGGTTTAAGAAGTATTTTCCTTGTTTATATAGGCAATACAAATAAATTAAAATATCTTTTTTAAGGAAATGTTTGTCTGTGAGTACTGTTCCCGATTATTCGTCAGTAAGGACAACCTCAAACGCCATGGAGATTGTCGCATTAAGATAAAAATCTGCGATGTATGCGGAGCGATCTTTAAGTCCCAGAGGGCTTTCCAGCAACATCAAATGGAGAGCCATCCCACCTTGAAACGGAAGTGCGAGATACCGCATACACCCGGGTTAAAGGAAACAAGACTTGACTTAGAAGGTGCGTGATATTTTTTTTACTATTGCTTTTAGATACAACATATATAATTTTTTACTGAGAAGTTTTTTAGTTAAAAAAAAAATTGATACTTCATTTTTTCCAGAACCATCAACGTTAGCCACGCAGTATTGTAACATCTGCGGGGTGGAGGTTTCCACTAATCGTTGGACCGGTCATCTTAGAAGCCTTCAGCATAAGAAGGGGTGCTGTGTGAAGCAGGAGGAAGGAGTTCAACTCGAGAAGACTTCGTTTCGCAACCGAATTGCAACATACCGACTTTCATCTAACCAAGACCCTAACAACGACGTGAAGAAATTCCTGACTACACTGAAGGAGCGGTTTACCCAGTTGGTAAAGGTTAGCGTAATAAGTTACGATCTCCTAAAAGTCGGCGTGGAACTCTTCGGACGCTTCCTCCTGCAGACCAAGGAGACGGAAGAAGTCAAGTCATTCAATACCAAATTCCAGTTGGTGAATACGGGGACCGATCTGGAGGAGTTATTCGAACAGTTCATAGCCATACTTGAAGGGAAGTTTTCAGAATTCAAGGAAAAAGACAGCGGTAAGTTATTATTTAAATATATTGTTATTTTGCTTAAGTAGTTTGCTATTTTGGCTAAATACAGTATACCGATTTTTTATCTCTTGTTACAGGATGGACTCTTCAACAACTCCTCCACCTAGATTTAAGTATTAATAAGCTGAAACCCCTGAAACCATCGTCCTACATGCCACTACCGAAAGAAATTGAATCAAAGAAAGCTGTTCTCAACATCCAGAATAATGATAACCAGTGCTTTAAGTGGTCAGTCTTAGCAGCCCTACATCCAGTACATTGGTCCCAAAATGCAAATAGGATCGCAAATTATGCTCCTTTTGAGAACGAACTGAGCTTTACAGGTATGAAATTTCCGATTGAACTTAAAGATATATCAAAGTTTGAGCGACTCAATAATATATCCATCAATGTATATGGGCTTGATAAAGTTTTCGAAAATGGTAAAAATATTATTGAAGTTGTTGGTCCCTTATACTTTACCACATCTCGAAAGGAGAGGCATGCTAATTTATTAGTAATCAGCGATGACTATGGAAATAGTCATTATTGTTTAATAAGAAACATGTCTCGTCTGATCTCCAGTCAATTGTCTAAACATAGAGAAACTAAATACTTATGCGATGGCTGCTTGTCGTATTTTTATTCGGAACAAAAATTAAAAGCTCATCAAGAGCATGATTGCGGTCACGTTTTGGCTAAAGTACCAACAACAAATTTAAAGAAAAATAAATGTGGTGAAGAGGTTCCTGAGAATATCCTGAAATTTGTTGATTTTCAAAAGAAATTAAAAGTACCCTTTGTTGTTTATGCCGACTTTGAGACAATCCTAGAACCCCTACATACAGATCAAAATGAGTTAAATCCCGAAATTTCCTATACTGTAAGAACACACAGACATATCCCATATTCCTTTGCCTACTACATTAAATGCAACTTTGACGATTCTCAGTCGATTTTCAAGAGTTATAGGGGTCATAATGCACATAAAGAATTTGTAGGTCAGTTAGAAGCTGATTGTAAATCACTTTATAACCGATTTATGAAGGATATAGTACCAATGACGCCTTTAACGGCTAAACAGCAAACTGAGTTTCGTGAAGCCACGGTATGTCATATTTGCGAAAGGCCATTTAAGGAAGGAGATGAAAGAGTACACGATCATGATCACAAGACAGGAAGTTGGAGGGGGGCAAGTCACTCTGTGTGCAACCTAAATTACAAAGACCCAAATTTCATTCCTGTATTTTTCCACAATATGTCCGGTTTTGATTCCCACCTGTTTATCAAAGAATTGGCACTTCATAAGGAAAAATTGGATGTTATTGCCCAAAATAAGGAAAAATACATTTCCTTTTCTAAGCACATTTTGGTAGATAAGATTCAAAATAAAGAAGGTAAAGAACAACAGGTATTTTTAAAATTACGCTTTCTCGACAGTTTTCGATTCATGGCCAGTAGTTTAGATAAATTAAGTCAAAATTTAAAACCGGAGCAGTGTCGAGAAGTAAGGAAATTCTTCCCGTATGAAAATAAATTTCAGCTTATTCGTCAGAAGGGCGTTTTCCCATATTCTTACGTGGATTCATTCTCAAAATTAGACGATACCAAGCTTCCATCAATTGATGGCTTCTATAATGTACTACGTAAAGAGGCCATCAAGCAAGACGATTATGAGCGTGCGCAGACTGTGTGGAATTTATTCGAATGCCAAACTTTAGGTCAGTATTCCGATGTTTATTTAAAATCCGATGTTTTAATATTAGCAGATGTTTTTGAGAACTTTAGAGACGTATGCCTAGCGACTTACAATCTAGACCCTGCGCAATTTTTTACAACGCCTGCGCTATCCTTTTCAGCCGCACTTAAATTTAGCGCTGTAGAAATGGAGCTGTTGACCGATCTAGACATGACACACTTCTTTAAACACGGTATTCGCGGTGGAGTCAGTCAGTGTAGTGTGAGAAAAGCATTTGCTAACAATAAATTTGTACCTCATTATGACGCTTCCAAACCTACCTCCTACATTATGTACTTGGATGCTACCAACTTGTATGGCGCAGCCATGTCACAATATTTACCAACGGGAAATTTCAAGTGGCTGGACGAGAACGAAATTCAAAATTTAAATTATATGAATATCACGAAAGATTCAAAAATCGGATACGTTTTGGAAGTGGACTTGGATTACCCCGAAAATTTACATTATTTACACAATGAACTACCCTTTTGTCCGGAATCCATTACACCTCCAGGTTCAAAATTCAAAATTTCAAAGTTAATACCCAATTTTGAGAAAAAGACGAAATATGTTATTCATTATCGAAATTTGCAACAAGCCACTGAGAATGGCATCAAACTCACAAAAATCCATCGTGCTATCAGCTTCGATCAATCTCCTTGGCTTAAAAAATATATTGATCTAAACACAGCAATGCGAAACAAAGCAAAAATAAGTTTGAAAAGGACTTTTTCAAACTTATGAACAATGCTGTGTTTGGAAAAACTATGGAAAACGTAGAGAAAAGGGTGAATGTCAAGCTTGTCTCCCATTGGGAAAATGTTGGTAGAAGATTAGGGGCAGAAGCGTTAATCGCAAAACCTCATTTTAAAGACCGTACAATTTTCAGCGAAAATCTAGTTGCAATTCTTATGAGAAAACAGAAAGTCTTATATAATAAACCTATTTATGTAGGGTTTTCTATTTTGGATATTTCCAAAACCATTATGTACGACTTTCTGTATAGGTATATAAAACCTAAATACGGTAACAACGCGGTCTTGCTCTATACTGATACAGACTCCCTTGTTTTGCAAATTACAACGGAAAATTTCTATGACGATATAAGGCAAAATTTGGATACATTCGACACGTCTAATTTCTCGCAGGATAACCCACATAATGTTCCCGTAAATTCATCCGTTTTGGGTCGAATGAAAGACGAATATGCGGGGAAAGTTATTTGGGACTTTTATGGAACTGGAGCGAAGGCATATTGTGTAAATGTGGCCGGAGAGTTGACCAAAAAGGCTAAAGGTGTTCCCGACTACGTCACTAAAAAAGAACTATCTTTAGATGATTATAGAGAAGCTGTTGACGTAAAAGGGACCCTTATTCACCGTCAAATGAACACATTCCGCTCTCATTTGCACGATATGTATGTTGAACTGAAAAATAAGGTAGCCTTGTCACACGCGGACGACAAGCGTTTCCTTATTCCCGATTCTGAGTACACGCTCGCTTGGGGTCATCGAGATCTGGTTTTGTATAAGGAATCGTTGGGAATTCCATGAGTGTAGACTAACCACAATGGCTATTCTTTGCTTGAATTTACCGTTCGGTACTTGTTGCTGTCTTAGAGGTTAGGTTTAGATTTTTTTTAGTTTTCATTCTTGTGTTTATTTAAAAAAAAATTCATGTATTTGTATTATTTATTGACTTTCTATAGCAATAAACTTGTTTTTCAATCGTAAGGTCCTATTTTTTTTATTGTTTATTTCTGTATTTATTATTTCATGTATTTATTATTTATTTATTGTATTTGGTATTTAGTTAAGATATTTCTTATTTATTATATATTTATTGTTGTATAAATGTATTATTGTTTATTACCGGCTACATTATTCTCGGTCAGCATTCTAATAAACAAGTGTCCTGTTTTTAATAGTTGTTTTATTTCCTAAAGTGTAGCGGAATAAAAAAAACATGGTTAAAATAATATCATTTATTTAGTAACCTTATAATATTCGGTATTTAATTTATTCAATTCATAAACGTGCTCTGAAAATAATCGAATAACTTTATCAGTCCAACGAAAATAGGTAGTTATCTGTAGTGGCGTCTTCAAACTTAATGCTTCTCTTATCAACGTTGCGATGAAATACCAAAGTGTATTGGCCAATAATCATAAAAATATCGACCCAATAAGTATTGAAACAATCAATGCTTTAAGAATTCTTCAAATTCGTCACTAGAGAAATAAATCTCTCCAGAACCAATTGTATCCAAAATTACTCGTTTGCGTTTCTCTTCTGTTATACGGAGAACAACAGTTATAAAATCGTCACTCTCTTACACTCGATTAGGCTTAATCACTTGAGTTGGGTCTTCCTCTGTCGAATATTTTGAAGGAGATTCAAACACGCTTTCCCATCTAGAGGAGGAGAAGGGGGAGAGATCGCCATCGGTAAATTTAAATGGTAAGTTTTAATAATATTCTAACCAAAGATTTATTATCTTCGTAAAACTGGATGTCTCTTTCAGTTTACGTATTTTACGCAAATGATCTCTTAACTTAACCTTTAAATCAACTGTCTCAGTCATGAGCTTGGCACTAAATGCCCACATTTCTTAGGGAATTCTTTAATATAAGGAAAAATTAAACATGTAATACAATTTAGCATCTTTATTTAGGTAAAAAATTACAAATACGAGATTTTTGAATTCTTAACACTACAAGTTCAATATTCTAAAACATGATAAGAACAAGTGGCTTCACTTAGAGCTAATTTCGATACATTGACACTGTTCCAAGGAAAATTCTAAATTAACAATATCTGGTGTATCCTTAAGATCCTTAATCTGGAAAAAAGCTTCAAATAAAAAGGCCTTCCTTATATGGCGCTTCACAAAGGTGACATCAACTTCTCGTAGTCGTCGTAGATAATGCGATAAAGTTAATTGTAATTGGTTTCGTCAGAATTGTAGTAGAGTCCATGTCGGTGCCCATACAGAAACATTGCTTGCTTTTTACAATCATAGGATAGTTCATAAAACACCTTAACTGGCTTAAAAAGATAGTTCTTTATTTACTTTCCATCGTAAATAGCCAATTCTTCAGCTTCAAATTTAGGAACACAGAATCCTTGAACGTCTACCACAACAAACTTCATCGTGCCGAGGGGATTGAGGGGTGTCCCTCTCCACAGGATTCACGGTGATATCTTGATATAAAATATCAATTTTTTCAATATGGTGTATTATCAGAACCCAAATCGAGATAATAATTGTCCGTTGTTGATGAAACTGTTTTCAAACACTTTAGGTTGTTCTACCCACTTTATATTGAAACACTTAAAAATACAGATATAATCAGGGCAGTGCCACCCGTAAGAGCAGAGAGGGTGGTCTAAAAATACCAGAAGTTCTAGAGACAGGCCGGGTTGCTAAATATGCGATGTAGATATAGATTTATGAACCGCCCACTTCTAAGGAGCCCGCGACAATGCACTGAAATAATAATATCGATTTGAAGAAAGGTACAAAGAAATTTTCGTAAATATTCTCAGAAGATAGAAAAAAATGATTTATGAAAATTCCACATTAAAAGCTGTATAGAGAAAATGCATACTGTAATAACGTTATAGATATTATAACTATATTCTGTAATAGAATAACACAGGATCAGCAGATTTTCTATTCTTTTTTATAAAATTGGTTGTTATAATTGAAGGTTCTAGAATAATAGGGTTTTTAGTGCATTTTTAGATTTGGAGTTGTAAAAATTCGGTAACTTACAGGTTAGATATATTTTGTGTAAAGGGTGGCCAAGCTGTGAACCGTTTAGACCTCCTTTACACGAAATATACATAACACTTTAAGCTACCGAACTTGTACTTAGAACCTATGGGGAGATAATTTGCGTGGGCGTCCTGAGATTTCAACTTCCTAAATGCGTCTTTAGATTTAATCCGACATTGTATAGATGCTTCGCAAGGCGTATAGAGGGTGGGGGTAAGAGGCTTAGGGTACAAGGCATAATTAAAAATCTTATACAAAATAGCTTTTCAGATTATAAGCCCAAGTGTAGTAATTTATTTACGATAAGTTTGATGATGCAGCACGAACAGTTATACAGAAATATACGAGATATCAATAATATAGTAAACAAGCTAATGAGCATCAGAATAAAACAGAGTTAGAAAACCTTCTAACATCTAATGTTTTCTACGGGGACCCTAGCTGTGCTATTGTTATTTGGCCTTGATATGCGCAGGTGTTATTTCAAGGTCATGGCCAAGAACTTGACCTTGAACGCCAGCAGATGTTTCATTTGACCTTGACCTTGAACGATAGTTTGGCATTGAGCAAAGTCTTGACCCTGAACAAGAAATTGCTTTTTATTTGACCTTGGCCTTGAACGAGAGTTTGGCCTTTAGCAAGACCTTTACATTGAAAAATAAGTTGACCCTGCACCAGAGCTTGACCTTGAAGGCGAGCAGCTGTTTCTTTGTTTGCTGATGACCGACGCTTGTTTCAAGGTTACATGCGGTTGAACTACTACCACTTGATGTGTGAGTCGCTGTTCGAAACCCCTTTCCCATCAACGCTAACATCATCTCACACATCAAGAGGTAGTAGTTCAACCGCATGTAACCTTGAAACAAGCGTCGGTCATCAGCAAACAAAGAAACAGCTGCTCGCCTTCAATGCCAAGTTCTTGTGCAGGGTCAACTTATTTTTCAAGGTAAAGGTCTTGCTCAAGGCCAAACTCTCGTTCAAGGCAAAGGTCAAATAAAAAGCAATTTCTTGTTCAGGGTCAAGACTTTGCTCAATGCCAAACTATCGTTCAAGGTCAAGGTCAAATGAAACATCTGCTGGCGTTCAAGGTCAAGTTCTTGGCCATGACCTTGGAATAACACCTGCGCATATCAAGGCCAAATAACAATAGCACAGCTAGGGTCCCCGTAGAAAACATTAGATGTTAGAAGGTTTTCTAACTCTGTTTTATTCTGATGCTCATTAGCTTTTTTACTATATTATTGATATCTCGTGTATTTCTGTATAACTGTTCGTGCTGCATCATCAAACTTATCGTAAATAAATTACTACACTTGGGCTTATAATCTGAAAAGCTATTTTGTATAAGATTTTTAATTATGCCTTGTACCCTAAGCCTCTTACCCCCACCCTCTATACGCCTTGCGAAGCATCTATACAATGTCGGATTAAATCTAAAGACGCATTTAGGAAGTTGAAATCTCAGGACGCCCACGCAAATTATCTCCCCATAGGTTCTAAGTACAAGTTCGGTAGCTTAAAGTGTTATGTATATTTCGTGTAAAGGAGGTCTAAACGGTTCACAGCTTGGCCACCCTTTACACAAAATATATCTAACCTGTAAGTTACCGAATTTTTACAACTCCAAATCTAAAAATGCACTAAAAACCCTATTATTCTAGAACCTTCAATTATAACAACCAATTTTATAAAAAAGAATAGAAAATCTGCTGATCCTGTGTTATTCTATTACAGAATATAGTTATAATATCTATAACGTTATTACAGTATGCATTTTCTCTATACAGCTTTTAATGTGGAATTTTCATAAATCATTTTTTTTCTATCTTCTGAGAATATTTACGAAAATTTCTTTGTACCTTTCTTCAAATCGATATTATTATTTCAGTGCATTGTCGCGGGCTCCTTAGAAGTGAGCGGTTCATAAATCTATATCTACATCGCATATTTAGCAACCCGGCCTGTCTCTAGAACTTCTGGTATTTTTAGACCACCCTCTCTGCTCTTACGGGTGGCACTGCCCTGATTATATCTGTATTTTTAAGTGTTTCAATATAAAGTGGGTAGAACAACCTAAAGTGTTTGAAAACAGTTTCATCAACAACGGACAATTATTATCTCGATTTGGGTTCTGATAATACACCATATTGAAAAAATTGATATTTTATATCAAGATATCACCGTGAATCCTGTGGAGAGGGACAATGAAAAACCTATTTTTGGGTAAACAATAGTGCGAGTCGCATTTGGATTTCAGATCTTTTGCTTGTGGAACCCTCTTTGTTATTGATGGTTCCAAGCAAAATGAAGCCCTCAAGAGTAACACCAACGATGTCAAGTCAGAATTTCAAAGTTCAGAAAATGTTTCCGATGAGTCACGTGCCTTTTGTATAATTCGTAGTCAGTCACCCCTCAATCCCCTCGGCACGATGAAGTTTGTTGTGGTAGACGTTCAAGGATTCTGTGTTCCTAAGTTTGAAGCTGAAGAATTGGCTATTTACGATGGAAAGTAAATAAAGAACTATCTTTTTAAGCCAGTTAAGGTGTTTTATGAACTATCCTATGATTGTAAAAAGCAAGCAATGTTTCTGTATGGGCACCGACATGGACTCTACTACAATTCTGACGAAACCAATTACAATTAACTTTATCGCATTATCTACGACGACTACGAGAAGTTGATGTCACCTTTGTGAAGCGCCATATAAGGAAGGCCTTTTTATTTGAAGCTTTTTTCCAGATTAAGGTTCTTAAGGATACACCAGATATTGTTAATTTAGAATTTTCCTTGGAACAGTGTCAATGTATCGAAATTAGCTCTAAGTGAAGCCACTTGTTCTTATCATGTTTTAGAATATTGAACTTGTAGTGTTAAGAATTCAAAAATCTCGTATTTGTAATTTTTTACCTAAATAAAGATGCTAAATTGTATTACATGTTTAATTTTTCCTTATATTAAAGAATTCCCTAAGAAATGTGGGCATTTAGTGCCAAGCTCATGACTGAGACAGTTGATTTAAAGGTTAAGTTAAGAGATCATTTGCGTAAAATACGTAAACTGAAAGAGACATCCAGTTTTACGAAGATAATAAATCTTTGGTTAGAATATTATTAAAACTTACCATTTAAATTTACCGATGGCGATCTCTCCCCCTTCTCCTCCTCTAGATGGGAAAGCGTGTTTGAATCTCCTTCAAAATATTCGACAGAGGAAGACCCAACTCAAGTGATTAAGCCTAATCGAGTGTAAGAGAGTGACGATTTTATAACTGTTGTTCTCCGTATAACAGAAGAGAAACGCAAACGAGTAATTTTGGATACAATTGGTTCTGGAGAGATTTATTTCTCTATAGTGACGAATTTGAAGAATTCTTAAAGCATTGATTGTTTCAATACTTATTGGGTCGATATTTTTATGATTATTGGCCAATACACTTTGGTATTTCATCGCAACGTTGATAAGAGAAGCATTAAGTTTGAAGACGCCACTACAGATAACTACCTATTTTCGTTGGACTGATAAAGTTATTCGATTATTTTCAGAGCACGTTTATGAATTGAATAAATTAAATACCGAATATTATAAGGTTACTAAATAAATGATATTATTTTAACCATGTTTTTTTTATTCCGCTACACTTTAGGAAATAAAACAACTATTAAAAACAGGACACTTGTTTATTAGAATGCTGACCGAGAATAATGTAGCCGGTAATAAACAATAATACATTTATACAACAATAAATATATAATAAATAAGAAATATCTTAAATAAATACCAAATACAATAAATAAATAATAAATACATGAAATAATAAATACAGAAATAAACAATAAAAAAAATAGGACCTTACGATTGAAAAACAAGTTTATTGCTATAGAAAGTCAATAAATAATACAAATACATGAATTTTTTTTTAAATAAACACAAGAATGAAAACTAAAAAAAATCTAAACCTAACCTCTAAGACAGCAACAAGTACCGAACGGTAAATTCAAGCAAAGAATAGCCATTGTGGTTAGTCTACACTCATGGAATTCCCAACGATTCCTTATACAAAACCAGATCTCGATGACCCCAAGCGAGCGTGTACTCAGAATCGGGAATAAGGAAACGCTTGTCGTCCGCGTGTGACAAGGCTACCTTATTTTTCAGTTCAACATACATATCGTGCAAATGAGAGCGGAATGTGTTCATTTGACGGTGAATAAGGGTCCCTTTTACGTCAACAGCTTCTCTATAATCATCTAAAGATAGTTCTTTTTTAGTGACGTAGTCGGGAACACCTTTAGCCTTTTTGGTCAACTCTCCGGCCACATTTACACAATATGCCTTCGCTCCAGTTCCATAAAAGTCCCAAATAACTTTCCCCGCATATTCGTCTTTCATTCGACCCAAAACGGATGAATTTACGGGAACATTATGTGGGTTATCCTGCGAGAAATTAGACGTGTCGAATGTATCCAAATTTTGCCTTATATCGTCATAGAAATTTTCCGTTGTAATTTGCAAAACAAGGGAGTCTGTATCAGTATAGAGCAAGACCGCGTTGTTACCGTATTTAGGTTTTATATACCTATACAGAAAGTCGTACATAATGGTTTTGGAAATATCCAAAATAGAAAACCCTACATAAATAGGTTTATTATATAAGACTTTCTGTTTTCTCATAAGAATTGCAACTAGATTTTCGCTGAAAATTGTACGGTCTTTAAAATGAGGTTTTGCGATTAACGCTTCTGCCCCTAATCTTCTACCAACATTTTCCCAATGGGAGACAAGCTTGACATTCACCCTTTTCTCTACGTTTTCCATAGTTTTTCCAAACACAGCATTGTTCATAAGTTTGAAAAAGTCCTTTTCAAACTTATTTTTTGCTTTGTTTCGTATTGCTGTGTTTAGATCAATATACAGGGTGGTGCAACCAAGATGGGGTGGACGATTGTGAGTAAACGGTGAGGAATTTCGAAATTTTTTTTTTTGGATATTATAGATAGTCAAACCCGCTATGTTTTAAAATTATAGCCATAATACAGGGTGGGCCAAAAAACTCGTGGCGAACCAAACTTGTGTTTTTTTAAATGGGACACCCTGTATATAATTGTTCCAATTGATTCTCCTGTTCGTTACGATCATTTTGATATAGGGTTTATTGGGTCTAAAACTTATAGTAAGGGAATGGGACGCGGTTAAAGTTGAAAAAATGCTGAAAGTTCGGCCATTTGTAAAAAAAATTTGAAACAGGTATGGAAAAACCAAATATTCCATAAAACGTTACATATCCTTGAATACATTAATCGCTTGCAATTTGTTTAAAATTATTCACTGTTATACAGGGTGGTCAACTTTTGCAAATACGCCCTGGACTCATTTTTTTTAAATGGAACACCCTGTATATTTTATTTTCATCTTAAAGATAACATTGCTAGCTTTCAAAAAATATCATACATGATGCCTTTCTGACCAACAGTTTTTTAGTAAACCAGCCGTGAAACCAAGGTTTCTTCATTCTAATACAATTATACTGAATTTACGTTGTTTATTATTAAATATCTAATATTAGGGGGCCATGACACTATCATAAATGAAACAGGATTGACGAACTTGTCAAAGCTACTGCCGCACAATCCATTATTTACAAGTTAAGTGTAGGTGGCCCAATAATTATGAGGTAAGAAGACTAAGACCCGAAACTTTTACATGTTTATTAGAGATATTTCAAAAAACAGAAAATATTGTTTTTAGGAAATGTAAAGTAATTAATAAACCAGTTATAAACAAAGATAATCAGTTATCAGTATTATTAATAGTTTAAAAAAATTAATTAAGCAAAAACAGAACATCTTTTAAAATTACTTCGGTATGTACTTACTTGTAAACCTAATTTAATATAAACAATTAACAATGCTCATATAAGGGGTTCAACTAAACCACCATCTTGCTGAAGGCACATTTCGAGTCTATCCATAAATGAAAGTTTCACTTTTCTCAAAGTCTGTTCTGAAACGTTGCGAAAACTGTTTCTTATTCTCGTCTTCATATCTTCCACAGTGGTTGGAACCTCTTTATAGACTTCTTTAACATGCCCCCATAGAAAAAATCTAGTGGTGTTAAGTCGGGTGGTCTGGCTGACCACTTACCTGGTCCACCTCGCCCAATCCAACGATCTGTCTTCCAATTTATCGACAAAATATCTTACATTCCTATGGCAATGCGGAGGCGCTCCATTATGTTCAAACCATAAGGATCCCCTTACCATTAAACGTAAATCTTCAACCAATACTGGCAACTCGTTTCTCAAAAAATTTGTTTATAACTGGTTTATTAATTACTTTACATTTCCTAAAAACAATATTTTCTGTTTTTTGAAATATCTCTAATAAACATGTAAAAGTTTCGGGTCTCAGTCTTCTTACCTCATAATTATTGGGCCACCTACACTTAACTTGTAAATAATGGATTGTACGGCAGTAGCTTTGGCAAGTTCGTCAATCCTGTTTCATTTATGATAGTGTCATGGCCTCCTAATATTGGATATTTAATAATAAACAACGTAAATTCAGTATAATCGTATTAGAATGAAGAAACCTTGGTTTCACGGCTAGTTTACTAAAAAACTGTTGGTCAGAAAGGCATCATGTATGGTATTTTTTGAAAGCTAGCAATGTTATCTTTAAGATGAAAATAAAATATACAGGGTGTTCCATTTAAAAAAAATGAGTCCAGGTCGTATTTGCAAAACTTGACCACCCTGTATAACAGTGAATAATTTTAAACAAATTGCAAGCGATTAATGTATTCAAGGATATGTAACGTTTTATGGAATATTTGGTTTTTCCATACCTGTTTCAAATTTTTTTTTAAAATGGCCGAACTGTGAGCATTTTTTAAGCTTTAACCCCGTCCCATTCCCTTCCTATAAGTTTTAGACCCAATAAACCTTATATCAAAATGATCGTAATGAACAGGAGAATCAATGGGAACAATTATATACAGGGTGTCCCATTTAAAAAAACACAAGTTTGGTTCGCCACGAGTTTTTCGGACCACCCTGTATTATGGCTATAATTTTAAAACATAGCGGGTTTGACTATCCATAATTACAAAAAAAAATTTTTCGAAATTCCTCACCGTTTACTCACAATCGTCCACCCCATCTTGGTTGCACCACCCTGTATTTTTTAAGCCAAGGAGATTGATCGAAGCTGATAGCACGATGGATTTTTGTGAGTTTGATGCCATTCTCAGTGGCTTGTTGCAAATTTCGATAATGAATAACATATTTCGTCTTTTTCTCAAAATTGGGTATTAACTTTGAAATTTTGAATTTTGAACCTGGAGGTGTAATGGATTCCGGACAAAAGGGTAGTTCATTGTGTAAATAATGTAAATTTTTGGGGTAATCCAAGTCCACTTCCAAAACGTATCCAATTTTTGAATCTTTCGTGATATTCATATAATTTAAATTTTGAATTTCGTTCTCGTCCAGCCACTTGAAATTTCCCGTTGGTAAATATTGTGACATGGCTGCGCCATACAAGTTGGTAGCATCCAAGTACATAATGTAGGAGGTAGGTTTGGAAGCGTCATAATGAGGTACAAATTTATTGTTAGCAAATGCTTTTCTCACACTACACTGACTGACTCCACCGCGAATACCGTGTTTAAAGAAGTGTGTCATGTCTAGATCGGTCAACAGCTCCATTTCTACAGCGCTAAATTTAAGTGCGGCTGAAAAGGATAGCGCAGGCGTTGTAAAAAATTGCGCAGGGTCTAGATTGTAAGTCGCTAGGCACACGTCTCTAAAGTTCTCAAAAACATCTGCTAATATTAAAACATCGGATTTTAAATAAACATCGGAATACTGACCTAAAGTTTGGCATTCGAATAAATTCCACACAGTCTGCGCACGCTCATAATCGTCTTGCTTGATGGCCTCTTTACGTAGTACATTATAGAAGCCATCAATTGATGGAAGCTTGGTATCGTCTAATTTTGAGAATGAATCCACGTAAGAATATGGGAAAACGCCCTTCTGACGAATAAGCTGAAATTTATTTTCATACGGGAAGAATTTCCTTACTTCTCGACACTGCTCCGGTTTTAAATTTTGACTTAATTTATCTAAACTACTGGCCATGAATCGAAAACTGTCGAGAAAGCGTAATTTTAAAAATACCTGTTGTTCTTTACCTTCTTTATTTTGAATCTTATCTACCAAAATGTGCTTAGAAAAGGAAATGTATTTTTCCTTATTTTGGGCAATAACATCCAATTTTTCCTTATGAAGTGCCAATTCTTTGATAAACAGGTGGGAATCAAAACCGGACATATTGTGGAAAAATACAGGAATGAAATTTGGGTCTTTGTAATTTAGGTTGCACACAGAGTGACTTGCCCCCTCCAACTTCCTGTCTTGTGATCATGATCGTGTACTCTTTCATCTCCTTCCTTAAATGGCCTTTCGCAAATATGACATACCGTGGCTTCACGAAACTCAGTTTGCTGTTTAGCCGTTAAAGGCGTCATTGGTACTATATCCTTCATAAATCGGTTATAAAGTGATTTACAATCAGCTTCTAACTGACCTACAAATTCTTTATGTGCATTATGACCCCTATAACTCTTGAAAATCGACTGAGAATCGTCAAAGTTGCATTTAATGTAGTAGGCAAAGGAATATGGGATATGTCTGTGTGTTCTTACAGTATAGGAAATTTCGGGATTTAACTCATTTTGATCTGTATGTAGGGGTTCTAGGATTGTCTCAAAGTCGGCATAAACAACAAAGGGTACTTTTAATTTCTTTTGAAAATCAACAAATTTCAGGATATTCTCAGGAACCTCTTCACTACATTTATTTTTCTTTAAATTTGTTGTTGGTACTTTAGCCAAAACGTGACCGCAATCATGCTCTTGATGAGCTTTTAATTTTTGTTCCGAATAAAAATACGACAAGCAGCCATCGCATAAGTATTTAGTTTCTCTATGTTTAGACAATTGACTGGAGATCAGACGAGACATGTTTCTTATTAAACAATAATGACTATTTCCATAGTCATCGCTGATTACTAATAAATTAGCATGCCTCTCCTTTCGAGATGTGGTAAAGTATAAGGGACCAACAACTTCAATAATATTTTTACCATTTTCGAAAACTTTATCAAGCCCATATACATTGATGGATATATTATTGAGTCGCTCAAACTTTGATATATCTTTAAGTTCAATCGGAAATTTCATACCTGTAAAGCTCAGTTCGTTCTCAAAAGGAGCATAGTTTGCGATCCTATTTGCATTTTGGGACCAATGTACTGGATGTAGGGCTGCTAAGACTGACCACTTAAAGCACTGGTTATCATTATTCTGGATGTTGAGAACAGCTTTCTTTGATTCAATTTCTTTCGGTAGTGGCATGTAGGACGATGGTTTCAGGGGTTTCAGCTTATTAATACTTAAATCTAGGTGGAGGAGTTGTTGAAGAGTCCATCCTGTAACAAGAGATAAAAAATCGGTATACTGTATTTAGCCAAAATAGCAAACTACTTAAGCAAAATAACAATATATTTAAATAATAACTTACCGCTGTCTTTTTCCTTGAATTCTGAAAACTTCCTTTCAAGTATGGCTATGAACTGTTCGAATAACTCCTCCAGATCGGTCCCCGTATTCACCAGCTGGAATTTGGTATTGAATGACTTGACTTCTTCCGTCTCCTTGGTCTGCAGGAGGAAGCGTCCGAAGAGTTCCACGCCGACTTTTAGGAGATCGTAACTTATTACGCTAACCTTTACCAACTGGGTAAACCGCTCCTTCAGTGTAGTCAGGAATTTCTTCACGTCGTTGTTAGGGTCTTGGTTAGATGAAAGTCGGTATGTTGCAATTCGGTTGCGAAACGAAGTCTTCTCGAGTTGAACTCCTTCCTCCTGCTTCACACAGCACCCCTTCTTATGCTGAAGGCTTCTAAGATGACCGGTCCAACGATTAGTGGAAACCTCCACCCCGCAGATGTTACAATACTGCGTGGCTAACGTTGATGGTTCTGGAAAAAATGAAGTATCAATTTTTTTTTTAACTAAAAAACTTCTCAGTAAAAAATTATATATGTTGTATCTAAAAGCAATAGTAAAAAAAATATCACGCACCTTCTAAGTCAAGTCTTGTTTCCTTTAACCCGGGTGTATGCGGTATCTCGCACTTCCGTTTCAAGGTGGGATGGCTCTCCATTTGATGTTGCTGGAAAGCCCTCTGGGACTTAAAGATCGCTCCGCATACATCGCAGATTTTTATCTTAATGCGACAATCTCCATGGCGTTTGAGGTTGTCCTTACTGACGAATAATCGGGAACAGTACTCACAGACAAACATTTCCTTAAAAAAGATATTTTAATTTATTTGTATTGCCTATATAAACAAGGAAAATACTTCTTAAACCACAAAATATAAGGGATAGTAAACAACATTTTGTTTTTTTATGCGAAGCACTGTGAAGAAATCTTATCACATTCTCTGAACAAAACAAATAAAATTTAATATTGATAAAGTTTATATTCTCTATTCAGAGAAGGAAGAAAGTCATAGGTGTTAGTCTCTACATACTAGCGTAATATTAAATATTGTACATAAGTTTTTATTAATATAAAAAATAATATTGGATCCCAAAAATATAAATTAAAAAAAACTCCTTGAACAAATCACATTACAAGAGAATCAAACTATTCATGGTAAAAGCTTTCCTTAGAAACAAAACATGCATGTATAGTGCCAAATTTTATTATTATTTGAAAAAAGAATCAGTACCTATATATATTTTTTAAATATGCAAAGGTCTATAACAAATTAATTTTAATAATTTTAAGTTAAATTTAGAAAAAGGCTACTCCAAAAAGAACTGTTTTATTCAAAAAATCACAATTCCCGTGTCAGCACAGTCTTTACAAAACCAATTCCTAATTTTTACCTTTGGAACACAGAATCACCGTATACTTTATTCTTAATTTAAATACCTCTAATAAATTAAAACTTTTATGAGGCGTAAAAAACATTAATATATTTTGTATCCTTTAATTGAAAAACAAGCTGACTAGAAAAAATGGTCGCAGAATTCAAACAATAATAATTAATATGTACCCCAATAATCAAAACTTATATATCAAAGATAAAAATTTTAATGTACTTACCAAAGAATAAACAACACACACTCACTAAAACAAAAAATGTAAAACAAGTACTTCAACCAAGGTTAAACACCAAATGATTGCACCAAATCTTAAAACTTGTTTATATACAACTGCATAGGTTGGGTTGGGGTGGGGTTTTCTTATGTCAAATATGGTTCAAGGTCAAAGCCAACCTCTCGCTCAGGTAAAGCCATTTCCAAGGTCAACTCTCATTCAAGGTCAATGTCAAGGTCAAATAACAATCACATATGCACTCTCGCCACAGTGTGTTTACGTCATACCTACGTCGTTTTGACACGCCTACGTCGTTTTCGTATGGTTCAAGGTCAATGTCCTTGTCAATGGCAAATATGGCTCAAGGTGAACCTCTCGCTCTATGTCATGTCATTGTCAAGGTTAACTCTCGTTCAAGGTCAATGTCATGTTAAAATAACTAACACGCGTGCATGCTCGCCACAGTGTGCTTACGTCATACCTACGTCGTTTTGATCCGCCTACGTTATTTTGGTATGGTTCAAGGTCAATGTTCCTGTCTATAGCAAATATGGCTCAAGATGAACCTCTCGCTCTATGTCAAGGCATTGTCAAGGTTAACTCTCGTTCAAGGTCAATGGCATGGTAAAATATCAATCACACGCGTGCACGTTCAAGACCATTACCAATAATTATTCAAAGTGAGAGGAATACATCCGACGACCTTGAAAACATGAATCGCAAATGTAACCTTGAAACATGCGTCGTACACCTGGTCATCAGCAAACAAAGAAACAGCTGCTCGCGTTCAAGGCCAAGCTCTCGTGCAGGGTCAAGTTATTTTTCAAGGTCAAGATCCTGCTCAAGACCAAACTCTCGTTCAATGTCAAATAAAGACCAAGTTCTTGTTCAGGGTCAAGTTATTTTTCAAGGTCAATATATTGTTCAAGGCCAACCTCGCGTTCAAGGTCAAGGCCAAGGAGTACATCCGACGACCTTGCAAACATGCATCACAAATGTAACCTTGAAATAAGCATTGTACACCTGGTAATCACCAAACAAAGAAACAGCTGCTCGCATTCATCGAAAATATGCACCGCAAATGTAACCTTGAAATAAGTCGCATACACCTGGTCTTCACCAAACAAAGAAACAGCTGCTCGCATTCAAGGCCGAGTTCTTGTGAAGGATCAAGCTATTTTTCAAGGTCAAGATCGTGCTCAAGGCCAAGCTCTCGTTCAAGGTCAATGTCAAGGCCAAATAAATATCAAGTTCTTGTTCAGGGTCAAGATCTCACTCAAGGCCAAACTCTCGTTCAAGGTCAAAGTCAAATAAAACATCTGCTCGCGTTCAAGGTCAAATAACAATCACACACGTGGGCGTTCAAGGTCATTATGCTGTGACGTCATTTTGGCATGATGGTGAGACCCCTATATACCACTACTCGAAATCATAAATGGACATTTACACACAGAGTCGCCCTTCAACATAAACCTAGATAACCAACTTATAAACAACTATGTTTCTACACACCGCGATAAAATCAAATTGCTATACGAAAAACTAAACACGGACATTCAAAACCAAAAAGAACGCGTGATAAATAAAACTAACGAAAATAAAGAAATTTTACCGGATGTACCTGAACAAGTATTTGTTGACAATAAACAGAAACAAAGCAAAACGACCAACAAATATAAACCAGAAAAAATTACAACTATCGACAAAAATCTTAAAACTGCAAAAATTAACACTACACATGGCAACACTGTCGACAAAATCCACTTATCCAATATCAAAAGACCTCGAAAAAAATTAGTAACAAAGCCTAAATTTCAAAATATTTCAGGTTGGGTTGGGTCGCCACCGGACAAGGAACAGAAATAAAGAACATAACGCAAAATCTAGGGATTCTGCCAGTTAACCTGGGTCCCGCGAAACTTCAAAGGGCAGAACATACCCTTGTACATTGTTATAATTTTGAACCTGTGTATTTAGAATTTAGTAATCTTAACAGGCAATTTAGTAATCTTAAGGTTATTTTTAGTAATAATACACTCCTAGATAGCGATCTTAGCGATTATTATAGAATTGCCAATTTCAGTCAAAAATTAGTTTTCGAAAAAATAGAAAATATTAAAATTCATCATGAAAATCGTACAAAAAGAGGACTAATCAACGGTCTAGGATACATTATAAAAGGGGTTACAGGCAATTTGGACGCTGATGACGGAAACAAAATTTACAAAATTCTTAATCACCTACAAGCTAACGAAAAAAGCATTGAGAATCGGCTAAAAATGCAGTATTCCGTCAATGACGCAATTATCAAAAACTTTAACGAAACTATTATAAATATACAACATAACGAGTATATTTTAAAATCAAGAATACTGCAACCCAATGAAATTGTCATGAACGGTGTCACACACCAAAATTTACTTTTTGCCAAAGATTTGTTTAATCAGCTTATTATATTATATAATGCCATCCTAAATACCCTTCAAGACGTTGAAAACTCTATAACTTTTTGTAAATTAGGAATTCTACACCCAAACATTATTAAAACAAAAGATCTATTTTACGAGCTACAAAAAATTCAACAACACTATAAAAATGAACTTCCTTTTGAACTTAAATTCGAAAATATACTTGATTTCGAAGACATTCTAAAAATTAATTGCAATATAGATTATAATCGAATTTCTTACTTCCTCTCTTTACCGATTGAATTCGAAACAAATTTTAACTTGTACCATTTTATACCTATACCTACTAAATATGAATCAGAATTTGTCACAATTATTCCCAACGTAAGATATCTCCTGATATCACAATCTGGTAACATAATTAAACCTCTAAGTGATATATGTACCCACGGTAAACCGTATCATTGTCCCAGCGTTTTACAAACAACTAGCAACGCCAGCTGTGAAAAAGAAGTCCTGCTAAAAGACAACTCGAACGAGTGCACCTTTACAAAATTAAAGATCCTAGAGAATCATGTAGAAATCGTTCCGGAATTAAACCAGTTTTTAGCAGTTTTCCCAACTGATGAAAAAATTCAAACACACTGCGAAAATCAAGTTGAAACCAAAGAATTAAAAGGAATATTTCTTATAAGAAAAAGTCAATGTACATTATTATTCAGGAACCAAGAACTGTTCTTTCAAGAATCAAGTTTTGGAAGCCCGCTGGTGATAAATACACCAAACCTGAGGGTTAAACCAGAAAACATACTTAAATTCCAAATTGAGCTAAGGAAACTAAATTTCGCATCTCCTCACTTAAACCCAGTCAGTCCCATCTATGATGATGCTGCAGAGAAAATATACACACCTAATTTATGGACCATGGCACTATACTTAGTTCTAATAAGTGCAGCAGGCACTTATTGCATTTTACGGAGAAGAAGTATTCAAAAATTCCTTATAAGAAGGAATTCTAAGGAAATACACCAAACTCCCGAAGACATCAAGCTCAATCTTCCCAACGATGCCTCATTCTAAGGGGGGAGGAGTTATGGGTTTACTACCCCATTACCTTATAAAAGTATAATTTCCTACCATAAGAAGATACCAGAACAACGACCCGAGCGATGACCGCAATCGCGACGTAGCACCGTCAGCAAATTACGTGTCATCAATTTACGTTACATTTGTTTTATTTAATTTTATAGATATTAGTCTTGTATTAGAATCAATTGTAACAACTTGTAATTTTGAAATAAAAATTTTTTGTTTTTAAAAAGGACTTTTTGACAAAAGTATTTTTAACTTATATATATATATATATATATATATATATATATATATATATATATATATATATATATATATATATATATATATATATATATATATATATATATACAGGGTGTTTCATAATTGAATGCTGATCCTTAAGGGTGATAATCCTTGGATGATTTTAAGAAAAATTCTTTATATGAACATAGGTCCGCAACAGCTTTATTTCCGAGATACAGGGTGTAAATTTAAGAAAAAAATCTGTTTTTCTTCAATATCTCTAAAACCGCTTTGTATTTTTGTTTTAAATTTTGGTAGGTGCAAAGTACGCTTAAAAATACATTTTCTTCAGGATAAAGGTTTTTTTAATTTTCATCAGTGGCGTCCCTGTTAACATGCCCTGCAATATTTTTAATCAAAAAAATGATACGCCACTGTTTTTTTTTAAATAAATATTATTTTATAATTGCCTTCTATCTTCTCATAAAAATGGTCTCTTGACTTTTTTTTATCCGGCGTACGGTTTTCGAAATAAAGTTCATTCATTTGCTTGTCCCTACGTGATTTTATCTAGTAGTCTCAATTTCACAATTTGTGGTAACCTAAGCATCTAGGCTAGATTTTTATATTTTATAGTAACTATTATTTAGTTCTAGTAATTAAAGCCGTTAAAGAGTGGGATTATTTTGTAGGCTAGAAACATCTAGTATGCTAACAACACATTTCGTTGTTTTATAAACGCAAACAGTTAATTTAATTTTGCGTATATTTTGTCCAAAATGGTTAAGTTTTTACAAATAAAAAATGTATTTTTATGCGTGCTTATTATTAGAACTAAATAATAGTTAGTTACTATAAAATATAAAAATCTAGCCTAGATGCTTTGGTTACCACAAATTGCGAAATTGAGACTACAAGAAAAAAATCACATAGGGACAAGCAAATGAATGAACTTTATTCGAAAACCGTACGCCGGATAAAAAAAAGTCAAGAGACCATTTTTATGAGAAGATAGAAGGCAATTATAAAAATAACATTTATTTAAAAAAAAACAGTGGCGTATCATTTTTTTGATTAAAAATATTGCAGGGCATGTTAACAGGGACGCCACTGATGAAAATTAAAAAACCTTTATCCTGAAGAAAATGTCATTTTTAAGCGTACATTGCACCTACCAAAATTTAAAACAAAAATACAAAGCGGTTTTAGAGATATTGAAGAAAAACAGATTTTTTCTTAAATTTCAACACCCTGTATCTCAGAAATAAAGCTGTTGCGGACCTATGTTCATATAAAGAATTTTTCTTAACATCATCCAAGGATTATCACCCTTAAGGATCAGCATTCAATTATGAAACACCCTGTATATATATATATAGTATATATATATATATATATATATATATATATATATATATATATATATATATATATATATACTACACAGGGTGTCTGGAAAAGGTAGTGTACAAAATGCTACCACGTATTCGTGAGACTAAAATAAGACGATTTAACCCAACTTACCTATATCCAAAAGTGGTTCGTTAGGGAGATACAGAGCCCCAAAGGGGTACTTAACGATTTACTTTTTTGGCTCTAACTTTTGAACCGCCTTGTACAATTTAATGAAATTTTAATATTTTATGTTGGCCATAAAGACTCATAAAACCATACTACAGTAGATGTTTGACATCGTCAGGGAAGTCAGGAACGGACTTGCCACCACACTCTGTGGGCCTAATTTTTGACAGGTATCATTTTCCAGAGCTCAAAACTGATTTTTTAAATACTTTGGTCATTTCTCTTTGAAAAAGGTACTCTACGTTTGTTTCGATAAAATTAGCCGTTTTCGAAGAAATTAAGATTTTGTTTAACACGTTATTGAAATAATTTTATCAGAATACTACAATAAAAAACCAGTCGTTTTTATTTCGTTAACAATGTGTTATTGACAACACTTTTCAAAATTGTCTGACTGATTATACAAGAATTAAGTAATGGAGCATTATTCCTATAGCGAATAAGTATGCTGACATGCATCTAATTTATGGACAAGCACGTGGCAATTGTGTGGAGGCAGGAAGAATTTATTCTGATACATTTATTTTCCAAATCGACGTTTACCGCACCGAAGAACTTTTGAAAGGGTGGATCGTAGCTTAGGAGAAACAGGTAAAAAGTCAAGTGAAATAAAAAAACATTCTAAAAATAGCGAATCTTTTGCTAATCCATTTTAGGAAGTTTTTTGCCGCGCCGTGGTGGAGAAGGGCCTCCAAGAAGAGCAAGACACTCTCAGTTAGAGGAGGAAATTCTGGATGAGATTGCTGAAAATCCCTCTAATAGTGTAAAAAAGTTGTCGGTTCAAGTTCATGCGACCAAGTGGGTTGTTCATGAGACCCTTCGAGAACAACTGCTACATCCGTATCACGTCCAAAAGGTACATGCCATGTCTCCCGCTGATTATCCTGCAAGAGTCAATTACGCAAATTGGTTT
>OZ020189.1:91715874-91794469 GCA_963971165.1 Philopedon plagiatum
CTCTTCACCTCATTTGTGGAATGAATGCTAGCTCCGTCTTGTTGAAAGTATAAATTTCTTCTTTCGGCTAATGACAAATTGTCTAAAGAGTCAGATATCTCAGTTTGTAGAAATTCTAAATATCGTTCTGAATTTAAATTGTCTCTAAAGAAAAACGGTCCCACTATTCTGAGGTTGAAAATTCCGCACCACACATTAACCTTAAAACTATATTGGTCTTTACTCTGAATTACAAAGTCTGGGTTTTCGGTGGCCCACCATCTACAGTTTTGTGAACTGACGGTTCCGTTAGAGGTAAATGTAGCTTCATCCGAGAAAAGAACGTTCTTTGGGAAATTAAAATCTTCCTCAATCATACCCTGGAACCAGGCACAAAAATCGAAGCGGGCGTCATAATCCCTATCTTTTAATACTTGTACAAATTTAGGTTTGTACGGATGAAATTTGTTTCTTTTTAATATCCTCCGCACAGATCTTTCGTGAATGTTAGTGATCTCCGATATTTGACTAACTGCTAATTGGGGTGTTTCTGTGATCGACAAACACACATCCAGAGAACCTTCGTCACCTGTTACCGGTTTTTCATGGGAAACTTTATACTGATTTTCTACCGATCCCGTTTCTTTAAATTTATTGACCAGACGAGATACTGTGGAATAATGGAGGGATTTATCGGGGTGCCTCTCATTAAAAATTGCTGCTGTTTCTCTATGGCTTTTGTAATTATCTCCAGAAATTAAAATAATTTCTATCTTTTCCTGAAGAAGTAGTGTGGGTGCCATTTTAAGGAATAAAATATTAATAAACTTATGTAAAATATCAAACTTAGTAAGATGCGAGACATAAACCAATGACATAGGTTGAAATCAAACAAATTATAATTTGTTTGACATTTTCTGTTGTTTTTAACCTACTAGATTATTTGGTTGTTTTAATTTCAGAGCCTGCTTTGGTAGTTTTAAGTACAACTAAATAGACCTGGTTGTTAAATTTATGTGCGAAAAATCTTAATAAAATCTTGATACAGTCATTTCATTATATTCAAACCATTGCAACAGCGAGCGTCCGGCGAACACCTATTTTTTCGATTTTGTCCTGTCAATTGTTGAATTGTAGATCTGACTCCGTTAGATTTTTTTATGTGGGGATACCTAAAGAACCCTGTGTACAAACATCGACCCTTTAGGAATATACAAAATTTAGAGGATGTCATTATAAATTGTGTATTGCAAATAAATCGTAAAATGCTCCGAAATGTTAATCGAGAGTTGCGCTCGAGAACAACAGTACCTATGTATGGAGAGAAATGGTGGTCATACTGAGTTTTAAATTTTGTGCACCCAAGGAAAAACAATGATTTTTTGTGTTGTTAGTACAGAATTTGACTACTTTTAAGTTTTTCTTACATTGGTTTTCGTTTATAAAATTTCGATTAAATAAACAGGTAATTTTTTGTTTATTATCTATTTTAATCCCCTTAACTTTACAAAAAGTCGAACTTCAGATATATTTAAGACGATTAAGGTTTTCTCAATGTAATCTCATTGAAATGTCTCTAAAATTTTGACACTGCTGCTAGATACAAATCATTGTAACAGCTAGCGTCCGGCGAAACCCTATTTTTTTAATTTTGTCCTGTCAATTGTAGAAAAAACTACTACATTCGTATATTTTTATCCAGATACATGGGCTTTACATTAGGCAAGCTATCTAAACGGCAAAAACTGGAAATTTGTAAATCGTTAAAAAAATATTTAAAAAAAATTGAGTTTTCCAATTTTTTTAAATAAAATCTTAAAATTTTGCACAAAGACCTAGAATTTAATTCTAAGCAATTTTTTCAAATAACTTTTTTTGATATCTCGTCAACTAACCTCACTTTTTGTAAATTAACAATTTTTTTTTTAATTTGACGCTATACCAGTGGTCACGTGACGTATGTCAAAATCGATTTTTAGGTTATCGGACATGCAGAACCGATCCCCTGGGAAAGTTTTTCCGATACTCTCCTAATAAAAATTTTTCCCATATGTTGCGAACTTTTTGCCGGTCACTGTATATATATATATATATATATATATATATATATATATATATATATATATATATATATATATATATATATATACATATATACAAAAGACGACAAGATGGCCGACAGTGAAGTTAAGCCGGTCAAAGTGCTCTGCATTTTTTGCAAAAATGCCGCGGTAAATAAACGAGTTCAGTGTACAAACTGCAAGAAATGGTACCATAACTCCTGTGGTGTGAAATCAACGAAAAAGTGTTGTGAAAACCAACAATTAGAGAGCCTAAACGAAGAAAAACGTGAATCCTTGAATGTCGACAATGAAACAAACATTGACATCATGGACGACCTCGACAAGGATGGCAAACTTGAGATGTCCTATTTAAGGCTACTGATCGCCGAACTAAAAAGCAAGAATCAAATCTTGGAAGAGAGCAGAATACTATGGAAAGAAAAAGCAAATTTTCTTGAAGAAAAATTAAAAGCTATGGAAAAATCATATCAACAAAAAGTGCAAATGACTGCTGATAGACAGGCAACCCAGATAGCACCAAGAATCGATAATCAAGAAATAGCCCCTGCAATACAGGCAACCCGGGCAACACCGAAAATGGATAATCAAGAACCAGCCCCTGCAATACATGCAACCAGTAATGGTGGATACGCAGGCGCAGTTAGCAACCAACAGAAACGTCAATCCGGAAAAAATCAACTGAAAACAAAAAATCAAAACAAACTGATTGACGAGGAATGCCCACAGCAAGATTCAGATGATCATAATGAAGAATGGCAAATACAGAGACGGAAAAAAAACCGACATGCTCCAGAAAATCGACCAAAACCATTAGTATGCACTAGTGAAGAGGAGACTGGCCTAAAGATCGCCGAAAAAAAAGCATATGTGTTCCTATCAGGATTTGCTCCAGAAGTTAACACAGAGGATATCATGTCCTTCCTAAAAGCTAATAACATAGAAAAAGGTTGCAAATGTGAAAAAATGAAAACCAAAACAAATAAAAAAAGTTCTTTTAAGCTGGAAGTCCCAAATGACAGTAAGAATGACTATCTGAATGCTACACTGTGGCCTAAAGGTTCCATTGTGAACCATTTTTTGAACATCCAACGCCGAACCAGGGGAGGATCCCTATGGAACAGGGTACCTTAAGAATAAAATTCAGACTACTGAATGCCAATGTAAGATCGTTACGTAATAAAGTGCTTGAGATGGAAGCAGCAATAATGGAAGAGAACCTGGAAATACTTTGTGTGACTGAGCATTGGCTCATGAAAGAAGAAATGGAGGCGCTGAGTATGGACATGTTAAAAGTTGGAAGCTACTTTGCCCGTAAAGACCATAGAGGAGGAGGATCTGCAATATTCTATAGGAATACCTTGGATGTACGACCCTTAGATCATTTAACAAGGTTAAGTATTGAAGGAGTTATTGAAATTAGCTCAATATTTATTAATAAATATAACCTCTATGTAATTTCATTGTATAGACCTCCAAACGGTTCCTTTAATTCTTTTATGGAAGTGCTTGAACAAGTACTGGTAAATCTAGACTTAGCTAAAAAAGTTGTTTTTGCTGGCGACTTCAATGTACACTTCGGTACTGCTGACAGAGAGTGCACACTGCTTTGTGATGGCCTAGGGAGTTACGGCTTCGCCTTAACGCACAGTGCACAAGGCAGGGTGCATGCTTAGATAATATCTTTGTTAATTTTCAAGTGCATTTTTTGGCATCAACAGTTGATCTTCACCTGTCAGATCATAAATGTCAGAGAATTGAATTCGATGTGGATGTTTTACCAAAAACAGTGGTAAGTGATAAGAAGGTTTGTAGGCCAATTACTCAAAGGGGTCTGCAAGGATTCTACAATTACGTAGAAAATATTGAGTGGGATACTTTGTTACTAGGTAATAACTTGAGTGTTGAGGAGAAATTTAATGCATTTCTTGGTGAGATAGAGGGTGCCTTTCTGCGGCCGTTCCCACAAAAAACTTATGTTGTGAGATCAGACCAGTCGAATAATATCTCTTGGTTTGACAATGAGCTCAGAGAAATGCGTGAACATTTAAAGTTTCTTACTGAGACATATAATCAATATAAAAATGAAGCAAACAAGTCCGAGTTAAAAAACTATCGTAATCAATATAAACTTGAAATAAAAAAAGCTAAAATTAGAGCAAATGATAATCTTATAAATAGCTCAAAAAATCCTGTGAAAACCATGTGGAACATATTAAATGAAAAAAGAGGCAAAACATCAAAAGCCATTTCAAATGATTCTGTTGATATCTCACCTGATCAATTTAATAACTACTTCTCAGAAATAGCAAAAAATCTCTCAAGTAGTATCGAGACTGTTGATAAAGATCCATTTACGTTTTTAGGTAAACCAATTTTAAATAATAATAACTTATTCACCTTTAGTGAAGTAAGCTACAACGAGGTTAGGGATATTATTTCTAATTTAAAGAATAAGAAGAGTACTGACATATCAGGATTGAACATTAAACTGATAAAAACAATAAAACATATTATAACAATTCCGCTCACAAAACTAATTAACCTATGTATAAATGCCGGTGTTTTTCCAGATAAATTAAAAGAAGCCTTAGTAATACCTGTATTTAAAAAAGGAAATCCTCAGAGTACTGAAAACTATCGTCCAATTTCCCTATTACCCATATTCTCAAAGATCTTGGAAAAATGCATTTCTGTTGGGGTCACCAGATACTTTGAATCAAATAACCTCTTCACTACATGCCAATTTGGTTTCCGGAAAAACAAAAACACGGTACAGGGTATTCAAAATTTGGTGACTTATATATGTGGGGTATTTGAGGCAGGGGACTATAGCTCTGTATTGTTCTGCGACCTGAGCAAGGCATTCGACTGTGTCTGTCATGGGATTCTCCTGGAAAAGCTTAAGTACTACAACTTTCATCCAAATAGTATTCAGCTCATTAAATCATATTTGAGCCACCGCACTCAAATCGTGAAGATGGCTGGTGGGTTGTCTGCAAGGAGGAGTATTACTATTGGGGTGCCCCAGGGCTCCATTCTCGGTCCCCTACTCTTTCTAATATATGCAAATGACCTACCCAACAGCACCCAAACTTTACCTTCAAGTTTTACCCTCTTTGCTGATGACACAACAGTCGCGGTGCGAGACGATTCACTGGATGGAGCTCAGGAGGGGCTAGGGCGGGCGCAGCGAATGACGGCTGATTGGTTTGCATCAAACAGGCTACTATTGAACAGGGAGAAAACCCAAATGATGGTTTTTTCTCTTAGAGAGACTGGTGAGGTGAATAGGAATGTTGAAAGGGTTAAATTTCTGGGAGTTTGGCTGGATCCTGGGCTGAAGTGGGATTCCCACATTGAGAGTGTGTGCAGCCGATTGAGAGGTAGCGTATTTGCACTGCGGGGGTTAGCAAATAGCGTTTCCAACAAAATCTTACGAACAGCCTATTATTCTCTTGTCCACTCAGTATTGACATACGCCTGCCTGACGTGGGGCCATGCTCCCCAGAGATGGAGGGTGTTTGCGCTGCAGCGAAGGGCGGTGCGGGTCGTCGCAGGGTTGGGATATAGAGACGACTGCAGGGGCGCCTTTGTCGATCTGCGTATATTGACTTTTCCCTCGAGTTGCATACTTGAAAATTTAGTTTACATAAAAAACAATCCTGCTGAATACCAGTCTTATAGCAAGGTACATGAATATGATACGCGAAATAAAAACGACTATGTCGTACAGTACTGTCGACTGAAACGCACTCAGAGTGGCCCCGGATATCTCGCAGTAAAGTTTTATAACAAGCTGCCGGAGGGTGTGAGGGAGTTGCCAGCAAGGCAATTTAAGGAGGCTTGTAAAAATATTTTATTGAATAGAGCATTCTACAGTCTGAATGAGTTTTTAAATTGTGATCTAAGTGTCGTGAAATTCTTTTGATTCTTGTTGTTCTCGATGTGTTTTGATTGTATTGTTATATACAAATTCCATTTTTAATGTGACCTATGACAGTCGTTTTAAATATTATATATTTTAGATTTTTTTTTTAGATCTAGATTTTTATGGATTTTATTATGTAATGACCTGTGTAAACACTATGTGTACTAGCATCAATAAAGATATTTGTATTTGTATTTGTATTTGTATATATATATATATATATATATATATATATATATATATATATATATATATATATATATATATATATATATATCTATATATATACATGCATTTTGTCTTATACGCCTCCAAAATATATACGCTTTGGACGCATACGCCTCAAAAATCGGAGGCGAATGCGAAAAATCGGAGGCCAAAGCGTATCCCCGTGTATATTGGTCGCAAACGGTTCGTAGGGTCATAAATATGCGTTGTACCAATTTTAGTCTGGAGACGTTTTGGTAGTGTACACACGCACAGTTACACAACGTAGTTCACCATAATTCCACCACGTGGCGCTACGATCTTATACAGATATACACTAGGACAATCTGCTGTACGATCTGGTCTCCAAATAGGAATTGCATATTATACCTCCGGAAAATTGGCAACATTGTTAGGAGGCAAATACGTACGAAGAGAATATCAATTAAAGATACACCCATTCCGATATTTATTATTTTGACATTTGGTTATAACGAATCTTATTTGGTTGCAAAATTACATTAAACCAGTAGAAATTATTGAAATGGTTTTTTGTAGTAACGAATTTTAAGGATTTATAGGTATCTTAGGAGGGTTTATTTGGTTTTATGGGTTATAGGTACTCATTTTGAACTTGTAAGCGGGATATCTTAAGTAATCCAAGCTATTTCTGGAATGATTTCTGTGTGATTTTAGGCAAAGAAAAGTTCACAACAATATTTCATGGAAAGTGCTTCATTTCCAGTACATAAAGCATAAAGCGTCAAATTAAAAACAAAACAGCTTATTTTTTTTTATTTGGAAAACTGCAGAATCTGTTTATTTAATATTTGATATACCTAAATAAATAGTAGGCATTTTTGGAGCCCAAATTTTTCGTGTATTAAATAGGTTTTCTTTGATTAGAAAAAAATAATAATGTTTTTTGTCAGTTTAGTATCTCTTTTAAATAAATAAATAAAACTATTTAAACTAGAAAAACATACAGGGTGTTTCAAAAAAGATGTGCTACTGCTTTAATTGAGATTAAAAAAATAAGACGAAAAGTTAATATGAAGATGGATGCGCAAACGTTTGGTTTCCGAGATACAGGGTGTTAAAGTTTTACAATTTCTTTTCAGTTTTTTCAAATTATTTCGAAAATCACTTTAGTAATTTGGATGAAATCCGTATTTCACATTGAACCCCTGTAAAATCTAAACGGTTTGACTTAGAGCAAAATGGTGTACAAAGCTTTAATAATTTATCTAATGGCGTCAATAACCAGATTGATTAAAAGTATTACACTTTTTGGTTTACGTGTAGGTAGTTAACGTCCTTAAATAGAGTATTAAGAATTAAGATGGGGATATGAAACCCGTTTTGCTCTAGTCAAGCCGTTTAGATTTTACAGGAGTTCAAAGTATCCAACAGTCAATATTTAAAAAAGTTCAAGATAGGATGGTACCTATATAAGATATTCATGGGCGCCCGCAGACTTTTTTCTCAGGGGGGGCAAAATGAAAAAAATAATTTTAAAAATTTTATTTGTAGTGATTTGTACAAATACACTAATAATTAAAATCAGAAAAATTCGGTCAAGTGCAAGCTATACTTTCACAATTAGTGTTCCGTGCCATTAGCCCCCCCACTTAACCTGAGCATACCTTGGCCGCCCAATCTCCGCCCATCTCCCGCGATACCCGCCGCCGACAGCACCAACGCCGTATCACATCGCGTATGCGCGGAGCTGAGTGGGGGAGCGTTTCGACTGAGCCAAATTAAAAATTTTGAAACACGTGTAAAAACAAAAGTTGTTCCTTACATCGTGAGAAACATTTTTTGGCGAAAAACTTTTTCTCTAAAACCAAAGGTTCAGCAGTTTTTTTTCTGACAACCCACGAAGACCGAAGTCTGAGTACCTACTATGTACCGTGGGTGTACTGGGGAATCGACTCACACATCCAGAGCTGGAAACACCCGTAGGGATTTTACCTGCCCTTTAAGAGGATGTGTACCACCTCGGTCGAGGAAGAATTCCTCTACCACCTTCCAACAACAATCATAAAATATCCATGGTCGAAGCGGGATTCGAACCCGCGCCTCTCGGTGGCAAACGTGGCGCCGTACCAACTCGGCCACCGGAGATCCCCCCCCCCCCCCCCGGAGTTATAAGGAAATAAACAATTAAATTGTTTATAACAATTGATTGCGCTACGATAATTTTGGCTCAATCTACACCTAATTCTCAATGTTCATGATTTTTTTCAGATTTTTCTTAGCGTTTCTTTTGGTGATGAGGGTGGGGGACAGCAATTTTTAGGCGTTTTTTCCTTAAAAATGTTTAAAAAATCTCATAAAAAATGCATAAAAATACATCGTATTGTTAAATTCGTCCTTCAATCAGCCTTCATTTTTTTTCCATTTCCCTATTTACCCCCTAAAATTAACCCCCAGAGTCAAAATTCAACGTTTTCTATTTCACGTCTATAATTGGGCCACCACACTATTTCTGTGCTAAATTTCAAATTTGTACATCCAATAGTTTCAGAGAAAACCGCTTGTGACAGACCGATGGACGGACACCAAGGTGATTCCGTTTTGCTAATTTTAGCACGGAACACTAAAAAAAAACATGTTAAAAACTTCTTCATAAAGTAAACATGCAGGCTGTACAAAATTTATAGTAATTTGGTTGCCGTGCAGGTTGCATTGAGTTAGGACTGGGTTTAAATAATATTCCTAATCCTAATTGATGTTTTGGTGCGTGGCATTGTAAAGATGTTCAAACATCCCAAAAATATACAACATTTATCTTAAAAGGAAATATTATTTATTACAAAAATAATAGATATTTGGCAATTCGTCCAACAAAAAGTACGAATTATGACAATCTCACAATCTCAGGGGGGCCACGACCCCACCCTGGCCCCTCCCTGCGGGCGCCCATGAAGATATTATTATACATGAAATGTGTTTTGAATATCACGTCCTATTTAAAATAAGCAAGTTGACATATTTTTCCGGTATAATAGGAAGCACCAGATTCTCGAAAATAATTTAGCCGAAAGGCCCCCAGCGACTTTAATATACTACCTGCCAAATTTTTAATTTTATTTCATTTTAGTTTTTCCTATATAGGTTGATACAGTTCCCAAATAGACACCCTGTACATTTTTTTAGATAAGCCACCGTTTTAGAGAAAATATAATAATGGTCTTCAATTCACGTCCTTGATATTTAATTTTATTGGATCCCATAATTTATTTCTATAGGTATCCAATATTTTGGGCACCTTTATAATTTTATAAAAATCAAACAGGGACTTTAAAAGAAGATTTTAAAGTTTTTCCCAAAAATGGTTGTTCGTATTCAAAATAATCAAAATACATTTTTAAGCTTGTTTATTGCTTTAACTGAAAGAACTAGTAAACTGACAAAAAATCATAATCGTACAATTTTTTTCTTAAAACTTTACGTGTACCTGGATCAACTGAAAAAAAACTCATAATAGAAATTGTTTAATTTTGTCTCCACAATTATTGTATTACTGACATTTTGCATAAATATGATCTTAGTGGCTTCTTTAGAGGGTTGTATGAAGAAGCCGGCAGTATGATTGATAAAACGTTACCAAAAATATTGAGCAATTTAAAGCAACTGAATTTAAATTCTCTAGCTTAAAAGGTTTTTACCCAAACTAACAAGAGATAACAATTAGAGTTTAATTTTATTATAAAATTATTAAATTATTAAAAAAAACAATTTCTATGCCTATGGATTTATATTTATCATAATTTTGATTTGGTATTTTTGTCCCATAAAATTACGTCAATGTACCAAATTTTAGCATACATCGTTTTTAAATTATAATAAAATAAAGTGTTGTAACAAATTCTTTTCAAAAACAACCTTTTATTATTTAGATGTACGAAAACAAAAAAAAATAAGTATAGTTTTTTCATTGTGGCATGGGTGCAGGGTTGGCAAAAATCATGATTTTAAAAAAAAAATCAAAAAAATCAGATTTTTTTGATTTTTTAAGTTTGTATTATTTCATTATTGTTTGTTCAGATGTAACACAGTTACAATAGTAAATAATTAAAATGCAGTAAACATTATAATAATGGAGTAGAAAATATAAATTTAATAATATTAATATTAATTCAAACTTCAGCAAGCGAAACAGAAAACGGTAATTTTAAAAACACAAACAAAAAACAATAGGTACATACTATATAGCTACCTATACCCTATACCAGTGGTTCCCAAATGGTGGTCCGCGGCCCCCTAAGGGTCCGCAGGTTATTTTGCGGGGGTCCGACAACCTTTGCTTTGAAACACTTGATGCCCTCTTGCACGACGATGTGTGCACAAACTTTCTCTGAATACATTCTGCTAAAATCCAAACAAAGAAATCGGCTGGATGTTGCTTCAGATCTAAGATTAAAAATTTCCATTCAGATTTACTAAGAAGGTTTAAGATTTAGTACTGGTTTAAATTGAAATCTAGTTGGTCAGTTATGATTTGACAGGTTTTTGTCCTGTCATTGTTAAGTCGTTATTAAAAACTTATGAATTATTCTGATATTTCACCGATTTGCTTGGTTTCCAAATCATTTTCATCTTGGAATGAGTTGCTGTAATGAAGTTAGTTCTATTTTTGTCAAAAGTACTTACTAAAATTGCCCTTTTCTTTACAAATTTGTGAGAAAGCTCAAAAATAAGTTCATAGCATAAAACTTAATTGTCTTATTCTTACACTTGTCAGTTTAAAACTTTTGGTTGTCAAATTAGACCGCACTACGTTGGAGAATCTGGCTGTTCAAATCTTAGACCAGATTTAGAAAGAACTATGACAGGAAAAACAGTATTTCATTCTTCCGATTAAAATCCAAAACTGATGATTGATATATTATATTTTTTCTGCTAGAAAAGAGAATATATTTTGTTCAGTTTAGTTCAGTTTTTCAGTTACTTTTATAGGATGCCGTTTTTATTTATAAATAGCATGATGCCTTTTGGTGCAAATTACCAAGCCATATTAAAGGCATTGAATAAATCGGCACTTTTGAGATACATATTTTTTTAACAAAGGTTGTTTTTTTATTATTTTTGAAGCTAAACTGTTCATGGGGGTCCGCATGTTACTAATTTCTAATTTTGGGGGTCCAGAATTTCGAGACATTTGGGAACCACTGTCCTATACCTATTATAATGGTAGATAATAAAATCAAGTCGAGTTAAAATAAAATAATCATTCTCGTAATTATTATGTAATAATAAAATATCATTATGAAGAAAAATGATTTAAATCATTGATTTTTTTCAAAAAAATCACTTGATTTAAATCACGATTTAAATCATGATATAAATAATTTGATTTAAATCAAACCAACCCTGCATGGGTGGATCCTAATAAAAGTAGTATCAAAGTTATTATATTATGTTAAATTTATTGCCTTAAAAGCTCGTCGCGCGCGAAAAGTTCATTAATTTTGTTTGGCAGGAATTGTAAGTAGATACCTCAGTATGTATTTTTTTCTTTTCTCTTCGCGCTACAAGCTTTTAAGACAGTAAATTTAACATAATATATTATATCTGTTTTAGTGATAACTTTGATACTACTTTTATTAGGATCCACGCATGCCACAATGAACAAAGTATACTTATTTTTTTCGTTTTAGTACATCTAAATAATAAAAGGTTGTTTTTAAAAAGTATTTTTTACATTTCATTTTTAAAATTTTAGTTACGTCTTATTCTATCCATTTTTGATAATGCATCATTATTATAAGACATTTTACCTGTTGTTGTATTCTACTCGTCAAACCCTACCATTGGATACCCATATCAAGGGGATTGTGAAGAAAACGGTAATCCGCCATCTTGTGGCGTCCGCTATATTGCGTTCAGAATGACGTCACAGCTTATCTTATTCTACTCGTCAAACCCTTTCATTTGATGCTCATATCAAGGGGGTTGTGAAGAAAAAGGTAATCCGCCAACCTGTGGCGTCCGCCATGTTGGGTTAAGAATGACGTCATGTAGCTTATCGTATTCTACTCGTCAAGCCCTTTCATTTGATACCCATGTCAAGGGGATTGTAGAGAAAAAGGTAATCCGCCATCTTGGGGCGTCCGCCATATTGGATTTAGAACAATATTACATATACTATATTGTATTGTCACCGGACTTGTACACGTGTGCAAAATTTCAAAGCTCTAGCTTAATTAGTTACCAGTCGAAATTTTGATTGCAATATTTATCCTAAACATACATACGTACATACATACATACATACATACATACAAGCAAACTAACAGGTGAAGTTAAATAAAAGCTTGTAAAAAAAATGATTTCAAAATTATTGTAATTTCAGAGCCTATTATTTTAGTTTTAAAATAAAGATATTTTCAAATTAAAACGCTCAGCTCAACCAGCTCAAATCAACGAGCTTCCTCTGAACCGAACAAGAAATAATATAAAATAATACGAACGTTAAATCCGGAGGCCGAAACACCGTGTATATGCTCAAGCGTAGACACGCATAACACCCGACATGCAAAAATATAATAAATTTACTAGATATTTGGTAGTCGAGAGCTAAAAATAGATCAAGGTCGTGAAACCGGTTCATTTGCCTTAAATCAGCGGGCGTTAACAGAGGCAACACTGTCGGAGGCCAGTACGGGCGTAGCCCTTATACACATACACAACTCGAAGGCAAGTAAGACATTATTTGCTCGGAAGCGTGTTACATTTAACAGTTTACCGAAAAGCTGTATATATTTTTTTAATGAATTTGCTACCCCTCGAGTGGTGTCGAGATAGCCCATAAATTATCGTTCCTAAATATGCAAAATACACACCGTAAAACGCATTGGTTATAGTGGAGGCTTGGGTGCCTGCGTGGCATACGGAGGCCGAAAAGATAGCTATGCATGTATATATATATATATATATATATATATATATATATATATATATATATATATATATATATATATATATATATATATATATATATATACATATATATATATATATATATATATATATATATATATATATATATATATATATATATATATATATATATATACATAGACAGCGTGGCCCATCGAAAACGTACCGCAAGCATTGCAGGCTGGCAAAGAACTTTTCGACAAAATTCAAAAACACGGCAAGTTTGTTTGTCAGGGGGGCAACTTTTGACGCAAAAAGCATAGCAAAAGCTTCAACCCCCTAAGTGGGGGTGTCATCCCCCAAATTTTTTCGAATAGGAATAGGGGTCAAGTGATACATCGTTAAAAAGGGCTTTTAATTCCCTATACATTGCTGCTTCGTTTTTGAAAATCGATCCACTCGTTTAGAAAATATGGAGCTTTGAAATACCAACAATAAGTTTGACGAAAAATGCAAAAATCGATTTAATTTTACTTAAAAACTTGCCGTATTAGTCAAGTAAATGCTAAAACTGTTGTTTGCCAACGTGCATACAGTGATACAGGTTATCTTCAAACCGTTGCCGTACATTTTGGAGCACTTGCGGTGTCACTTCGCGACATACGTCAATGATTCGTCCCCGCAGATCTTCCAATGTGGCAGGTGGGGTGCTGTGAACTTTGTTTTTATGTACCCCCACAAAAAATAATCTAAATGACTTAAGTCGGGTGACCGAGGGGGCCACTCAATTGCACCCCTTCGTTCTATCCAGCGTCCTGGAAACGTGTCATTTATAATTGCGCACATTTAGCGAGTAATGCGGAGGAGCTCCGTCTTGTTGGAATATCAGTTCCTGTTCATTGTATGCAGGGCGTTCTCTATGATATTTGTTAGAGCTGGGTCGATGGAATTTTGTAGTAAATCCAGGTACATATCCCCTGTTAAATTTCCAGGAAGGAAAAAAGGACCTACAAAGAATCTGCAAATCAGCAAAAACAGCGAATTCTTTTCAAGGAATTTATTTCACTAATACGGTAAGTTTTTAAGTAAAATTAAATCGATTTTTGCATTTTTTGTCAAAATTATTGTCGGTATTTCAAAGCTTCATTATTTTCTAAACGAGTGGACCGATTTTCAAAAACTAAGCGACAATGTATAGGGAATTAAAAGCCCATTTTAATGATGTATCACTTCCCCCCTGTTCCCATTTGAAAATATTTGGGGGATGACATCCCCACTTAGGGGGTTGAAGGTTTTGCTATGCTTTTTGCGTCAAAAATTGTTCCCCTGACAAACAAACTTGACGGGTTTTTGAATTTTGTCGAAAAATTTGTTCCCAGCCTGTAATGCATTGCGGTACGTTTTCGATGGGCCACCCTGTATATTACATATATCACATAGCAAAATTCAAGAGGAATTTGATAGCACTGTTATACTTATCAAGCTGCATGTTCAAATAATTACTTGACTTAATTTATGTAAAGAACCTATTGCCGTATTCGATAATAATGAAATACATAATATATTATGCGATCTATAACGTAATACCAGAAAAATAATTGATTTGCTGTTTTACCAGACTAAATGAAAAAGAATACAACGAGTGAATGTTTTTTTATTTCATGTACAATTATTTAATTTAATAAAAGATTCATTTAGCAATATATGCTACAATGTAAACATTATTTCTCAAATAATAACAATTAAGCAAATTAGATTTTTTTTTATTTTTAGGATTTTAAGTGAGCTGTTGAACTGTTTTACTTTCACATTGATTATTATTAAAGAAATATGTTTGTAATTCTTTTTTAATTTAAATAATGTCTGTATGATTGTGGCGGATTCATATTTAAAAGATTTATTGTTTGGGTGTTACGCCACTCTACTGTTAAGGAAAATAAATATTTTTTAAAAATAATAAAAGTCACTGCGTTTAAACAAAAAACAAATCCTGAAAAAAGAAATGTTCTGTACACTGTCAGTGACTTTTAATTATAAAAAGTATGCCTGACCCTAATCTATCTCTAGTGTAGTATATATTCGGTCTAAAACCTAATCTGAAAATAATTTTTCTGACGTTTCGAGACCTAATATCTAGTCTCGTTATCAAAGAATCTAATACATTCAAACTAACTAAATTAACAATGAACTAAGTAATTATAAAAAAATAATTAAAAAAGGATACAAGAGTTTTCTGATGGAATTCTTCTGATTTTTTCGAAAATATTGCTCTGATAATGGTTTCGTGTTTTTTTCTGTCAGCATGAGTTTTGACATTAGTCAAAATGACAAGTCTTCAGGTAATGCAGGAAACATGACTATGTACCGTAGGACAAAAAAATATATAACTACCTATCTATTCAATAATAAAATTATTTTTACTAACTTCCTGTCTAAGTATTGGTAGCCAAATTCTGTTTATATCTACAGAAAAATTAGAAAAACATTTATCGTTATTAAGAATAATAGTAGCGCTTTCAATTAATTTACGCCTATTAGAGGAAGTTTCTCTAGATAAAATTTTAGAATTATTCCACTCTATCCTATGACCTGTTTCAAAAACGTGTTCACCTAATTTACTTTTAAAAAATTCGCGACGCCTTATTAAATCCTGATGTTCTTTATACCTAACACTAACTGGCCTAGATGTTTCACCTATATAAAATTTATCACACTGACATGGTATTTTATAAATAACATTTTTAGAAGCTTGATCTGCATTAAAAGGTTTAACGTGAGTTACAAGAGATCCAATGGTATTACGTGTTTTAAAAATTGTTCTGACATTAAAATTTTTACCTATTCTTTTGATTTGTTCTGAAATACCTGGAATATATGGAATTGTTAAGTTTATTATATCTAAATTATCATTAAAATTATTTTGATTATTATTATAATTATTATCAAACTTTCTAAAAGATCTATCTAAAAAGTCATTAGGGTAGTTATTTTCGATTAAAACTTTTTTAATAAAAATCTTTTCATTTTCTAAACTATCTCTATCAGAACAAATCATTTTAGCTCTGTCATATAAACTTTTTACTACACCTGTTTTTACCGAAGGAGCATGATTTGAGTTAAAGTTTAAATACCTATTAGTATGTGTTGGTTTTCTATATACTGACGTTTTAATTCTATTATTTTCTTTAAAAACTAAAATATCTAAGAAAGGCAAAGAGTTATCACTCTCCATCTCTGTAGTAAATTTAATAGTCGGTTCCCGAGAATTAATGTAGTCTAGGAAAACATCCAGATAATCTGCGTTATGTTGCCATATAGCAAAAATATCGTCAACATATCGCAACCAGACCGTAGGTCTGTTTGGATGCATCCCGACAACATTACTCTCGAAATCCTCCATAAAAATATTACTCATTAATGGAGAAAGTGGTGAACCCATCGCCATACCTAAATCTTGTTGATAAAAATCATTACCTAACTGAAAATATGCCGTTTTAATACAAAAAGTTAATAACTCTAATATTGTATTAATAGTTAATTTAGTTCTCTCGTGTAAATTATTATCATTTTCTAATCTATTACGTACAATAGTTAAAGTTTTATCTACCGGTACGTTAGTGAAAAGACTCACTACGTCAAAACTAACCATCAAACAGTTATTATTTAAATTTATTTCTCCTATTCTTTCGATAAAATGTTTAGAATTTTTAATATAGGAATCTGTATTTCCCGCTAACGGATTTAGAATATCTAATAAATATCTAGCCAATGAATGGCATGGCGAATTAATACTACTAACTATTGGCCTAAGAGGTATATTAGGTTTATGAATTTTCGGCAAGCCAAAAAAATGTGGAGGTTTACTATAATGCGGTGTTAAGCGCGACCTTTCTAAATCTATAATCTCATTTTTTTAAGGTCTATTAATTAGACATGTTAATTACCGTTCTATTAATAAAGTCTGAATTATTATTTATCTCATTTAACTCTCTACCTAATTTTTCATTCATTAAATTTCGAAATTTATTAATATGTATAACTTTTTGTCTATTAAAATGAAAAGAATAGCTATTATATGTTGAATTATCAATCCTATTAAAATCATTTCTATCTACAATTCGTTCTATGTTTTGTCTAATATTATTAATCTCATATCTAAGCTGTTCTTTTTTATACCTATGAAATTGAATTCGTTCCCTAACTAAAGCTTTATTTGCTCTCATTATAATGTTATTGCATCTATTACTGAAATAAGGTGACCTTAACCTAAGTCCTTTTGGTATTAAGTCATGTTGCCTGCATTTACACAAAAAAGTCATACTGTTCTCAGCATGCTGTAAGCTGATGTACGTTTTTTCTAAATTCCTAAAAGATAAAACAATGTTAGGCCCATACCTCAAATGTAAATAATGTCTGTATGATTGTGGCGGATTCATATTTAAAAGATTTATTGTTTGGGTGTTACGCCACTCTACTGTTAAGGAAAATAAATATTTTTTAAAAATAATAAAAGTCACTGCGTTTAAACAAAAAACAAATCCTGAAAAAAGAAATGTTCTGTACACTGTCAGTGACTATTAATTATAAAAAGTATGCCTGACCCTAATCTATCTCTAGTGTAGTATATATTCGGTCTAAAACCTAATCTGAAAATAATTTTTCTGACGTTTCGAGACCTAATATCTAGTCTCGTTATCAAAGAATCTAATAAATTCAAACTAACTAAATTAACAATGAACTAAGTAATTATAAAAAAATAATTAAAAAAGGATACAAGAGTTTTCTGATGGAATTCTTCTGATTTTTTCGAAAATATTGCTCTGATAATGGTTTCGTGTTTTTTTCTGTCAGCATGAGTTTTGACATTAGTCAAAATGACAAGTCTTCAGGTAATGCAGGAAACATGACTATGTACCGTAGGACAAAAAAATATATAACTACCTATCTATTCAATAATAAAATTATTTTTACTAACTTATAATTAAAAGTCACTGACAGTGTACAGAACATTTCTTTTTTCAGGATTTGTTTTTTATTTAAACGCAGTGACTTTTATTATTTTTAAAAAATATTTATTTTCCTTAACAGTAGAGTGGCGTAACACCCAAACAATAAATCTTTTTTAATTTTCCTTACATTACTTTGATGTTTAAAACAATTGTTTAGATTATTAAATTCTATTATTCCTTTATGAAAAACTGATTTATATTCTATATTGCATGAAACACTATTTAAAAACAAATTTTGTTTGTTTCTTGTATTATGTTAATGATTATCTAAGTTTTGCGATAAAAATTCCGAAAAATTCGTTGGTAAAAGATTCTTTTTAATTTTAAAAATAAATACAAAAACGTAAAAAAAGAATAAAATCTAACCATGTTATTTTTTTTAACATAAATTTAATTGGCGTATCTTTCTCTACATTCAAAATTATTCTCATTGGTTTATTTTGTAGTACTGGTAATTTATAAAAAAAGTCTTCATTTGGAGTTAACAGTATAAAAAATTAGGTAAAACAGTAGCATTATATACAGTCTCTTTAGAGAAAAAATGATAAATTTAAACTTATTCTTTTTAAATAATTAATTTTGGTGGCTACCTTTGATACAATCTGATTATAATGATCATTAAATTTTAATTTTGAATCTATTATTATTCCCAAATATTTGAAAGAATTGACAATTTGTAATTTTTCACCCTCTATTTCAATATCAATATGCCGTGCATTATTTTTTGGTAGTATTAACATAGATTTTGTTTTAAGAACATTTAATTTTAATTTATTCCCTCTTAACCAATTTTCTACATATGTTAATCTTCGTTAATTTTTTTAATACCATTATTTATATCATCATCTCGAACATAAATCAGTACCTATACCATCAGCAAACTCAATCTGTATACTAGAATTTTCTAGAACTCTATTCATGTCATTATATACAATATAAATAGCAAAGGTCCCAATTTACTAACTTGTGGTACTCCAATATTATTTAATTTTTTAATAGATGATTCATTATATTATTAATTTTTGTTTCCTGAGTTCTATTAAATAAATAATTTTGAAAGTATTTAAAAGCTATATCTTACTCCAAATTGATTTAATTTATCTAGTAATCTTTTCCTATCAATAGTTTCAAAAGCTCTCATAAAATCTAAAAACACTGCAATCATATTTTCTTTTTTCCCCAAATACAGTTTCGGTTGAGTAATTTCTTCTAAAATCAGCTTGAGATGGAACTATAGTAATTACGTAATTACTTTTACCTTTCCATTTTTAAGAACCTTATTCTGTTCAATAATGATTTTCTTCAAGTCTTTTTCATTTGTTACATCTTCTATTCCAAAAATTTTTACACGAGAATATCTTCTACTTTATAAGTTTACTGAATAATTATTTCCCAGCTTGTTTTCCACTTCATTCCTAAACTTTTCCACATCTTGTTTATTGTCACAATGCACTGAGAAAATTCATTTAATAAAAATTTTTGTTGGTCGGCTTTAATAACTATCATTAAATTTTTTTCTATGGTATTTAATTGCTACAGTTAAAGTGATTTTGCTACAAATGTGTTCTTCCGATTATAAAAGAAATTTTTAAAATAATAAAAGAAAACTATTGTCTTAATTAAAAACTTTATTTAGTATATTTTAAGAAAATAAGAGTGTTGTGACAAGAAAAAAATATTATATCGTTATGAAATAAGATATTATTATATTTTTGAATAACTGTTATTAATTTGTATTGTTAATTCTGTAAAAAAATTTCTTACTCCTTACTAAACACTGTTTTGTCTTTATTAAACCATTTTTATACAGTATATGATTTATAAAAAAAAATGTTGTGACAAGAAAACACTATCTTATCCTTATTAAGTAAAATATTATTACATGTTTATTAACCGTAATTAATAGGTTTATTACCTTTATTAAAGTATTTCTTACCCTAACTAAATTATTTTATAGAAAAGGGTCTTTGTGTAATTTCGGGCACCTTCGTCTATATTTCCGATGCCTAAAATTCGTCATAGATAATATACCCATCCCCGCAGCAAAATTGAGCAAAAGTCATTTTACATTAGTCACTCAACTCAACTGGTTATCAGGTCAGGCAACTGTGACCCGCGCGGCATTGGCGTTTTCCATTTGCCAGTTAGTTCCGCACTCAGAGCAAAAAATAGCCGGCTTTAATTTTCTTTACTATTCTAACACATTCGGTAATTAAAAGACAGAGACAGCTATTTCATTTCTGCCATTTTTTGCACTGAGGGCGGAACTGGTTTACAAATGCGAAACGCGATAAAATTTGCATCAAGTGCCGAACGGAGTCGTGAACGGGCATTTTACTGTTGTTTCAGTTTTTTATAATTTTGTTTCCTGTGGTCCTGTGGTTTTAATGGCTTGTTTAATGTACTGTTTTGTCCCAATGGGGGTTCGAAGAAGATATATTCCGATTCGAAGGTAAGTAACAATTTAAAGCCTAGTTTGTGCATGACCAATTAAGGAAAATTAAAATGGGTGGGTTTATTCTAGCAGCGCGTAATTAAAAAACATCAAACTGATCAAATATTCAGGTTTGCTCGGGATATTGACAGGTGATTTTAAATTTGTATCTACAGGTTACCTAATTTTAGTAATAATTTTTCCAAAAGTGCAAAAAGTAGCATATTATATATACCGCGGGACTGAAGTGACTTATCCCTTGAGTGGTTACTGCCCTCGGACAACAAACTCCATTAAATGGGTAAATCAGTCCCGTGGTGTATAATATACTATTTTATTTCTGTTTTTCGGTTGTTGCTTTTTTAAATTTTGATTACCAATTTAGACATACCATAATAAACTATACAAATAAGAAAATGAAGATTTTTTGAATGATTCTTTTTATTATATTTGTAGAAGAAGGAATTAATGATGCAAGTTTTGAGTTACTTGATGAAGCAACAGTTGAAAAACTGATTTTGAAATGTGGACCCCGGCTACTTTTCAAAAAATTCTATAAGCAGCTCAAAGAAAAACACATGACAGTAAGTGGTTTATAATTTAGAGCATGCTAAGTGTAAGACTAAGTGCTCTCATGGAATGCAAGCCTTTACGGCTTTGGCCAATGGAGAAATCATAGTTCTTGGCATTGGCTTCTTTATAGATATTTAAGAAAAAAAATTTCGATATTGTTTTGTCAGATGTTATAAATGACGAAATGATTTTTGAGTTAGGAAAAAATATTGAAAAACATCATTTACTGTTTGAAGAACTGTTTTCGGAACAGTTAAGACCTAAATTTCATATACTAACCCATTATCCTCATATAATTAAAAAATCAGGACCTTTGAAAAAAATATCTACTTTGCGATTTGAAGCCAAACATCGTGTTTTAAAACTGGCTGGTAATGTAGTAGCTTCGCGTGTTAATATCACTCGTACTCTATCCATAAAGCATCAGTTACAGTTTGCCGAAAGATTGATTTCCAAAAGAGGCTTTACAGACAGAGTTGTCCATTCTATAGCGCCATCAAGGTAACTGGGCAAGAATTAATGGAATTTAAAGAAATTAGTTCAGAATTTTCACCTAACATTTTAAAATCCGAATTTTTAGAAAGAAATATTTTTAAAGTCACTAGAGTCTCTGTAAGTACTATTGTTTATAAAATTAATGAATTTATTCTCTTAAGTTACAGCAAGCCTATTTTTGGCCAAATTACAAATATTTTTATAAATGAAAATAATTATATCTGTTTCATATACAAGGAAATAGATACTGTTTGCTTCAATGAACATTTATTTGCATATGAGGTTCAGATATTACCTAAGAAGAACAAATATATATATTTTAAAGATCTTATCTCTTTTGAGACATATGTAACTGTTAGGAGAGAAAAATTGTTTTTATCTTTGTATTAACAAATCTGCAATTTGTGACTGGGCATTTTACTTTTTATATTATGTTTAAGGAAACTGTATGTACTTTTAAGTTTTTTTTTTCCATTTATTTTATGCGAGAGTTTTGACTGTTAATTTTTTGTTTGTGTCGTTTAACAGGCATACTATGTACGTTTATGTGTGTACTGATTATGGCAGTGGTAGATTTAGTTTAAGTTATGGTAAACCTTATATGACATGCTTAAAAATATATTTAGTTAACAGAAACGTCAAACTTTAACTGTATTAGTTTAGCTGAGTTGGAACATTGTTATGTTGAAATTTTACAACCAAAAGATTGCTAAGGTTAAGAGTTTAAGAGACCTACAGGGTACCCATTGAGTGCGCAATTCATCAGTATCTCTTTAGATATTAGCGATATAAAGGAAAATCTTCAGTACAAAAGATTTGTAGTTCCTAAAGATGTATATTCTAAAATAATTTTCAACTGTATAGGGTGTCCCAGGAAAGTATGACAGTACCTATTTTAATTTTTTTAAATGGAACACCCTGTATATTTTTATATATTTTGTAACTAAAATTATAGACACAGATACATTTTATGTAACACATTCTGTACCACGATTAAATAGTTTCTGAGATATTGACATCTGAAAAGTGACCATTTCTACACTTTGGTAGGCTGTACCACCTAAACGGTGCATTTTGAAGTAAAACGGGTGGCATATTCCTATCTTAGTTTTGGATTATCTGACTGACCAATTTCCTGTTTCCCCGGAAATGAAAGGAAATCCTAAATTCCGTTGTTTCGGTAATTTCTGGTAAAACCGGAAAACAGTGTTTCTGCTTAGGGGGTGAAAAACTAAGATATTAACATGCAAGCCATTTTACTCCAAGATACACCGTTTAGGCTTTATAGCCTGTCAAAGTGTAAAAATGGTTACTTTTCAGATGCCAGTGTCTTGGAAACTATTTAATTTAGGATAGGCTATGTTCCATAAAATGTATCTAAAACTGACTGTATATTCCAAATATGTAAGAATATATACATTTCAAAAATTAAAATTGGTACTGTCCTACTTTTTTGAGAACCTTGTATAGTTGAAAATAATTTTAAAGTATATACTACGAGGAACTAAAAATCTTTTGTATTTAACGTTTTTTCTCTAACACTCATCTCTAATGAGATATTAAAGAATTACGCACTGTTTTATAAAGTTCCTATGTTAATTTTTTACATTACTCGCGTGATCTCTGTTTGGCAGGACCTATATCGTGGTCTCCGTTATCAGTAGGCGTATCTGACAAAATTGCAAAATTTAAGTTAACTCTATAGATAAGTAACATTTAAATTGTTACCAATGGAAGTAACTCTCTACTATATACCGGGTGATTCTCAAAATTCCCATTAAACTTTTTTATGTTTGGGGATGGAGAAATGAATTTGGCAGGATATCTATAGGACATAAATCTGCCTTAATTTGGTTTATCTGACGTTTTTATTTACTTTCTGTTTAAGCCGAAATGACTTCAACTTTGGATTTTTAAGGGGGACACTCTGTATATTATCCCGCTAACAGAAATACTTGTCTCTGTAGATTACAAATATACCAGGTTCGTGACCTTTACCTTTAATGGGTAGTTAGAAAAGAAGTAAAAACTCTGCCATAAGTCTACCGTGTCAGAGAGAGAATGGAATACAGTATCCTTTTGTTTCTGATACGTTAAGCCTATGCTAGGAATTTTATATTTTTTATCGGTTTCTGTAAAAGTTAGAGGTTACAAGCATAGTATATTTGTAATCTACAGAAAGAGATCTTTTGACTGACAAGATAATATACATGGTGTCTCGTTTTAAAATCGAAACGTGATATCATTTCCGGTTAAATCTGACGTAGGCGAAAATGATAGATTATTCCAATAAATACAACTTTAGGTCCTATAGACAACTTGTGAATTTCACTCTTTCATCCCTAAACATACAGAACACAACGTGTTGTTTAGTAAATACAGTTCTATTTAGGGCCGGTTTATTTATCCCTTGGCAAGTCATTGGCAAGTAACAATAACATAAGAGTGACATTTAGTCCATTTCAAAAGTCAACGGAAATGACAGTCTATACTGTTTTTGTTAGTTACCAATGACTTGCCAAGAGATGGATAAACTGACCCTTATGGACATAACTCAGATCTTCAAATTTGTCAGTTTTGCCCATTTGTAACGGTTATAGTATGTTTCATTTTAGTTATTTCAAAGTTTATTTAACATAAGTGTCAAACTTTAAGTTAGTTTATGTATTAGTTTTATTGTATTGAAACACTGTTGCATACAAATTTTACAGTATCGAAAAGACTTCTCTGTAGGTTTAGAGTGGTGTTTGGTAAACAAATATATGTAATGCTTGTTTCAAGACTTGGTTCAATATAATGCGTTTATCATCAACTAATTGTTTTCATTTTAACCCTTCTGAAGAAATCTCATATGGACAAATGTACTCAGATTCACAGATCCAGAACTGTTAAAATACATTTTTGTCAAATAATGGGTCAAGTGAATAAAGTTAATGCTTTTACTATATGTATATTCATCTTTCTCCGTTGTTTATTTTCCCCTGTATTCATTTTTTAAAATTAGGTAAAAGCTAGTACCTTTTATTCACTTTACTCAATGGCTGACTGCAGTGTATTAATCGGCGAGTTTAACTATATTAAAACGTTTTTAATAGTTTCATTTTTTGTTTTCCTTTATAAATCTTTATAGTTATATTGTTGTTATGTATTTACTTTTTTATATAATTTTAGATTTACAAGGTGTGTCTTTGATGGCTAGCCCACATAAAATAATCCTGTATCTCTTTGGGTAATGTAAATAAAATTTACTGTTAGTATCTTGGACCATCCAAAGAGAGATTCTCAGTTATGTATAGCAGGTTTTGAACTAGCTGTTAAATATAGCAAGTGGTAACATTACCGGAACATGGAACATTTTAGGTATATTTCGAAAATTGCGAATAAATAAGCTCTTTTAAAATAGCACAGTGTAGTCCTAAAAAAATATCTTATTAATAAACTTTCATAGTGACTCAGAAGAGGTACAGGATTGTTCTATCTTAGCTACTTTATAATTGAACCTTTTATAAAGCTAAAATTAGAAGTAAAATCATAATAAAGCAATAAAACAATATAGGTACAGCAACTCTAAATAAATATTAATAAAGACAATACAAAAAAAATCTTCCAGCTATTAAAATTTTTTCTTATTGCTATTACAATTTTTAATAAGCAGTAGTAAAATTTCCAGTACTGCTGAGAAAAAAAATAATAGGGCCTAATAAATGAGTTAATAAAGCAATAAAAAAATTCTCCAGACTATTAAAAAACTTATTGCGGTTATCAAAGTTTTGAGTAGACGGTAGCACAAAATCTAATAGGGCCCAATAAATGAGTTAATAAAAACAATACAAAAAAGTTATCCAGACTATTAAAAAAACTTATTGTGGTTATTAAAGTTTGAGTAGACGGTAGCACAAAATCTAATAGGGCCTAATAAATGAGTTAATAAAAACAATAAAAAAAGTTATCCAGACTATTAAAAAAACGTATTATGGATATTAAAGTTTTGAGTAGACGGTACCACAAAATCTAGTACTCTCAATAAAAAGTTTAGTAAGGTTTATTAAGTAAATTACTTGTTATAGTAAAAAATTTTATTAACGATAACTAAACAATTTTTAACACAGAAATTTTATTAAAGTTTTTTATGAAAAACACTTTAATAGTAGTAACTAAAGTCGTTAATTGGCGCCTATTTCATACATATTTTTTTTAGTGCTATTAAATTTTTAATAGCGACTATAAAAAAATTTCTCTCTGTGTGAATTTTAATTGAACCATCACCAAGATTTGCAATTTTTTTACTGGTACATTTATTTCTGCTGGGTTGATTTTTTTACCTAATCCCTCTTAGTTTTTCTTATTTTATTGAACGCTTTTTGGATAGACTGTTATTGTAAGTTCTGGATCAACTGTGTTTATAATTTTTTCTTGCTTTTGATTTAAACATTCACTAAATAATTTGTTTTTCTACATTTGTCTCGTTTTCTTGAGGACAAAAATCTATTTTCTCTTGTAACAAAACAATTTTCTCATTTAGCTCTTTAATAATATTCCTTGCTTCCAATAGTTCATCTTTACCTCTTATTATCTCCAAATATAAATTGCATATTTCTGATTTAGATTTAATTTTAGAAATATCACTTGATTCTTCATCTTTCAACTTGTCAGTTTCTGTATTTAATTGTGTACTATTTTTTTGTTCTGAACTACTATTTTTGCCTATTCTCCTTTTTTGTTTCTTGCCCATAAGATAATTGAATTGTATATTAAAAGCTTATACTGGGTCTCCCAAAAGTCCCGCATAAAATTAATATCAATTAAAGGAAAAAGATCTACGAAAAATGCTTGGACCCGTAAATTTTTATTTTTAATTGTGCGTTTTTTGAGATAAAAAAATATTATACAGGGTGTCTCATAGAACAGTTGTTACGTCTCTGACAATTTTTTTAAATGAAATGCCGAATTTTTTATTAGGTTTTCAAATTCTACGAAAAATTCGAAATATTTTTTATGTTGGACTTGCAATCCCCATTTTCAGCTGTTTCCAAGATATTGGCATTTAATTTGAAAAGTAAAACAAAAAGATTATCTATAATAAATTTTTATTTTTTACTAAAATGAAAATTCTAAAAGCGCAACAAATGCTGGAAAATAATTCTATCTGACACGCCCCTAGGCGATGGTAAAATCAGTTTACTGCATTCCTTATAAAATCAGGAGGTATTCTACTTGTTTCTGTCCTTATTCTTTCTTTGAGATCTTCAATGTTGTGAGGTCTGTTTCGGTACACTCTTTCCTTTAAATAGCCCCAAAGAAAATAATCCAGCGGTGTTAAATCCAGCGACCTAGGTGGCCACTCAATAGCACCCCTACGACTAATCCAACGGTTTGTAAAGGTTTCATCTAGGTACCTTCGGACCTCCACGCCAAAGTGTGGAGGGGCACCATCTTGTTGAAACCATAACATCTCATTTGGAATATCTGGATCCATCTGGTTAGGAAAAAGAACTGCTAATGCCGTAATTAAATCAAATGTTTAAAAATCCAAATAACGTTCAGCGGTAAGGTTCTCTTTAAAAAAATATGGTCCCAATATTCTATTATTTATTATGCCTGCCCAGACATTAACCTTACCAGCATATTGAGTGTGCGTCTCAAGTAACCATTGCGGATTATCATGAGACCACAATCGATAATTTTGTCTATTAACTTGCCCGTTCAGACAAAATGTAGCTTCATCAGAAAATAAAATATTACTTGAAAAGGCATTATTAGTATCAACCCTTGCCATCATTTCTTCGCAAAATTCAAGCCGTCTATCATAGTCATCTTCTAGTAGTTCCTGTACAAGAATGGATTTATAAGGATGTAATTTTTCCGTCTTAAAAAATCGATGTACTGTACTACAAGTAGCGTCATTATCTAACGCCAAAGTAACAACTGAAGAGTGAGGGTTTTCAGTAAGCGATAACATTAAATCGATTTTTATCCTCGGTTAGAACGAGTGGTCGACTGCTTCTAGGTAAATCTCTAACTGTACCCTGCCCCTCAAATTTATGGAATACCCTACTCATAGTCGACTGAGTAATTTGGTTTTCTGGATACTTTTCGTTAAACAAAGTACAAACCTCAGCTTGAGTTCTTATTTTGTCCCCACACCCCAACATAATTAAAATTTCGATGCGCTGCTTTTCTGTTAACATTTTTAGGTAATTGACAAATTACTTAAGTCAAAGTCAGTATTGACATAATTAAGGACAGTTGATGACAGTAAGATATCTGATTTATATAACATGCTCTAATAAATAAAATATGAACTAAAATTATTACCTTTAATAAAAAAAACTCTAAATATCAATATCTTGGAACCAGCTGAAAATGGGATAGCAAGCCCTACATAAAAAATATTTCGAATTTTTCGTAGAATTTGGAAACCTAATAAAAAATTCGACATTTCATTTAAAAAAATTGTCAAAGACTGTTCTATGAGTTACCCTGTATAATATTTTTTATGTCAAAAAATTCACAATTAAAAATAAAAATTTACGGGTCCGAGCATTTTTCCTAGATCTTTTTCTTTTAATTGATATTAATTTTATGCGGGACTTTTTGGGAGACCCAGTATATAAATATTTATATACAAATTTTATAAGAGCAATAGTGTCAAACTTTTGACAACTAGTTTACACTATTTTTTCCGTGTTTGTTGATTTCATATAGCGAAACGCAACTTTCGCTAAAAAATCAGTATCTATTATTCGATTACTTCAAAAACATTTAATTTATTTTTGTCCACGCGAAACAGCCACCAAAAACCATTGCACCCGGCACCACACGGCGATCTTCTATCATTTTCTAAAAATACCGCAGAGAAAATCATCTCTCGGGCCGTATTCACACACTTTTACAGAATCCAGTTGCGAGACCAAGTCAGGTCGGTAAGTGCCGTGTCTAGTTCCGTTTTCGACCCCGAGAAACCGACAAAAATTTACCAAAATGGGTGACGTTGATTCCTACTCCACAGCCAACTTCACCATCACCGAAAAGAAGACCAAGAAGGTCAAGAAAGTCACCAAACGCCAACAACAAGAGAATGAAGTTACGGGCAACGAAGTCACCACCATCACTGAAACGGAAACCAACGGAACCAGGGGGTATGTGTTGGCATTATAAGGACCACCGAAGGACACCGTTTCTGTTCTTGTTGCACTAAATAATACCCTATACTGCGTTTTATGTGACAAAGGGAAAGTAGTCAGTAAGACCATTACTATAAATTATTGAAACGCATCGCATACTTTTCGTCATATGTGATAGTTCGTGCATTTATTTATGATGTTGAGTTTATCCAAATAAATTACTCTGTTCTTACATTACAATGCATAGAATGAGATGCTTAAAAACCATACAGGATTTATTTACCTTTTACTTTATATTGAATGTAATGGTTTGAAACGAACGCATGATATGCTTTTTGGTATCAAGGTCAAGCTACCAACGTTCATTGTCTATCGTCTTCAGCTTTTCTAAGCCTTAACATTTTAATCGGTAATATGTATCACTTTCAGCTTTGACACAATACTTCTAAAGTTTTCTAAATTTCTATGTAACAGAATTATCTTGTAGTACAGGCCAAGAAATCTGCATTGTCTGCTGACGTTAGTTACCAAAATAAAGTGGAAAATATCGGGTGAGCTTGATTAATTTGAAATAAAAGGTATATTAGGAAGTCAAAGGCTCAGATATTAGGGACAAATCTTGTCAGTCATCGATAAACGTATTACCCAATTAAAAAAAAAGTCATAAAAATTAAGACATATACCGATATTTTTTAAAAAGCGTTTTCTTTACGGCGCGTATCTAAGGACAGTACCTGTTAGTAAATGTGTTTGATGTAGGTACATTTTGCACTATTCTTATTTTTTTACCAAACAGTTTCAGCAGATTCCACTAGTTAAAACACCAATGTTTAAATATAGCAAAGATCTTTCCATTGGCATATTAAAAGTTCCTTGTTAGCTACATTATAAAAACCAAAATTTTAAACTTTCATAAAATTTTATAAGTTATTTATCTAATTTTGTTTATATAGTAAATACCTCAATCCTTGTAACTCTTTTGTAACTTAAACTGAAATATTATCGAAATATACACATTTCAAATATTCTAAATTTAAATCGCTGACTGAGACCACCTACGGGAAATGTAACCTATTTCAAATATTTAGATTATGTCGTTTGCACGGTGAGTTGGGCACTGTTTTCTTTTCTTTCGCCACCTGTTTTGGAAATTTACAAAACTTTGGATTGAAAATATTCGAATCGCTGCCCACACGAGTACAGTTTCACAGAATTGCTTGAATTATAATTACGAATAGAATCAATAAATACGACTGATGGTTTTCTTTACGTTACTTTTAAGAATAAGATTTTTTAAAAACTTTATTGATAAATTTATGCGCCCAGGACCATTAAAATAGACCCATTTTCAGCGACCCACTAAGAATATTTGTTTCAAAAACTATTAGATTGATTCAGTTCAATGTAAAATATATTTAGACAGAACACTTTTCGCGATTGTAATTTTTTAGATTTGACCTTACGAAATATACGCGAGTAGATATTAAATAGGTTACATTTATTTATTAAGTATTTTTATTAAAACCGGAGATCACTATTCAGGCAAGCTTATAGGGTTTTTTACCTAAACCTATCATTTTTTTATAATTAAAATATTGGACACATTTAAGGTGATGTGATATCATTTTCGAAGCGCTAGTGTTGCTAAAATGTGCAGTAATTTAAATTGCGACAAAAGTGCTTCATTTTCACCAACATTTTTTTTTTACATTTGTTAAAACTAAAAACATATTTGTGTTGTCAATTTGTTCAAGTTTTTGTTGTTTTGTTTGTTTTAAAATTTAAAAGTAATTTACTAAAATACGGAACATTTTGCCTGTCCCGATATACGAATTTCAGGGCATCGTATACATATACAGTGCATTTTAAAATTTAAAAGCGGTCCATACGGTTTTACATGTTAAATTTTTATTCCCATGTTAGGCCCTGTTCTATTAAAAGTAGAGAGATACAATTTGACATAGGTAAATTTTAAAGTCTCCCCCAACCCAACCAAAAAATCCCTAAAAAATGCATTAATTTTTTGAAATGCTTTAATTTTGACACCCTTCTTGTTTTTACTTTTATATATCAGATGCAGATGACACACATTTTCTGACGTTTAAAACTTTATTGTCACCATATTGTATTTTTTTTTTATTTTAGACAGTAACAATAAAAACAACAATAATAAATACAAAAAAGCGGAGTTATTTAGATAAATCTTTCAAAGTGTTCACAGCCCAGCAGAGGGTACCCTAAAATATCATGAAAAATAAAATGTGTCATCGTCACCTGGTATGCAAAGGTAAAAAAACAATAATTACGAGGAGCGTAAAAAACTCATGTTTTTTGAAAAATAAATGCATATTTGTTACGTATTTCTTGAAGGTTTTATGGCATAATTAACGTAGTCTTAAGACTCTAAAAGTTACGTATGTCAAATTTTATCTCTATACTTCTAATGGAACAGGGCGAACCATGCAATTAAAAATGTTACATGCGTAAAACCTTATGACCCGCTTTAGAAAAATGCCCTGTATATTGGAAAAGATGACTGTCCCATTAAATACATCTGGCACGCTTATATTTACCTTTATAATAATATAAAATATTATCGATTTGACGCAATTTAAAAAAAAATGCCTTTATATGTTTCGTGCAAAGTAAAGTAACTATATCGAAAACAATTCAATATCCTTCAATTAATGTCGATGGACTTGACGAACAATATTTCTTTATTCTATACGAAAAGAATCATAACATACGAATAGTAATTTAAGTGACCTTGTCAAGACGAATGCAATGAGTAGTTACCAAGTTTCCACTTTTTGTCCGAAACTCTCTCAATGTGCCTACACCACAGCTCTAAAAAAATAGATTACCTACTTCCCATAACACCCGTTGTTAAAAAAATTGCCACATATGCAAAGGACGGCTCTCTGGGGGATTCAAGGATTCAAGTTTAAATGCTGGCACGTTGGCAGGTTTGTTCCTTGAAATACGTCAACAACAAACAACATGTAGCTCAGCAGAGATATACTTGGGTCAATATATAATTGGACTGATACTTGATACAAAACAGTTAATGCATAAAAGAGAGCTACTGCTACATGCTTTTTTCCAATGTATTCCAAAGGAATCCGATATACAGTAAAGTAAGAAGGTAGCATAGGAGTCGGGCGATGTCATGCTGAGCTTTCTTTACCCTTTATTGTAACGCTGCAACCGCGGTAAACGGAGACACGGTATGATATTGGGCGCAATGAGGTTCAAAAATACGTCTTTACTTGGTCAGCCACGTGGCAACACTGTGCCATTTAATATTATTATTTTTAATGTTTAAAGTTGTACGTTGAGTATATGGGGCCATATTTCCAAATGAGAGACTTTGTGAAGATATTTTAAACAACAAACAGGAAATACTCGGCGACATACGATTCTCAGCTGCTCTCATAAACGGTAACCTGTGCGAGCACATATTATATGATACTAACTAAAATTCTGCGCTGCCGACCAATTTTTTCTTCATTTGTAACTGACGACTTTAGCTACACGAATATCATATAACATGTCTCCTTGTCCTTGTACCGTGGCTGCATTGTAACATGTCAAGATTTACCAGATATCCATAAACGGACCAAGCACTGAAACATGCATGCTACGACTGCTGCACTTCGAAACTTATGTTGCAGACAGGGTTGCCAGACGAGAATTTAAAAATTTTGACAATTTTTTTCCCAAAAATGCACAATTTAAAAAAAATCCCTGAAAATATATTTCCAATGACACATTTGCAATGGATTCTTGTGTTTCTGTGCGGAAGCTTCGGAAGCTACTTCCAGCGTCTTATGCCAAATTTTCCGAACTGCCATACTCATACATAACTAAAGCGCGCCAGCTAGGTTACATTCCATAGGCGTCGATTTTATGAACAGCTATCTGTGTTCTTCGAATAATTTATAATTAGATGCTAGTATTAAACACTACCCATTGAATATTCGAAATCTAGATGAGCTCGGCTAAACATCTGCAGCATGCCGTATGTCTCCACATTCGTTTCTTTGAGCGATGTCCGCAGCGGAGAAAAAATATTTTTATGTAAAGAGGACGCCGGTACATCCAACGATGTAACCTGTGCGTAGGTAAAATGGTCTTTGAAACTGCTTAACGGATCTATTGAAACACTATCAGTATAAATCTGTCTCAATTTAATACACTATGAGGTAACTGTTTCTGTAAGACAACCACTTCTCTTGTCATTTAACGACTGTAGAACCATTTGCTCGTCATCTAATATTTGCAAAGACTCCGCTAAAGACAACGAAAGATTCTATAATTGTTGTATAATGTACGTTCGTTTTCGAACAACATATACTTCGCTGTGCCTTGACCTGTTTTCGTTCGTTTTATCTTCCTAGACACCCGATACCCCGACAGCACGATAATGGAAGTGAACCGAAAGTGGCGCGTTCATAGCCTTAAAATAATTTGGCTTAAAATAATGATGCAACTATATCGAAAAACGATAGATATCGATATTTTTAACACTGATACATCAATGTGCGCACTAGCAGGAATTGGCAACTCAAATTAAGGTAAACAGCGTTGTCACAGCCTCAATCAGCTGATTTTTATTGGGTAAAAAGGGCTCACTAGACGACAAAATTGATAAAGATGCCAAATAACACACTAATGAAGACAAAGACCGAACGAAAATATTGTCCACTATGGTAGTTAGCAAATCGCCCGGTAAGGATGGAACGTTCTTAATTTTAGTCGCCAATAACAAAACAAATCCGCACAATTTCTCAATTTCTGATTATTTATTTTTTATTTTAAATTATTTGCAATGTGAATATCTTATTTTTATTTATTAATTTTTAAATTGCCTTTTAGTAGTTAAAGGCATTCTATACTTAATTTTTTGTTGTTAATGTTAATGTTAAAAATGTATTGGTAAATATATGGAAAGAAAAGTAAATATTAGAAGTTTGTTAAGCAGTCGTTTACCTATGTATAAAGAAGAAAATTAAATAAAGAGATAAAACCTGTATTAAAGTAGTTTTTAACATTTGTCACTAAGTATAAAATGCCTTTTTGATTTATTTTTTGATAAAAAAACAAATTAAATGTTACCTGTTATTTTATTGTTCTTTATATCACTTACGTCTGGTTGCACAAACAATTTAATCATGAATGAAACTACTTGGACACTTGTAATGTGACAGCACTCATGTTAATGCCATTATCAAAGATGACTCTAAACATCAGTTAAATTTACTACTTGATTAAAAGTTTTGTGCAACCGGCTGTTAATCTGTTAAATTGAAAAGTTCTATTATTTCAGCTACACCATCATCGGTAGTATTCATTTTAAAAACCTCTTTAGAGATAAATTTCAAAAGTTTAAAATAATGAATCCTATGGCAACACTGTTTCACCTCGGCGGAATTTGACAGATGTTACATAGCAGTCGCTAAATGGGATATTATTTGTTGTGTGTATTTTTATTTTATAATATATACGGCAATTTTTGATTTTTGTCGTCATGTTGTCAAGTGAAGAGAGCAAAGTAGAATTCCCCAAAATTTACTCTATTGAAAAAACATTTCTCCAAATATTTCTCCACATATTTTATTTTCCCGCGAGGGATTTCCCCCCAAAATTGCTCTAAAAAATCCCCAATCTGGTAAGCCTGGTTGCCAGTTACAGTGCCGAATTAAATCAACATGAGTCAATTTTAAGATAGGCAATGCCTCAGTGTTTGCGGAAAAAATGTAGTCAATTTTAGGTCAATTCAATTCAATTATTTTCTAAAGTTAAAAAAAGTGTCGTACAAGAATGTCGTAGACAATGGTTCGGTTTATTTTAAATCATGATAGGTATAAGTAAATTTTTGGTTCTTAATGGCTAATATAATATATTAGTTGGAATTAGTTAGTTGAATAAGATAAAATTACAAGAAATTGAAAATATTTCAAATATAATAGTTTCTTACCATGTGCATTATATACTCTCGTATTTTGAGTGGTAGGAAACACTGAGGCTCTCAAGTCAAAAGATATTTTTTGACCAGTGTGATCTGAGATATGAGTATATAGCACCCTTGCAGTTTAAATATGGATTGGTAAAAATATTGTCAATGCAGGTGCTCGCAGTCCTGCCAATTCTTGTACTTTTAATTATTGAAGGGAAACACTATCGTCCTTCATAATATCACCTGCTAAAAATATTGATTATAACAATAATATATTAACAATAACATTAATCTTACTAAAAAAAACGTCCTATGTCAGATCCGAGCGATCTGTAAACCGATAGTATAACCATCCGTGTATTGGTAATTACAGTCAATCAAAACTGCAGCACATTCCATGACTGTTTCCAAGGAGTGCTTTGTATCTTTGTAAAATCAGCACGTGCTTGTCATAATACTCCCTTACGCACATACACTGCAGCACCTCCATGCAGGTACTCTTTCCTGCAATAAGTTAAAGCCAGCACATAGTTTGTAAGGTTATAGCTATTGATTTTTTCTTCAGTCTTCCAGTGCTCCGTGACGGCTATCGCAACACATTTATTTTATTCTACCAAATTTTCAATCTGATCTAGACTATTTCCGATTGACTGGATATTGTAGTGTAAAATATTTACTTTTGTTTTTCCACTATGTTTGCACGCTCCTGGTTTTTGGTGGGCGTCTTTGCAGGTTTAGAAAATGGTTAATGACTATGCCACTGGGCCACAATTCAGGTGAGATAATTTCGATCCTTTTATTTACCGGAACAGACAACTTGAAAGAACTCTTGACTCTCGTTCTTTCTGGTTTTGATTTTGTATGATGTGCAACAAATATACATAGTCCAAGTCCGTGAATACTTAACCATGCCCACACACTCTCTGAAAACCGTCACAGTTATTTACATATTATCCATAGAATCTAGTGCTATGGGGACGAAATGTCCTAGACAGTAGATGCCCATTACATCGCGATTGAAAGACTTTTTCTGGTCTCAAAAACCGCTCTATTTCAATCTTCTTGTAGCATATTATTTAAGGAAAACAGAATTTTTGCCTGTTTATGTTCGTCAGTTTGCTAATTTTTTTTTGCTGCACAATTTTTTAAAGAAGAATTTGTAATTCTGCGGCATAACGTTTGAAACGGGTTTTTATTTTAGTTGTATTAATAATTAATATGCATGGGTATTTATTAACAATGCTAATATTAATTAGCTCTGGTTGATTCAGGTTAGTAAAAGTGCTACTTATAAAGGATGTTTAGAAAATTTCTTAGGAAACTTGGAGAGGTATAATAATTGTAGTAGTTCTATAAAAGAGAATATCAATATTTTCCGAGTTTCAGCTGTGCAAAGTTTAATTTTTTAATTTCTTTCTTCGTCCTACTGGATTTAATCTTTTACGTATTGAAATGAAATTTTGCACACACACACGTTTAGTGGAGTTTATAATCCTGAGGTAAAAGTACTTCACTGCTTTGCCGCTAGAGGGTACTTTACCTTAAGCTCAAAATGTATTTTTATTACAATTTTTTTATTTTGACAGATATTGCAAAAATGAAGGTGTCATTTTATAGGCAATAAAAAACACAACAAATAATGTACTCCTCATTTGAGTCGACAGACCTTACCGTATGACTATACGGTTACCGATTAAAGGTTAAATTTTTTTCGTAACCGTCGTATATAGTAGATTAGCTTATCCACTTGATTTAAAAAAATAAAACTTTAATGCCGATGTGCTTACGAAAACAATTTAACCTTTAATCGGTAATATAACTGCGTGCCAGCGCATGTCGCTCTACTTTTGATTGTCGTGTATATTTTTTCTGTAAACACTGGTGTATAGCCAATAGGTAACCTGCAACAGTGTATTTTTACAAAATTGCGTCTCGTACTGATTGCTCGTTTTACACTTAGGCAACTACTATTAATCTCTGGTTAAATCTCCATTAAAATATCTCATACAGAACCGACACTTTTGTCCTTTGATAGTAGCAGCACCCAATTTTCGTGATCTCGAATACCTCTTACTACACTGAAAGAACATAAACGAGACGTATAAAACAGTGCAGCAATCAGAGCTGCACCAATAAAAATGATATTAAAGGTGGCCATCCAATGATCGGTAATGGAAGCAAAGCTTCGGAGCATTCATATTGCTAATCGGTCCCTACCCATAATGAGGTTCATTAATGAAACTTGGTAACTGGTAATTATATCATTTTAATAATTCGGTCCGCGCAACCCTCACAAACATCAACAGACAAGACTAGCAGGGGAGGACTCCACGTGTTATCCATTGTTTAGGTACTCGTGCCCACTCAGAATCGTGAACCGAGAATCCGGCTCACTGTCGCTTCTGTATGAGATTATTTATTCTGGGCTAAAGTATCGTATTGCGGAATGCAAGGTCATTTGCGTTAGACCTATGACAGCACGTTTGATAACGTTTTTATTTAGACATTAACAGCCAGATTCTCCAACGCTAGTCCGGTCTAATTTGACAACCAAAAGTTTTAAACTGACAAGTGTAAGAATAAGACAGCTACGTGTTATAATATGAATTTGTTTCCGAGCTTTCTTGCAAATTTACAAAGAAAAAGACAATTTTAGTAAGCACTTTCGACAATAATAGAAATAAATTCATTCTAGCAACCCGTTCCAAGATGAAAATCAATTGGAAACCAAGCAAATCGCTGAAATATCCGAATAATTCATAAATTTTCAATGACGTCTTATTAACAACGACAGGACAAAAACTTGTCAAAACATAACTGATCAACTAGAAGATCTTAATTTAAACCAGTACTAAATCTTAAACTTTCTTAGTGAATCTGGACGTAAATAATTATCCAACCTTCTGATCTATTTCACTTAATTGCGTAATTTTAACTATTGCACAAACATATAACAAGGGTCTTTTGATATCATCTGAATTCAGTGCAGGGGTAAATAAATGATTTTAAAAATGTATATATATATATATATATATATATATATATATATATATATATATATATATATATACATTTTTAAAATCATTTATTTACCCCTGCACTGAATTCAGATGATATCGAAAGACCCTTGTTATATGTTTGTGCAATAGTTAAAATTACGCAATTAAGTGAAATATATATATATATATATATATATATATATATATATATATATATATATATATATATATATATATATATATATATATATTTATATATATGTATATATGTATGTATGGCGCGGCACTGTACAGGATAGTCAAAAATTAAAAGAATCAAAATTAGCCTAAGAGAGAAGTTCCCTTAATTTTCGCTTTAGAGCAAAATGGAATAAGAAAATGTTGCTTGGCATTAAAAATTATATTTGTTTATACTCTTACTATTAATATTAGTATTAATATTATTAAAAATAAACTTAAAAATTTACGTTCAGAGTGGTTCAGATTCACTAAGAAGGTTTAAGATTTAGTACTGGTTTAAATTAAGATCTTATAGTTGATCAGTTATGTTTTGACAGGTTTTTGTCATGTCGTTGTTAGCAAGTTGTCATTAGAAAGTTATGAATTATTTTGATATTTCAGCGATTTTCTTGGTTTCCAAGTGATTTTCATCTTGGAACCAGTTGCTGAGATGAATTTAGTTCTATTATTGTCGAAAGTATGTACTAAAATTGCCCTTTTTTTTATAAATTTGCGAAAAAGCTCAGAAGTAAATTCATAGTGTAAAACTATGTTGTCTTGTTCTTACACTTGTCAGTTTAAAACTTTTGGTTGTCAAATTAGACCGGACTAGCGTTGGGGAATATGGCTGTTAAATCTTAATTCTTAACGGCATGTCCAATATCTTGCCACCGTTTCCTAACTGAATTTGAATTGTAACTGTCAGCTATGAAATTTGTCTGAAACATTAATTTGAATATTTAATTAGATAAATATGCCGTTGAAATTGAATATGAGAGATAAAATTGAAATAATTTTAATTGTTGGTGAAAATTACAAAACGTATCGGGAAGCTGCCGAAATTTTTAACAACAGACATCCTAATAAAATTATTTATTTCACAACAGTAGGGAACATAGTGACTAAATTCAAGACCTTTGGAAGTGTGGAAAATAACTACAACAAGAAACGTAGACCAAGGGTTGCAAATAATGAAACGGTGAACCACGTAATGTTGTCTGTAGTAGAAGATCCAAAGAAATCATTGCGAAAAAGGTCAACAACATTGCCAAATGATGTAAGGTAAAGCTACGATTTCAAAAATATTAAATGAAAACAAATTTCGGCCTTACAAACCAAAATTTATACATACCTTGAAGCCAGGTGATTCGACGCTTAGAATTTTGTTTTTTAATACAAGCAGAGTTAGAAGATAACCCTTTCATGACAAGAGATATTATTTTTACCGACGAAGCAACATTCACCTCCAACGAGACTGTAAGCTCACAAAATTGTCGTTGGTGGAGTGACGTTAATCCAAATTTCACTATACGGACACGTGATCAGTACTCATTTAAAACAAATGTGTGGTGTGGAATTTACAAAAATAGAGTAATAGGACCTTTTTTCGACAAAATTTAAATGGTAAACGTTATTTGCTTTTTAAAATAATTATTTGTTTAATTTTATTCATGAACTTCACATACCCGCTAGGCTACGGATATGGTACCAACAAGATGGTGCACCATGCCACAGTACGAGGGATGTAAAACAATACTTAAATACCCTTTTTAATGGAAAAGTTATCGATAGATATTCTGACCTTTTCGGCCCGCTAGGTCTCCGGACTTGAGCCGCCTAGATTATTTCTTGTGGGGGTGGGGCTACTTAAAACAGAATGTATACCTACAAAGGCCATTTCAAAATGTTGACCATTTGGATAGGGTAATTAGAGAGACAATTACAAATATAACTCCTACCATGACAAGAAATGTTTTAAGAGAACTTTTTGCAAGAACGGCTAAATGTACTGAAAGAGAGGGAGGATATGTCGAGGCAAATGTACAGTGAGGAAAAGTTAGTGAATATTTTTATTGAAATTCATATTTTAATGTTTATTATTATAATTGTATTTTTCCAAAATCCATCATGTTTCTATCAATTATTTAAATGCGTCATAAAATTACTACAAAACAGAGATAAAGAATCAAATGTTACGTTTTGAACAAAAATAATTGATAAATGTTTATTAGCTTGAATTACATAATAAATACATTTATTAATTATAAATCATTTCAAAAAATGGTATTTTTTGAAATGTCAAGTTTATTTTTAATAATAGTATACTAAGAGTATAAACAGATATAATTTGTAATGCTAAGCAACATTTTCTTATTCCATTTTGCTCTAAAATTAAAATTAAGGGTACTTCTCTCTGAGGCCAATTTTGATTTTTTAAATTTTTGTCTGTCCTGTACATACTATCTCAAGTTTGAATAGTTTAACATTATTTTCTCAGGAAGCAGAACTTTTTATAAATGGTAACTTTTTTAAAAAAATTAATAATAAAAAAGTTTCCCATATTATGTACAGAACTTAAGCGGACACACTATATATATATATATATATATATATATATATATATATATATATATATATATATATATATATATATATATATATATATATATATATATATATATATATATACAGTGACCGGCAAAAAGTTCGCAACATATGGGAAAATTTTTTATTAGGATAGTATCGAAAAAACTTTTCCGGGGGATCGGTTCTGCATGTCCGATAACCTAAAAATCGATTTTGACATACGTCACGTGACCACTGGTATAGCGTCAAATTAAAAAAAAATTGTTAATTTACAAAAAGTGAGGTTAGTTGACGAGATATCAAAAAAAGTTATTTGAAAAAATTGCTTAGAATTAAATTCTAGGTCCTTGTGCAAAATTTTAAGATTTTATTTAAAAAAATTGGAAAACTCAATTTTTTTTAAATATTTTTTTATCGATTTACAAATTTCCAGTTTTTTTCGTTTAGATAGCTTGGCTAATGTAAAGCCCATGTATCTGGATGAAAATAAACGAATGTAGTAGTTTTTTCTACAATTGACAGGACAAAATTTTAAAAAAAACAGGGTTTCGCCGGACGCTAGCTGTTGCAATGATTTGTATCTAGCAGCAGTGTCAAAATTTTAGAGACATTTCAATGAGATTACATTGAGAAAACCTTAATCGTCTTAAATATATCTGAAGTTCGACTTTTTGTAAAGTTAAGGGGATTAAAATAGATAATAAACAAAAAATTACCTGTTTATTTAATCGAAATTTTATAAACGAAAACCAATGTAAGAAAAACTTAAAAGTAGTCAAATTCTGTACTAACAACACAAAAAATCATTGTTTTTCCTTGGGTGCACAAAATTTAAAACTCAGTATGACCACCATTTCTCTCCATACATACTGTTGTTCTCGAGCGCAACTGTCGATTAACATTTCGGAGCATTTTACGATTTATTTGCAATACACAATTTATAATGACATTCTCTAAATTTTGTATATTCCTAAAGGGTCGATGTTTGTACACAGGGTTCTTTAGGTATCCCCACATAAAAAAATCTAACGGAGTCAGATCTACAATTCTACAATTGACAGTACAAAATCGAAAAAATAGGTGTTCGCCGGACGCTCGCTGTTGCAATGGTTTGAATCTAATGAAATGACTGTATCAAGATTTTATTAAGATTTTTCGCACATAAATTTAACAACCAGGTCTATTTAGTTGTACTTAAAACTACCAAAGCAGGCTCTGAAATTAAAACAACCAAATAATCTAGTAGGTTAAAAACAACAGAAAAATGTCAAACAAATTATAATTTGTTTGATTTCAACCTATGTCATTGGTTTATGTCTCGCATCTTACTAAGCTTGATATTTTACATAAGTTTATTAATATTTTATTCCTTAAAATGGCACCCACACTACTTCTTCAGGAAAAGATAGAAATTATTTTAATTTCTGGAGATAATTACAAAAGCCATAGAGAAACAGCAGCAATTTTTAATGAGAGGCACCCCGATAAATCCCTCCATTATTCCACAGTATCTCGTCTAGTCAATAAATTTAAAGAAACGGGATCGGTAGAAAATCAGTATAAAGTTTCCCATGAAAAACCGGTAACAGGTGACGAAGGTTCTCTGGATGTGTGTTTGTCGATCACAGAAACACCCCAATTAGCAGTTAGTCAAATATCGGAGATCACTAACATTCACGAAAGATCTGTGCGGAGGATATTAAAAAGAAACAAATTTCATCCGTACAAACCTAAATTTGTACAAGTATTAAAAGATAGGGATTATGACGCCCGCTTCGATTTTTGTGCCTGGTTCCAGGGTATGATTGAGGAAGATTTTAATTTCCCAAAGAACGTTCTTTTCTCGGATGAAGCTACATTTACCTCTAACGGAACCGTCAGTTCACAAAACTGTAGATGGTGGGCCACCGAAAACCCAGACTTTGTAATTCAGAGTAAAGACCAATATAGTTTTAAGGTTAATGTGTGGTGCGGAATTTTCAACCTCAGAATAGTGGGACCTTTTTTCTTTAGAGACAATTTAAATTCAGAACGATATTTAGAGTTTCTACAAACTGAGATATCTGACTTTTTAGACAATTTGTCATTAGCCGAAAGAAGAAATTTATACTTTCAACAAGACGGAGCTAGCATTCATTCCACAACTGAGGTGAAGAGATGGCTGGATCAAGAATTTGGAAACCAGTGGATAGGACGGTTTTCTGAAAATCCGTGGCCTGCGGGATCACCAGATCTGACTCCGTTAGATTTCTTTATGTGGGGATACCTAAAGAACTCTGTGTACAAACATCGACCCTTTAGGAATATACAAAATTTAGAGAATGTCATTAGAAATTGTGTATTGCAAATAAATCGTAAAATGCTCCGAAATGTTAATCGAGAGTTGCGCTCGAGAACAATAGTATGTATGGAGAGAAATGGTGGTCATACTGAGTTTTAAATTTTGTGCACCCAAGGAAAAACAATGATTTTTTATGTTGTTAGTACAGAATTTGACTACTTTTAAGTTTTTCTTACATTGGTTTTCGTTTATGAAATTTCGATTAAATAAACAGGTAATTTTTTGTTTATTATCTATTTTACTCCCCTTAACTTTACAAAAAGTCGAACTTCAGATATATTTAAGACGATTAAGGTTTTCTCAATGTAATCTCATTGAAATGTCTCTAAAATTTTGACACTGCTGCTAGATACAAATCATTGCAACAGCTAGCGTCCGGCGAAACCCTGTTTTTTTTAATTTTGTCCTGTCAATTGTAGAAAAAACTACTACATTCGTTTATTTTCATCCAGATACATGGGCTTTACATTAGCCAAGCTATCTAAACGAAAAAAACTGGAAATTTGTAAATCGATAAAAAAATATTTTAAAAAATTGAGTTTTCCAATTTTTTTAAATAAAATCTTAAAATTTTGCACAAGGACCTAGAATTTAATTCTAAGCAATTTTTTCAAATAACTTTTTTTGATATCTCGTCAACTAACCTCACTTTTTGTAAATTAACAATTTTTTTTTTTAATTTGACGCTATACCAGTGGTCACGTGACGTATGTCAAAATCGATTTTTAGGTTATCGGACATGCAGAACCGATCCCCCGGAAAAGTTTTTCCAATACTCACCTAATAAAAATTTTTCCCATATGTTGCGAACTTTTTGCCGGTCACTGTATATATATATATATATATATATATATATATATATATATATATATATATATATATATATATATATATATATATATATATATATATATATATATATATATATATATATATATATATATATATATATATATATATATATATATATATGTATATATATATATATATATATATATATATATATATATATATATATATATATATATATATATATATATATATATATATATATATATATATATATATAACCTGCAGTGTTCAAAATGTAGAAAGTTAGAATGGTAACCCGTACGACACGTGTTTCTGCTCATTGGCTTCATCAGGCCCACGTATGTGACCAATGAGCCAATGAGCAGAAACACGTGTCGTACGGGTTACCATTCTAACTTTTCATTCTGTTCATTCAGCGGACATGCCCACAATAATTCTCCTCTTTTTTTTATGTATCGATCCGCGCTAGTTTCTAGCATTTATTTTTCTTCTCTTGGGCTTATAGGATACCACGGCAGTTGGCTATAGTTGCCTCCGTCGGCGACGCTATTTGTTGCCCCCAAAAAAGGGGTCTTTTGGCTGAAGCCACAAATTGGTGTACTGGCTCCTGTTTGTGGTCCTCGTTAAATATTTTTTTTCCCTTTTCTTAAGGTTACACCCGTAACTGCGTATGTGACGTTGTGCATCTCGACTTATGTTGAGAGGCACGGTCACATACGTGGGCCTGATGAAGCCAATGAGCAGAAACACGTGTCGTACGGGTTACCATTCTAACTTTTCATTCTGTTCATTCAGCGGACATGCCCACAATAATTCTCCTCTTTTTTTTTATGTATCGATCCTCGCTAGTTTCTAGCATTTGTTTATATATATATATATATATATATATATATATATATATATATATATATATATATATATATATATATATACAGGGTGTCTGGAAAAGGTCTGTACGAAATGCTACCACGTATTCGTGAGACTAAAATAAGACGATTTAACCCAACTTACCTATATCCGAAAGGGTTTCGTTAGGGAGATACAGAGCCCCAAAGGGGTACTTAACGATTTACTTTTTTGGCTCTAACTTTTGAACCGACTTGTATAATTTAATGAAATTTTAATATTTTATGTTGGCCATAAAGGCTCATTAAACCATACTACAGTAGATGTTTGACATCGTCAGGGAAGTCAGGAACGGACTTGCCACCACACTCTTTGGGCCAAATTTTTTACAGGTATCATTTTATAGAGCTGAAAACTGATTTCTTAAATACTTTGGTGATTCCTCTTTGAAAAAGGTACTCTACATTTGTTTCGATAAAATTAGCCGTTTTCGAAAAAATTAAGTTTTTGTATAACACGTTATTCAAATAATTTTATCAGAATACTACAATACCTAAGCAAACCCAATCAAAACACCAGTCGGTTTTATTTCGTTGACAATGTGTTATTGTCAACACTTTTCAAAATTGTCTCACTGATTATACAAGAATTAAGTAATGGAGCATTATTCCTATAGCGAATATGCTGACATGCATCTAATTTATGGACAAGCACTTGGCAATTGTGCAAGAAGAATTTATTCTCGTACATTTCCAAATCGACGTTTACCGCACCGAAGAACTTTTGAAAGGGTGGATCGTAGCTTAAGAGAAACAGGTAAAAAGTCAAGTGAAATAAAAAAAAATGCTAAAAATAGCGAATCTTTTGCTAATCTATTTTAGGAAGTTTTTTGCCGCGCAGTGGTGGAGAAGGGCCTCCAAGAAGAGCAAGACACTCTCAGTTAGAGGAGGAAATTCTGGATGAGATTGCTGAAAATCCCTCTAATAGTGTAAGAAAGTTGTCGGTTCAAGTTCATGCGACAAAGTGGGTTGTTCATGAGACCCATCGAGAACAACTGCTACATCCGTATCACGTCCAAAAGGTACATGCCATGTCTCCCGCTGATTATCCTGCAAGAGTCAATTACGCAAATTGGTTTTCCCAACGATTTAGGCAAAATCCAAATTTTACTAGTATTGTTTTTTTTCACGGACGAAGCCGGTTTCACCCGAGACGGTGTAATAAATTGCCATAATTTGCATATCTGGCATGAAGAAAATCCCCATGCAATAGTACAGACAAAGCATCAACACAGACTTATGGTTAACGAGTGGGCGGGGATTATTGGGAATCATCTCATTGAACCCTTCTTTATTGAAGACAGACTAAATGGTGCCATCTATTTGCAATTCTTGCAACAAAACTTAAACGGTTTATTAGAAAATATGCCCTTAGAAATTAGAAATCAGATGTGGTTTATGCACGACGGTGCACTGCCCCATTTCAGCAATTTAGTTCGTCAGCACTTATCAAATACTTTTGATGATAGATGGATAGGTCGAGGTGGGCCTATTGTATGGCCACCGAGGTCGCCCGACATGACTCCTTTAGATTTCTTCTTGTGGGGAAATTTAAAAAGGCTTGTATATTCAACGCCAGTTCACACCAGGGAAAATCTGATAGAAAGAATAACACACCATTGCAACGAAATTCGAGACAATACTGGAATGTTGTTTCAAGTACAACAACAAAACATCCGTCGGATAAGAAAATGTATAGAGGTACAGGGCGCCCACTTCGAAAATCTGCTCAAGTAAACAAGAAGAAGGAGAGCTTTCACATTTTTAACATTTTTCTGTTTAAGCGATTTCTGAAATATCAAAAAGATTTAGTTTTAAGTACTTTTTATGATTTAACTTTTACCTGTCAATAACACATTGTTAACGAAATAAAAAACTACTGGTGTTTTATTGTAGTATTGTAGTATTATTTCAATAACGTGTTATACAAAACCTTAATTTTTTCGAAAACGGCTAATTTTATCGAAACAAATGTAGAGTACCTTTTTTAAAGAGGAATGACCAAAGTATTTAAAAAATCAGTTTTGAGCTCTGTAAAATGATACCTGTCAAAAATTTGGCTCAACGAGTGTGGTGGCAAGTCCGTTCCTGACTTCCCTGACGATGTCAAACATCTACTGTAGTAAGGTTTTATGAGTCTTTATGGGCAACATAAAATATTAAAATTTCATTAAATTATACAAGTCGGTTCAAAAGTTAGAGCCAAAAAAGTAAATCGTTAAGTACCCCTTTGGGGCTCTGTATCTCCCTAACGAAACACTTTTGGATATAGGAAAGTTGGGTTAAATCGTCTTATTTTAGTCTCACGAATACGTGGTAGCATTTTGTACAGACCTTTTCCAGACACCCTGTATATATACAGGGTGTTATGGAATTCAGTGCATATATTGGAAAGGTGACTCACGGGGTAGTCTACAGACATACCCAAAACTTGTTTTTTCTTAAATCGAACATTTTTAAAATTTTCAAAAATACCCTAAAATCCGTCGATATTCGCCGCACCTGGATATATTTATATATATATATATATATATATATATATATATATATATATATATATATATATATATATATATATATATATATATATATATATGTTTGAACGTAGACTTTCACGGATGGAGAAATGTGAAGAAATATTGATCCGGGAGTACATCCGTTCGTTTGTTAAATTCCTATTGGAATCTGGCAGACGTTTCGCCAAGGTCTCACTTGGCATTATCAATGCTTACTCGTTGCTGTCAAGTCGTAAACTGATGAATCTTTGTCGTGACTCTCGATATTTATGGCCTGCGCCGGAGGTTGTAGCGGTTCTGGTTAGCTGGCGTTGGCTCCGCCCCCTCAGTCGTTGCTTCGTTGGCTGTTTGTTGTGATGTGGTTGCGAGTTGATGCGCTTCGGCTTGCCGTTTTACTATTGTCTTCCATATACTGGACAAATGCAGAGCGTCGTCCCTTTTGTTTAGATGACCGGTCTTTTCTATTTCGATGGCTTCTCGTATTATCCTAGTTTTGTAGTTTTCGACGTTTGGGGGTTGTCTGCAGCTATCAAAATTGATTTTGTGTCCTGTTTGATGTTGATGTTGAAACAGGGCCGATGTAGTTTGTTTGTTTCTGATGGCCAGTTTGTGTTCTTCTAACCTGGCTGAAATTCGTCTGTTGGTTTGTCCGACGTACATTTTATTGCAGGTACCGCATGCTACACTATACACACCTTGGTTTTCTAGTTTAATTTTCTGTTTTGGATTTTTTAATGTTGTTCTTATGGTTTGATGTGGTTTATATACAGTGGATATATTATGCTTACGAAGAATGCGACCAATCCTATCAGTAGTTCCTTTGATGTATGGTTTTTGGTCTGCTTTCAGAGTCTTCCTGTTGTTTCTGCCTTGGATGCTGTTGCAGTTCTATTGCTTTTCTGATTGTGTTATCTTTATATCCATTCTGTTTTAGAGCCGTGGTTATCTTTTCTAGCTCCTGAGGCCTGTTGTTGTCGCTGGTGAGCCGGATGGATCTGGAGATCAGCGTGTTTGCTACTGCCTGTATTTGTGATGGGTGGTGATGTGATTCGGCATTCAAGTATCTATTGGTGTGAGTTGGTTTCCTGTATACCGTGTGTTCTAGTCGTCCATGTTCATTTTTAAATACATGCACATCTAGGAAAGGAAGCCGATTGTTTTCTTCGAGCTCTAGTGTGAATTGAATTCGTGGGTGTATCGAATTTAGATGGTCTAAGAATTTTCGAAGTTTCTCTTTGCCAAAGGACCAAACAACAAAAACATCATCGACGTATCTAATCCATAGTTTTGGCTTAAGATTCGCTGACTCAAGAGCTTTCTTTTCGAAATACACCATAAAAAGATTGGCTACTGCAGGTGACAGTGAAGACCCATTGCTGCTCCATCAATCTGTCGGTAAATTTGTCCATCGTACATGAAATAGGCGTTTTGTAGGCAGTGTTTTGACAGTTCTATTATGTGCGTCGGGAGCTGTTCGTTATCTGCTATTTGTTGCAGTGCTTCATTTACTGGTATGCTTGGGTACAGAGATTTGACGTCGAAACTTGCGATGATGTCGTGCTGATCTATGGTGAGGGAGTCTATAATATGGGTGAAGTGTTCAGAGTTTTTAACATAAGAGTCTGCTTTTTCAACTATGGGTTGCAGTATACTAGCCAGGTATTTCTCTAAATTATGTGTAGGAGAGTTAAAAGCGCTGACAATTGGTCGTAAAGGGGCTCCGTCTTTGTGGATTTTTGGGAGACCGTAGAATTTCGGGCATCGACTCGATTTTTCTCTAGGAATGAGCTTCTGTTTGATATCTTCGTCTATGGGTGATCCTATAATTTTGGACTTCGTTGTTTTTTCCAAGTATGTTGTAGGGTCTCTGGAGACAGGTTTGTAGCTTGGATCGTTTAGGAGTTGTTTCATTTTTGTGTTGTAGTCCTCAGAATTCATGATGACAGTGGCATTTCCTTTATCAGCTGGCAGAATAGTGATGTTTTCAGCCATATTCAGTTTCTTGAGAGCTTGTTTCTCCTGGTGACTTAGATTAGGTTGAGGTGGTTTGGAAGACTTCAGGATCCTCGTGACATCTTGTCGTACTTGCTCCGCCGTTTGTTCGTCTAAAGTTGATAGGCTTGTTTCTACGTTAGAGATAATATCTTCCATAGGTATTCTTCTTGGGGCAACTGCATAGTTAAATCCTTTGCTCAGTACACTTGTTTCGGCGTCGGAGAGCTGGTATTTTGATATGTTGTGTACCGTATGGCTGTTGTTCGACACTGGCCGTTGTGGTTGTCTTCTGGAGTTTGCTTGCAGATTTTCTAGCTTTTTCTGTAGTTTTTCGGATGTTAATTGTTTATCAGCTTCGGTGCGCCAGTGCGTTAGGAGCTCAAGACGGTCCCACAGCGTTTGATGAATTTGGCGACTAAGGCTTAGGTGAAGTTTGTAAAGTTGTCCTTCGATATCACTTACTTCATGACGGGTTCGTCTTATTTGGTCCTTTAGTAGAGCGGTGCTTGCTTTGTCCAGTATGGCTTGTGTTCTCCTAGTTTTGGTGTGATAGGAGAGTTTCGTGAAAGTTGGGCGCAGGTTCTCATTGCGGCAGTTTATTAAAAAGTTGAGGTTGCACAACAAAGTACATCTTTTCTCTCTCAGCTTTTCGTAGAATTTAGTGGCTTTGAAGGTCTACTCCCCGTAGAGGTGTATAATGTTTGAACGTAGACTTTCACGGATGGAGAAATGTGAAGAAATATTGATCCGGGAATCCAAGGCAGAAACAACAGGAAGACTCTGAAAGCAGACCAAAAACCATATTGCCATACATCAAAGGAACTACTGATAGGATTGGTCGCATTCTTCGTAAGCATAATATATCCACTGTATATAAACCACATCAAACCATAAGAACAACATTAAAAAATCCAAAACAGAAAATTAAACTAGAAAACCAAGGTGTGTATAGTGTAGCATGCGGTACCTGCAATAAAATGTACGTCGGACAAACCAACAGACGAATTTCAGCCAGGTTAGAAGAACACAAACTGGCTATCAGAAACAAACAAACTACATCGGCCCTGTTTCAACATCAACATCAAACAGGACACAAAATCAATTTTGATAGCTGCAGACAACTGGCAAACGTCGAAAACTACAAAACTAGGATAATACGAGAAGCCATCGAAATAGAAAAGACCGGTCATCTAAACAAAAGGGATGACGCTCTGCATTTGTCCAGTACATGGAAGACAATAGTAAAACGGCAAGCCGAAGCGCATCAACTCGCAACCACATCACAACAAACAGCCAACGAAGCAACGACTGAGGGGGCGGAGCCAACGCCAGCTAACCAGAACCGCTACAACCTCCGGCGCAGGCCATAAATATCGAGAGTCACGACAAAGATTCATCAGTTTACGACTTGACAGCAACGAGTAAGCATTGATAATGCCAAGTGAGACCTTGGCGAAACGTCTGCCAGATTCCAATAGGAATTTAACAAACGAACGGATGTACTCCCGGATCAATATTTCTTCACATTTCTCCATCCGTGAAAGTCTACGTTCAAACATTATACACCTCTACGGGGAGGATACCTTCAAAGCCACTAAATTCTACGAAAAGCTGAGAGAGAAAAGATGTACTTTGTTGTGCAACCTCAACTTTTTAATAAACTGCCGCAATGAGAACCTGCGCCCAACTTTCACGAAACTCTCCTATCACACCAAAACTAGGAGAACACAAGCCATACTGGACAAAGCAAGCACCGCTCTACTAAAGGACCAAATAAGACGAACCCGTCATGAAGTAAGTGATATCGAAGGACAACTTTACAAACTTCACCTAAGCCTTAGTCGCCAAATTCATCAAACGCTGTGGGACCGTCTTGAGCTCCTAACGCACTGGCGCACCGAAGCTGATAAACAATTAACATCCGAAAAACTACAGAAAAAGCTAGAAAATCTGCAAGCAAACTCCAGAAGACAACCACAACGGCCAGTGTCGAACAACAGCCATACGGTACACAACATATCAAAATACCAGCTCTCCGACGCCGAAACAAGTGTACTGAGCAAAGGATTTAACTATGCAGTTGCCCCAAGAAGAATACCTATGGAAGATATTATCTCTAACGTAGAAACAAGCCTATCAACTTTAGACGAACAAACGGCGGAGCAAGTACGACAAGATGTCACGAGGATCCTGAAGTCTTCCAAACCACCTCAACCTAATCTAAGTCACCAGGAGAAACAAGCTCTCAAGAAACTTAATATGGCTGAAAACATCACTATTCTGCCAGCTGATAAAGGAAATGCCACTGTCATCATGAATTCTGAGGACTACAACACAAAAATGAAACAACTCCTAAACGATCCAAGCTACAAACCTGTCTCCAGAGACCCTACAACATACTTGGAAAAAACAACGAAGTCCAAAATTATAGGATCACCCATAGACGAAGATATCAAACAGAAGCTCATTCCTAGAGAAAAATCGAGTCGATGCCCGAAATTCTACGGTCTCCCAAAAATCCACAAAGACGGAGCCCCTTTACGACCAATTGTCAGCGCTTTTAACTCTCCTACACATAATTTAGAGAAATACCTGGCTAGTATACTGCAACCCATAGTTGAAAAAGCAGACTCTTATGTTAAAAACTCTGAACACTTCACCCATATTATAGACTCCCTCACCATAGATCAGCACGACATCATCGCAAGTTTCGACGTCAAATCTCTGTACCCAAGCATACCAGTAAATGAAGCACTGCAACAAATAGCAGATAACGAACAGCTCCCGACGCACATAATAGAACTGTCAAAACACTGCCTACAAAACGCCTATTTCATGTACGATGGACAAATTTACCGACAGATTGATGGAGCAGCAATGGGGTCTTCACTGTCACCTGCAGTAGCCAATCTTTTTATGGTGTATTTCGAAAAGAAAGCTCTTGAGTCAGCGAATCTTAAGCCAAAACTATGGATTAGATACGTCGATGATGTTTTTGTTGTTTGGTCCTTTGGCAAAGAGAAACTTCGGAAATTCTTAGACCATCTAAATTCGATACACCCACGAATTCAATTCACACTAGAGCTCGAAGAAAACAATCGGCTTCCTTTCCTAGATGTGCATGTATTTAAAAATGAACATGGACGACTAGAACACACGGTATACAGGAAACCAACTCACACCAATAGATACTTGAATGCCGAATCACATCACCACCCATCACAAATACAGGCAGTAGCAAATACGCTGATCTCCAGATCCATCCGGCTCACCAGCGACAACAGGCCTCAGGAGCTAGAAAAGATAACCACGGCTCTAAAACAGAATGGATATAAAGATAACACAATCAGAAAAGCAATAGAACTGCAACAGCATCCAAGGCAGAAACAACAGGAAGACTCTGAAAGCAGACCAAAAACCATACATCAAAGGAACTACTGATAGGATTGGTCGCATTCTTCGTAAGCATAATATATCCACTGTATATAAACCACATCAAACCATAAGAACAACATTAAAAAATCCAAAACAGAAAATTAAACTAGAAAACCAAGGTGTGTATAGTGTAGCATGCGGTACCTGCAATAAAATGTACGTCGGACAAACCAACAGACGAATTTCAGCCAGGTTAGAAGAACACAAACTGGCTATCAGAAACAAACAAACTACATCGGCCCTGTTTCAACATCAACATCAAACAGGACACAAAATCAATTTTGATAGCTGCAGACAACTGGCAAACGTCGAAAACTACAAAACTAGGATAATACGAGAAGCCATCGAAATAGAAAAGACCGGTCATCTAAACAAAAGGGACGACGCTCTGCATTTGTCCAGTACATGGAAGACAATAGTAAAACGGCAAGCCGAAGCGCATCAACTCGCAACCACATCACAACAAACAGCCAACGAAGCAACGACTGAGGGGGCGGAGCCAACGCCAGCTAACCAGAACCGCTACAACCTCCGGCGCAGGCCATAAATATCGAGAGTCACGACAAAGATTCATCAGTTTACGACTTGACAGCAACGAGTAAGCATTGATAATGCCAAGTGAGACCTTGGCGAAACGTCTGCCAGATTCCAATAGGAATTTAACAAACGAACGGATGTACTCTCGGATCAATATTTCTTCATATATATATAAATATATATATATATATATATATATATATATATATATATATATATATATATATATATATATATATATATATATATATATATATATATATATATATATATATACAGGGTGTTATGGAATTCAGTGCATATATTGGAAAGTTTGACTCACGGGGTAGTCTACAGACATACCCAATACTTGTTTTTACTTAAATCGAACATTTTTAAAATTTTCAAAAATACCCTAAAATCCGTCGATATTCGCCGCACCAGGCTATATATATATATATATATATATATATATATATATATATATATATATATATATATATATATATTGTCACAAGTGGAAAAACCAATAATATTTCATAGATCAATATTTGGAAGTTCAATAAGTAATCTATAATCCTATTTTATAAAATCAAATAATTACTCGAAATAATTTATTGAAACGACGTCTAATTACCTAGTCAGCATTATCGAGGTTTTCGACCTAAAGTCAACGCTCCAAATAAAGGAGGGAATTGCTGACTATGTAATAGGGCGATCGAAAAGACAAGAGTGGTAAAGGACACTAGTGCACGATCCTCGGTCCGATACTTTGGTGATTGTGATAAATTGTGGAAGAGATGATCTTCAAATATTTAATGTAAGTAATATAAAGTTAAGTTGTCTTTCGAGAGTAATAACATAAATCTGTATTTTGTATGTCGTTTTAATGTTCCTATTTAATTGTAAATAAATGATTTAAGTTGTTTTAAAAATCACGTTCGATTTTCAATCTACTTAAGGCACAGTGACATTTGGTGGAGGCTATGAAATATTATTGGTTTTTCCACTTGTGACAATATATATATATATATATATATATATATATATATATATATATATATATATATATATATACAGGTTGTTATGGAATACAGTGCATATATTGGAATGGGTGACTCACGGGGTAGTCTACAGGCATACCCAAAACTTGTTTTTTCTTAAATGGAACATTTTTAAAATTTTCAAAAATACCCTAAAATTCGTCGATATGAACGAGGGCTGCTGAGTTGAGAATTACAGAATCGCGGAGCTCTTTACTTTAACGAGACACCTGCACTTGTTCATGTGTATAAAAGAGAGCATAAAACGCGGATGTGAATTACACATTTACGACTGTCGACGGCCCGCTGCCTGATTCTGGCGTGACGGCTTCAAAGAAAAATAATATACATAACATAAATAAATTAAATAAAATTAATTAAAATATTGGAATGATTAAAATTTTTATTTGTTAAATGTTCAAAATAAAAGTAAATACATATTAACAAAAATGGTTTTATTGTCGATTAGATAATGATTATGTAATATGGATTTCAAAGTTATAAACTACCCGCAGTATACGCCGTTAAAAAACGTTGTTGCAGTATTCCGGCCAAGTAATTAATCGTTAATCGTAAAATAATAGTAATATGAAAGACGTACAAACTGGGTAATGTATTATTATAGGCCGCTAGATGCTCCACCACTCTCGTTCTATTATACGACTCCGACTGACTGAGCCGCTCCCGGCTCGCGCTCTCGCGGCTGGCGCTCTTCGAGTTGTCTGAAACTCGCGAAAGCGCGGAGTGGAATTTCTACGAATGGACGAGAGCGAGCCAGATATTTTAACGAGCGGTGAACGTATCGTTCAGTTGATGGGAGCGGCTCATTCGCGACTCTTTGAAAAGAGTCGTTTAAATTGAACGACTCGTTCGCGAACGACCCATCGCTACGCACCTGGCTGAGTGTACACACCGCGCTTGACGGAAATTTGCGCGCGAAAAATTAAAAACAATTGAATTTGTTGAAACGTTGCCAGCCATATTATGAATCTTAAGAATAATTTATTTTCTGTTATTAACCGTAATTTAAGACAAAGGTAAAACAAATTTAAACCTTTTTCGAGGAAAAACAAAAAAAAATGTTAAAAGGGCCACTGGGAAACCACTCCTTTCTGTCCCCCGCCTTAGTTTTAACCAGTAGTTGTCTAACATACATAATTTAAATATCAATATGTAAAACTATTAAAAAGTTGTAAAAAATGATACTTATCTAGCAGGGAATGTATTGAAAATGTCTCTAATTTGCTCCCAAACAAGCATGATTCGTAGCATATTGTCCTCATTATTGACCCGAACCCCGAACCCGTTGAAAGATGTTCTCCATTCAACACGATTTCGCAGTTAATTCACTTTTTCAATTGGCATTCTTACTATACACTATTTCCTTCGTCGTACCCCGCAAGATGATATCCGTAAGCTAAGCATCTCGGCATGTTGGATTAAGAAACAGATTAGAAATCGATTAAAATCTCTATCTAAAACCACAGATCCATCTGTGCTAAAACTTATACGAACTGGCGGCAAAAAGAACATTTTATTTTTCTAGATGCAAAAATACTATTTAGTGGATAGCGTCACCTCAGACTAATTATTTTCCAACGCAGTTGCCAAATTATAGAAGCAGTGCAGAAGAAATACAGCATTGACCGTGCCACGCGAATATTGATGTAAAAAAATACATACGTACCATTTTATTACATTGAAAATGAGAAAAAGCTCTGGATTTATAATTTATTTTTTTAAATAATGTAATCAACACTAATCGTTTTGCGCCGAATCGGCAACATGTGAGGACGAGAGACCTTTTAGAATTAACCGCGTCCTTATTGGTCATAAGTTATAGCGGCGGCGTTTTTGAAATCCTGAGTAATTTAGCGTTTTTTCTAATAATAAGCTGTAAAAACTGTTACGGGGCAGTTAAAATATAAAATACATACAAAACGTCACACTTAAAAATTTCTAGTATCAAATTTTGTTGAAATATCTTTATTTGAAATAATTTTATTACTAGCTAATATGCTCTATGTCATATGCAACCACTTATATACCTACATGTATGATGGGTTGCATATTGTAATATCCTCGTTAAAGCAAGCCGTACACGATCATTATTACTGTCAGTATTTCACACAACAGCAATACGGTCTGTGTATTATAAAAATATTAAAATATTCGGATAATCTTCAATACTTTACTTTATTTCATCATTCTATACTCCGTACACGATCAATATTACCGACAATATTTTTTCATACTGACAGTAATACTGATCGTGTAGGGCTTGCTTTACAATATCCTTACCTCTGTTTTTATGAAGAATATAGTTTTAAGTTCAGTAGTATCTTTTTTCCCTTTTATTTTATTTGAGTAGTATTTTCAACGTTTTCAGCAAATTGTGGTCGTTAGCGGTCATTGTTGGAATATTTTATTCTGCTCGTTAAAACAAAGTTTTATACTTCGCAGTGTTTATTAAATAATCCTAACACATTTAATTATTTATTACAGTGCTATTTAATAGATTATCGTATGCGCTGAGTGTTGTGGAATATTAAGTTTGCAAAACACATTTGTGGATGTTTAGTTTGGTGATAGTTTTCGTTTGAACAGCTGATCCCTGGATTATTGTAGGTATTTTAACTTTTTGAAATTTAGCGTTTTGAGTTAGTTATAGTTAGCAATATCATTTCACTAGTTTAAAAAAGGCAGTATTTTTCGTGACATATTATGATGTTTATTTCTTTACAATGCTTTTATTGTGATTTTAGTGTTTATTACTTTTTTGAACTGTAATGAAATGTAGTAAGAGTGATATTAAGCTGATAAGAATAGATATTATCCTTTGATCTGTGTCAAACTGTTGAGAAGCGGATTAATAAGGGTGATAAGTTGTCAACCTAATCTCTTTTTTGTTTAGGTTTTGGTTAGTTTTAGTTACTGAAAAGTACAAAAGTTAGTTTTTTCTCACTTTTTTGTATACGTTAGCTTCATACAATTCTTCTGAGTTATTTTTGTTAGACTCTTGCTAGTTTTTATTGCGCTATTAGAATTTTTTTGTTTGAAGCTAATTTTAGATAGGTAGTCTTTTCCTCTAAAAATTTCTGGTCGGCTTAGTTGAAAATTATTGTAATCTTTGTTTGAACAGCTGTTCTCTGGATTTTTTGTGTTGTAGTATTTTAACTTTTTGAAATTGAGTGTTTTGAAAGAGCTAAGTAGTAGGATTTCTTTATTTAAAGATCACAAAAATATTATTTTTTTAAACCGGTTACGTAGGAGAGACTAGAAAAACATGGCAACGTCTGCCGTCAAAACAATTTTTTTTCTGTAACTGACGTTTCTTGTTGGTTTTAATTTGGCCATGTATTTATGACTGACTGTTACTAAAAAAATTTTTGTTTGAGGGCCGATATCAACCTTTTTTTTATCGTGAAGCGCCATTTATGAATATTTTTATTTAATCTGAATTCATATCAGGATTTACTGGTTTCAATATATGCACTGAATTTCATAACACCCTATATATATATATATATATATATATATATATATATATATATATATATATATATATATATATATATATATATATATAATATATATATATATATATATATATATATATATATATATATATATATATATATATATATATATATATATATATATATATATATATATATATATATATATATATATATATATATATATATATATATATATATATATATATATATATATATATATATATATATATATATATATATATATATATATATATATATATATATATATATATATATATATATATATATATATATATATATATATATATATATATATATATATATATATATATATCCGGTTACCGGATCTCGCATGGAGGGTGGAGTGAGGTAGTTTCCACTCTGGGAATCGTAATGGACTAATTTTTTTTATCTTCAACGGCCCACGTAGACTTTAATCCTAAGTACTAACATACCGTGGGCGTCTGAAGAGAAGGGAATAGGGTGAATTCTAGCAAACAATTTTTACTGCATGTACGTAAAGTACATCTCACAACTAGACGATTTTGAAAATTTTAGACCAATCAGATAAACCGTTTTCTAATTATTAAATTTAAAGTTTCCGAGCGCCGGCAATTGAGTGACGCCATTGCGCTGGAAGCGCCATCACGTTTTAAGCGCACTCTAGTATAGTATAGAACCATTAGTTCCAAACGGTCTCGCAAGGGAAGGGAAACGTTTTATGGTGTATTTCGTTAAAAGGTATATACAGGGCGTCCCAAAAGTTCCTCATAAAATTTTTTGATTAAAGACGTAAAGTGATTTAGGTATTTCCCCGTTTTTTGTAATATATTTAGGTATTTGCCTTTAACCCTCTAACCCCCAGCCACCCTCACCTAGAATTTTCCAATGGCAGTCTATGTCTTGTGGGGGCTCATTCAAAAGCTTGTAAAAAATTAATTCAAATGGTATCAATAAAACATGTAAGAAGTTCCCTTATTTGGTTTCTAAGGCATACACGCCAGATTTCTGCTTTAATTTATTTTAACGGCAATTAAATATAACTTTTCTAAAATTAAAATAATATTATGATAAAAAGTTTATTAGCTCTGATGTGACTTGACGTATTAAACCTTAAAAATAACTCCCACCTTTTTTTTGGTATGCCCAAGACGATAGTAAAAACTGTCAACGGAATTACGTATAGCTTCGACCTGTAAGTTCATTATCTCAATGCTAATTCTGCCTTTTAAGGCCTTTATATTTTCGGGTCTGTGTCTTTCAAAATATCCTCATAGAAAGTAATCCAACGGCGTCAAGTCCGAAGATCTTGGTGGCCATTCAATTGTACCTGGTCGATTTGGGAAGATTTTATCCAATAGCTTCGAATATTAACACCACAATGTGGTGGAGCACCATCTTGTTGAAACCATAGCTTGTATTCTGAGACCAGAACCGATAATTCTGTGCATTAATAACTCTATTTTAATAAAAAGTAGCATCATCAGAAAGAAGTATATTTCATGGCAATGCATTATTTTATGAAATATCCTGCTTACAGTTGACTGCCAAAATTTGAGTTTCGGAATATTTTGCATTAACTAACGCACAAACTTCACATTGACTTCTTATTTTATCTCCATATCTCAGTAACATCAAAATTTCAATACACTGCCTCTCTGACAATACCATTTTTATTTAAAAATAATACATTAAACAACCAGAACACCCAAAATATTGCTAATGTTATTTGCATGTGAATCATCCGAAGATATAAAAAAGATAAAAAAACAAAAAAATCCTGAATAAAAATAAATCAACAAGTTTATTTTATTTACCGTGTAAATACTTTGGGATAAAACCTACTCCACATTTTAATAATTCGCAACGTGTTTGTGTACGAGGCATTAGTTTAGCTTGTTACGAATTTATCAATATAATAAACGACTACAAGGTTATTCCACAATGATTTTTGGGTTTTACTATTATTTCGGTTGTAGTTCATCCAGAGAAAAATAAGATAGAGAGAAGAATATCTCGTACGGATTTCATTCATAAATACGATTTGCTTTCTATGACCTCCAAGCCGAGGTTGAAGCAAGCTGCCACGGGCGTGCGCTGCAGATTTTGGGTTATTATAAAGTACAGAGTACAAGAGTGAGAAAGAAACTCTCTCTGCTTGCCGTGTTGCTACCGCACTGGCTATGTCGGGAGGTATTGTGAGAATCCCACGCGCCAATCTCGGGATGTTGCCGTTTGAAGGCCATAGCGTGTTCGAGCTGGCGGGAAGACGAGATATTATTCTCTATCTTATTTTTCTCTGGTTCATCGTTATATTTAAATACACTTAAGCACTCCAAAAGTTTCAAAATAAAATTAAATTCGAAGATTTAAAATGCTACACAAGCTAGGCAAAATATAAAGATTCCCTGTTAGTACTAAAACGGCCGAAGGGGCGCAAGGTGGTGTTGCCTGCATTGGATTCGCCACATTGCCCACTACCTTCAGTTGTTTTTTGTAGGATGACGTCAGGACGTCAGGCGATAAACTGAATTTTTTGAATTTGGTCGAATTTTAAATCTTAAAATTTTCGTTATTATCTATCCAACCTGTGTAATTTTTTGTGTATGTATTTCGACTGACTGATTGCGCAACAATATTAACAAACTTATTGAAAACGCGAAATGACTGAACAATCATTATATTTAATTGCTATATCTAGATTTGGTTTTTGACCAGCTTTTCAATGAGCCCCCACAAGACATAGACTGCTATTTGAAAATTTGGGGTGAGAGTGGCTGGGGGTTAGAGGGTTAAAGGCAACTACCTAAATGTATTACAAACAAATGGAGGAACACCTAAATCACTTTACATGTCTAAGCGTTTTATTCACAATAAACGCATTAAACAAATATTAGATTTATGCGAGACTGGGAAGTCCTGTAGGGGAAAGTGGGGCAGGTTGAAACACGGGGCAGGTCAAAACAATTCAAATTTCGCAGGTTCTTAAGCACATGTTTATTGGCATTACTGAAGCTGAATTGGCCGATTCTCAAACTAATTACTTTAGGGTCGTCATTCCTTGAGGCTTCCTTAGATCTTGAGGTATGATTTCAGCACCTAAGGAAACCTCCAGGTCTGAGGAACGACTATAAATACGACCTTTATGTAACTTTCGATGTCAGTGCAGTTTTAGTTATTGCGTAGTGCGCATTACAGTATTTTAAGGCAAGAAAAGTACATTTTTTGATTGGTCATTAAGGTCATATGATTTTTGATTGTTTAAACTGTTTTCCCCAATAAGGAATGTGCACATATTTTTTATTGCATAAATCGTTTAAGGAAGTCATTACAAACCCAAACAAAATATTTTGAAGAAAATTACTAGGATAATTTAGCTACAGAAAATGTTTACTTTTCGGTATAATTTATTACAATTTAAAAAGCAGCCATTTGTCCTTAGTGAAAAGTGGCGTCAGGAGATCAGCAAAAATCTACATGTCAAGGTAAAGCTTAACTTAAAGTCGAACAGGTTTGATTTTCTCGGAAACAGTCAGAGGGAGAGAAATCGAATTTTTTGGGTTGATAGAGGAATAGTTCAACTAGCTTCGGTAAAAAATTCAGTTATACAGGATGTTTCGTTTCGGAGCTATTACACGTCAAAGTCGAAATTTCCGCGATTTCCGTTGAAATCGGGCACAGGTCGCAAATGTGAATTAAATCGATGTAAATTTTCGGAGATTGTAGGGGACCCGGAACTTCAGAACTCCACTGAAACTTTTGAGGATCAGAAAATCTCAAGTAATTCTTTAGAATTTTTTTAGGTCGAAAAATGCCATTTCCAGGCCCCTCTTTGATACCTAATAACTGGAAAACAAAACGTCAGATCAAAAAATGGACTCATAAGTGAAACTTTAAAATCTCAAATACTTTTTTTGCAATACATTTACCTAAACCTAAAATCACTGGAAAATGGAAATATTTTGAAAAAACTGGAAATTTAGATTTTTACCCAAATTTTTCACGGTTTTTAATTTTTTGTGGGGTCAAAATGGTTCAAATATACGTCATTAGAAAGAGCTCTTCAAAGTGTGTGTTATCGATATTTTTTAATTTCTTCATTCTCTATAGAAAGGGAGCAATCGCCGATTAAATTTCGATTTTTTTACGTTTTTTGCCCTCGACATCGACATTTGAATCACTGTATTTTTTCCTATCTATTTTTTTCCCAATTTTTCAACACTATCTTATAAAGGGATAATCACACTGTAAAATGAATACCGAATGGGTCACCCAGGAGCGTATTTTTAAGGGTAACATTAAGATTTTTTTGATTTTTTCCGACCAATCCTATTTTTCACCGACAGTATTCCACACTATTTACCCTATTTAGTGATTCTTTTTGGGTTTATTTTATCCGTTAATTATCTAAGAATACCTCCCACTAATTTAAATCGCTTATTTTTTCGGTAAAGTTATAAATAAATAGGTTTATTTGCATCGGGGACATCTAAAATTTGAAAATTTTTAAATTTTCGAAGGTTGCCATGAAAATAAAAAATTGCAGTTTATTTACTCGAAATTATTAAAATGATATGTCAAAATTTCGCAGAAATGCCAATTTTTGTTGCAAAATTGAAAAGTTCCTGGACCGATTTCGACTTGAAGTATTCATGAATAAGATTTTAGGAACCTTCTACTTTAAGCGCAGGGATATTTCATTGGATGAGTTACGCATTAAATACCATTTTTATTGAGTTGTCGATGACTCTACAACACTGGAATTCGCCATGTACTCATGATGAGTCATAAGTTCAGTTTTTGGGATCACGTTTTACAAGTTTCGAAATTCGCGCGAAAGTTTGCAGTTTTATACCTTTTTTTGTTAATAAAGACCAAAATAAATGAATAACAGCAACCGCCATAAACATTTAATTTATGTAGAGAATATGAAAAAAAATATTTCAAATTTATTTGGGTTATATGCATATTCCCTATTATTATGGGTCACATTTGGCAATAAACTGTGTGCATACGATTAGAATAAGTAAAATCCCGTCGCAGTAAAATCCGTAAAAAATAATTATTAAAAAAAAAATTACTGCTTCAACGTACCCCGATCATGGGGGCAGGATGAAATAAAAATATTATTTATCCACTAAGTTAATTAATCCCATTAAAATTTTACTACGTACATTTAAGTATACCTAATGGGTCAAGACTTACTTTATATATGTTGCGATATTTCTTTTTCTAAAATTACAAAGCTAGCAGCATAAAATGTAATTTTTGTTTCAACCTGCCTCACTTTCCCCTATATTATAACTTGTAATGAAATACCTGTAATCACCTAATTTAATATAATTTGATAGGTAATGAAAATGTGTTACAAAAAAATTATCAAAGAAGATTTGTGATGTTCATAATTTGCTTTAAGTGACAGTAGAAAATTCTAGTTTTTTGCAAAAAGTCTTTAAATTGCAACATCTTTCCAGTGATCAAATCAAACAAAAGTGGCAAAAGAGTCCATTATTCGTTTTGTTCCTCATGCGCTGTAAGGTCCCCGGACAGTCGCAGAATAATCAGGTGCTGCGCTCATCTTGTGGTCACCAAGAGCTAACACCAGCTCCCGGTTCTACCGGTTTTCCCAAGCTGGAGAGGACGCACTGCGTTGTACTCCAGTATTATATTTATGTATATTTATTTATGTATATTTGTGATATGTAGCATTACGTAACCAGCATGTGGCTGGATGAGTTGTATATATTTTTGAATTAATAAATGTCTTTAAAAAGAATATCTTATATTGAATATTTTAGACAATACTTAAGTATTACAAAGTTTCTACGTTACCTACCTCTATATTTGATTTAAAAATTTAGAACATTAGTGACCTTTATTTTGATAATCCATCCAAACTGCTAGACAATCGAAGTGCACTACTTTTTTAAACCTCTGTATAAACTATTTTTAAATAGGGGTTTATTTCTATAAATTTTATTCGTTTAGTATTAGTGTTACAATTTCACTCATTGGAAACACTTCAGTTGATTCATTTAAATTCATTTTATTACTTGGTTTGCAACAATGTAGCTATATCATGTTTTCAATATATGACAAATAATCAATGACAGCCTTGACTCACCGTAATTTTATGTACCAAAAATGAGCAAATTCTGTGGAGGTTTTGTTTTTGGTCGGTTCCTTTCATTGCTGAAAGCCTTTAAGGGGAAACAGATTATGGCTACCATGTTAAAGTGTGAGCTATATAATATACCAAAAATGAGCAAATTCTGTGAAGGCAAACTTTAGTTAGGTATACAAAATTTTTGGTCAGTCAACTTCATTTCAGGAGGCGTTTAGCGAGTGTCAAATTATGGCCACCACATCAAAGTGTGAGCTATTTAAGACTAAGTTCATATACCAAATATAAACAGAATCTATAAAGTTATGCAATTTTTTTGGTTTGTCCACTTCAATTCTGAAGCCGTTTAGGGGGTGACAAATTATGGCTACCACATTAAAGTGTGAGGTATACCGGGTGTTTGGTAACGAATGGGTCATACCTTAGCAGTGCTTCCCTGGCTCAATTAAGGTCGATTTAACCTAACTTATCTTAGTACAAAAGTTTATAATAACAGAGATGCAGAGTGTTAAATTCAAAATTTTATTTTACGTTTTTATCGGTATATTTTGAAAGATACTAAATAAATTAACGATATTTAGTAAGCGGGGGTTCTTCGGAATGGGAAAAGCAAATCCGTTCTTAAATTTCTGTATTTTGTAGGGAGCGCCACATCCGGCACTAAATGCCATTTTAAAACGTCTCAACTTTTTTGTGCTTCAATGTACACAATCTCTGAATAAAATTCTTATTCCAAAACCTTTTTTACTTAAAAAATGTATACTTTATTAATGTTGTTAAAAGCAACTGTTTTTGAGAAAAATGCATTTGAAGTCGGTGTTGCACAATAAAAAGCATAAACCTTTCTATTAAGCAGAAATGCAAACATCAAATGAAAATAATAAAAACTAAATGAAACACAAATGAACAATAAAAAAATAAACTGCTAAAAATGAAGTCATGGCATTTTGAAGACTTGCTGAGCTTTTTCGCAAATTAAAGACAAGGACCATTTTAGGATGTACTTTCAACAAACAGTAATACAACTACGTTAAATTCATTCTAGCAATACGTTCCAAGATGAAAATCATTTAGAAACTAAGCAAATCGCTGAAATATTAGAATAGCTGATAAGTCTTTAATGACGACTTATTAACAATGACAGGACAAAAACTTGTCAAAATTTAACTAATCAACTAGACGATCTTAATTTAAACCAATACTAAATCTTAAATCTTTTTAGTGACTCTGAGCGAAATAATTAACTTCATAAATAAATTCAATTATTTTTTAGCAAATGTTCAAAATGCCCATCATTTGACTCGATACATTTGCGACATCTTTTTAGAAAATTACTTCTAACTACAAAAAAAGTTGGATGTAAATTTCGAACGGCGTTTGCTGCAGCTACTATCATTTGCCAAAGCTCATCTCGTATATTGATGACTGCAGCTCAATAGGCAAGATGTGTTATGTATTCCCAGAAGCAGTGGCGCAGCCAGAAATTTTGTTCGGAGAGGGCCCGGACTAGATGTCTCTACAATTTTTTTTAAGACGTTGAGTTTTAAATGAGTAAGAATGGGTTAGGAATTAGAGGTACATTCAATATCTATAAACTGTGTATATTAAGTTCCAACCCGACACATAAAAATATGTAAAATACAAAAAAAAATCAAAACACAAACGTAAAAATATTTAACTCAAAAAACTAAAACTTAAAGCAAAATTCTTCGTTTTCTTGTTGCCATTTCGTCCAAAATTTCTTCTGCTGTGATAACAATATCGTGGTTTGCATAAAGGACTGCCAAACCATTTAGCCTATTCTCTCCCGTAGTGCTACGCAAATAATTTTTTAAATATTGTAAATTTGAGAAAGACCTTTCGGATGATGAAGTTGTAGTGGGTAAAGTTAGAAAAATTTGTAAAAGTCTTTTAATATTCGGAAATATGTTGACATCACATTCGGAATAAACCTTGGGCAGATCTTCCTTCAGGTTCTTATTTTTACATTTTTTGTTCCATAGCTCAAGTTCCGCTTTTAATATAGTTTTGTTACAAAAATCTTCAAGAAACTCATACATTTTGTAAAAGTTGCGAAGTTCCAAAAAACATTTATATTGACTCTCAAAATGTTGGTCATCAAGAGGAAAAAGACATTCAAAATTTTGAATTGTATTTCGATGGTTTAAAAATCGATCTTCGAGGTTGGCTATTAGGCTATCCAAAAAGGGAATAAAAATTGTGATTGTGTTTAGTTCGGACTGCACATCCAAAGATCGGTAATCTTTATGTCCCCTTAATGGCAGTCCCATCCTTCCACAAAAAAGTATTGTTTTAATAATCGGTGCTAGTCGCTGCCGATTTTTTTGCACTTGCAATTCATATGACTGCGTTAATAACTTATCTACGGAATGACCGGAAGCACTTTGTTTTAAATTATCTGCACGAAGTACGGAAAACCTGTGATATTGTGTCCCTTCATGAGCTTCAAATTTTTCTATTGCTTTTTTCCATCCTCGAAAAGGCTCTTTTGCCAAAGCGCCAAGTATCTGGCTCGTATTATGACCCGCAAATGATGAAGAAAATAGAACACAATATTTGCAATAGACGCCATCTTGTATTTTTGAATACGTTAACCAATTATATTTTGTCAGCCACATAGCATTAAACTTTCGTTTATGTTGTCCTTGTTTGTCTAGAGGAAACACAAAATTCTTAGGTGGAGCCCAAAATTTTTCAAGTAATTGAAGTTTGGTATTATCATATACATGTTTATGCGCAAAGTTAGCAATATCATACTTGTCATGAACCTGAATATTCTGTAAAGTAATAGATGAAGCAGATTCGTTTTCTGTCAGTGTGTTTTGTAGAGGCAGCAGTGAAGTAGCTTCATTATCTAATTTGTTTTCTGCCGAGGTTGAAGCGGCGCATTGCAGAGTCAGTGGTGTTACTGGTGTCGATACTGTCGATGTTGAAGATGGAAATATTTCACTATCTTCAGCTAGCCTCGGTTTCTTAAGAAAGTTCCATAATATATTCACGCTTCCTTTGTTTTTTGAAGATGCTCTGCTCTCCATCCTGTTCAAACTTTTCTGTCCTGCAACTGCAATGGGAAATATTTAGTAAAAAAAATATTTTTTTGAAAACCACGCTTTTATGAAGAAACCCACTAAAAATTGAAAGAAATTGATAACCATGTAAAGTGAGTTGTATTTTGGATTTAGAACAAAATAAGATACCTATATTATATTGCATTGTCACCGAACCTATACACGTTTGCAAAACTCAGCTTGATCGGACACACAAAGTGGATGAAAAATCGTTTACAATATTTGAACCAAAAGCAGGAAAGACAGACATCAAGAGAAGTTTAAAGCGTTTAAAAATAAAAAGGAAACAGGACTTATAATAAAACCTCAATTTTTATCATTTATATTTTTTCCATTCCAGGGCATTTTGGGTAAAAAATTAACTCTGCCGTTTAAAATAAACAAAACGATCCTTAAAAATTTAAACAATAAAATTTGGTATTTTACACTGCAGGGCATTTCTGTCCTGAAACTTAAATTTCTATTGGGGAATCAAAACCACGTGATCCAATATGGCGGTTGTGGGCAAACATGAATGACATTTAGTTGTTTCCCATATGAAAAGTTAAGAAGAAGAGTATTATTTTTGAGAATCGGGACGCGCACGCTCAAATGTAAACAAACGTATTTCTTGCAATGTTTGCCCACAGCCGCCATAATGAATTCATTTTGACACATCGTTGGATTGCCTAATTCAAATGTTTCCTTAAGGTTAAACTACAAACTACCTAACTATGTCTGTAAAAATAGTAAAAAATTATAAAACTAACCTGAGAATTTGTCGATGCGTTTTCACAACTTGTTTAACTATTAGCTAAATTAAACTTTTGTTTATAAAACAGTAATAAAATACGTTAAATTCGGGACAGATATTCTCGGTATCGGCTAGACGCTAGTTTCACTCGACATTTACAAGTCCAGGCTGGCTGCCACTTGAGCGGTCCCCTGGGGCAACGACTTATCAGGAGGTATTCCAAGTGGCTGGTACCAAATGTGACAAAATCCCAAACTGATATATGGATGATACCAGGTAGGTAATGGAAATTTTGCCGCCAAATGCACAGTGTATATACACGCGATGTCCCGGGTACGCACGGGACTCTTGAAGCACACTATGAAGATCATTAGAGACCCTGCTATGTCCTGCTGAAATCCTACTTTTGGTTCTCCGAATGTTTCTTGCTTCATTTCCAAAGTCTTCATTTTGGGTGACCGCGGACGACCGTTACTGCATGTTGATTCTCGACGATCTTGAAAATCTTGGAGTTTCTTACGTGGCCATGGCCACCGTAACACCACAGCACATAAAATAACCAGCAGTATTACTCCCTCATCTTTAACCAACTGCGCATATTTTCGCGCAAGACAGTGTTTGGTGTAGAAGCCTTCAGATGCCGCCAGTAACGGATTCGGTTTAGATTTTAGTTGGTGTTGCGTCTTTGTCTGTATATGGTGGTGTTGCTTTAAGCTGTAAGGCACTCATACCCAATTTATATTAATTTGTGCTCGTGAGAAGTAAAAGTGTTTTTTTTCTTTTACCTATTATTTGGACGGTTATATCTTTATTTTTTTATTCACAGTGGATCAACCAAAACGCGGTTGTGTATGGGCTGTGAAAAATTGTTCAAATAAGAGCTACTCTTCTTGCAACAAGAGTTTTTTTCAGATTTCCTGCTGATTGAAGAAGTTCGTAAGTACGGTACACTACCAATGTTTTTAAAAAATGTGCTTTAATTAATGGTTTACGACAATACATTTTTTTGGGAAGATTTTTTGCTAATATGTTCGCCGGAAAATTACTTTCCAACCCCTTCCTTTAGTACCTACTCATTTTTGTTGTTTTAGGCAAAAGCTTTTTTGTTTTGAATGATGTTTATGCGTAAATTTTTAAATTACTCCAAATCCGGCCCTGACTTCTACACCAAACTGACGTTAGCGAGGTCAAATTATTATTTTCAAGTTCAGCGTCGAGTAATACTGCTGGTTGTTTTATGTGCTGTGGTAATACTGCCTTCCTTTGCCTCGTTCTTGCGGATATTTATAGATTTTCCCCATTTCAGAAAGCAGCCAGTGTCACTCCAGATCACGAATCTTGTGAAAAGGGGCGGGGCTTGTTTAAGGAGTTAAGTTTCATTTAAATATCCTACGGCAGACGAAATCTTCAGTCGAAGCCTTGACAGCGTAGGAGCATGGTCGAAGCCCCGTCCGACTCTAGTATTAGAGAGCCTTCGCAAGACCTTTTCCATTTTGAATTCATATTCATTTAGCTTTTAAGAATTTACAATGTTTCTTCGATTCCACGGCGATTCGTTTTACTTTCGTGTCGATATTTGATTAGTAATTCTCGTTCTTCTGGTTGGGCTTTATTTATTGATTTAATACACTCTATCAATTTAAGATTTTTAAAATGATTGTTCATGGCTTGTTGGAAATAAAGCCGTAATTCTTTTGAAAAGAAATACATGTAAGTATTTTTATTTGTCAGGTATTCCTTTAAGAAATTAATAATTATTGGCATATTACTAGGTAAAGTTGTATTCAATAATTTGGTGACCATCAAAATTTTCACGTTCAGTTTTAATATAGGTATACGTCATAAGGAGATTTTTTGACAATAATTTGACTGGCTTGTTATTAATTATTTCGTCTAATAAAGTCATGTTAGAATAGTTTTCTTCCGCGTTTGTAGTGTGTATTGTATTATCGGAATTATTATCTGGGGGTCTTATTTGTACATTTTGTAAGATTTTAATTTTTTGACTGGGTTCATTGGACTTTTTCCAGTTGCTTGCTAGCATCATCGGGATCTAAATTTTCAGGGTTAAATTTACTATCGCTGTATTTTCAAAAAGTTTCGATATCACGACTTATATCTCCGGGATTATTAATTACCGAGTCTGATTCGATTGCATGTAATTGGATACGACTAAGTGCGTCGGCGTTGGTATTTTGTTTCCCTTTTTTATAAAATATTTCGTAATCGTACTCTTCTAATTTAAGTCTCCAACGTACAGCTTTGAGTTTATTTTTTTTAAATTAAATAGCCAAACTAAAGGTCTATGATATGTGTAGTTTTAAATTTTCTACCGTATAAATATGGTCTAAAATATTTGCAAGCCCATACCAGATAAAAACAGGACAGATTTTCTCTGCCCATACTATACCTAAAAGTTCTTTTTCTATAGTAGAGTATTTTTGTTGTGTTTCGTTTAAAGTTCGTGATGCAAATGCAATAGGGTTATGGTTGGGGGGGGGGGGGGGGGTCCTTGATAAAGTACGGCACCAAGGGCTATATTTGAAGCATCTTTAGTAAGGACGAAGGGTTTTTTGAAATCAGGGTATTTTAATATTGGGGCATTTATTAATAATTCTTTTAAATAATTCAATAAAAGCGGGCGAATATTCGACTTTTGCTCCTTTTTTAAGACATAGTGTAAGATGTTTTGTTTTTTAGCAAAATCTTTTATGAATCTTCTATAGTATCCTGCCAAACCTAAAAATGATTTGATTTTCATTTGTGTTTTTGGTATTGGGAAATTCTTTACTGTATTGACTTTATCAGGATTGGGTTTTACGCCATCTTTTGTTATTTTGTGTCCTAAATAAGCGCCTTCTTTATGCAAAAATTCTGACTTGTCCAACTGGACTATAAAATTTCATTGTCTAAGCCTATTAAAAACTGCTTTTAATCGAGTTATATATTCTTGGAGAGATGTTGAAAAAATTATAATATCATCTAGGTATACTGAACAAACTTCATTTTGGAGACCGCGAAGAATGTTATTCATTACTCTTTGAAAAGTAGAGGGGGCATTTTTAAATCCAAAAGGCATTCTTTTGAATTCGTAATAACCTGTAGGTATCTGCTGAAAAAGCTGTTTTGGGAATATCGTTTAGTTCCATTTCAATTTGGTGAAAACCGGTTGCAACATCTAACGTAGAGAAATATTGGGCTTTTCCGAGTTTGTCAAGAATATATACGATATTCGGGAGGGGAAATTTATCGTCTATATATTTTTCGTTTAGTTTCCTAAAATCGCAAACTATGCGCCATTTGCGCTTTCCTGAAGCATCTAACTTTTTTGGTACTACCCAAATTGGACTAGACCATGGCGAGTTTCAGTGTTGAATTATGCCATCACTTAGCATTTTCTCCATTTGTGTTTTAAGTTCTTTTTTATGTATTTCTGGATATCTATATGCTTTAGTAAAAATGGGCGTTTCGTCAGTTAAATTGATTTTATGTTTAATTTGATTTGTAAACGTCAAAGGGGTTCCTTCAATCCTTCACTGTAAAATAAATCTCGATATTAATAGCAGCGGTCACGTATCGCTTTATATTCTTCTTTGTTACAATGAGATAATCTTAAATTTTATAAATCTTGTTTTTGTAAGTTGTCCAAACAATCATTTAGTTCGGTGTCAGTTTCCATTTTTTCTATAAAGTTAACTTCCGTTTCGTCTAAGGGTTCAATGTCTAAAGGTTTAAGTAACGTTATTTTTATTGGGTTTTCGCTAGTATTTGTTACGAGGGTTGTCGCTAAAGAATTTTTTACTTCGACTAAAGATTCAGGCATTTCTGCACATCCGAGATTTGTGTATTTAAAAATACCTATACCGTTAGAATAATTAACGGATATTTTAGCTTTTTGATATGTACGAGGGGATACCGTAATTTTGACTGTTTCGAAGTTGTATAACGCTGGTATGTTATTTTCGTGGTATAATGTTAGAATAATATTTTGTGTTCTTAATTGGCTATTTTGTAGATCTATATTGGCTCCTATATATATTAGAAAATTGATTCCTAGAAGCCGAATTTCGGTGAAAAATCAAAAAGATATAATTTATGATCTCCAGAAACATTAAATGAAGGAAATATTGGAATGTTTATAACCTTATTGTGGAGTGACGTAGCATGAGCTGTTCTAACAGAGAATAATTCAGAAAATATAACATTTGGATAAATTTGATAAGCAAGATTTGGTTTGATAAAACTTTTACCGCTGCCTGTATCTATTAAAAATTTTGCGTTTATTTCCGATATATGTATAAGTCATTGGTAAATCGGGGTTATTATAATTATTGAGGCATATTATGTCAGGTTGGTTGAACCAGGGTTCTCCTAAAAATTTTCGTTATAGTCGTATGGGTTCTCGTATTCGTTATTTTCTTCTTGAGAAAAATCATATGTTGGGTTATTATATGGGTACTTTCGTTACATTCTTGAAAATACTGATAGTACTGATAGTCATCATCAGGGTTATTTTCATATTCAGTAATTCATTGTTAATATTTTCTACAGATTGGTTAAATAGTTCTTCGACAATAAAATCGCGTTTTGGTGGTGTACGTTGATTTAATACAGTATTGCCCGAAGAGACATCCAATGGTTCTGGTCTTCTAAGCCTAGAGATTCCAGAGGATTTATTATGCATATTATGCTGATAATTAAAATTTGGTCTAGGACTAAAATTAGGTCTGAAATTTTGGTTATTAAAATTTAGACGATGTACAGGTCCTTGTCTAAAGACATTAGAGGGTTGTCTAAATTGTCCGTAACCTAAAAATTGGGGTTTACTTTGGTTTTGAGCGATTGGCATACGATTAGTTGTAAAATTGAGTGTAAAGTTATTAAACTGTGGTGCTGATTGTTGTGAGGGTACTTGAGAAAAAGTGCGGTTATAATTATGCGTTTGTTGAGGCATATTTAATTTATTTTTAGGTACGTTTAAATTGACAGAAGTTCTGTTGGTTACATTACTTCTATTTTTATAGTAAACAAAATTTTCTTCTTCTAAAGCAAAACTCATTGCTTCTTCTAGAGCTGTTGGATTTTTAAATCGTACTACTACCTGCATGTGGTAATTTAGACCATTAATAAATGTTTTTAAAATTAAATTTTCGTATTCCGTGATTTTTAATAATTAAATTTCATTTGTGTCATTTGACATATTAATTTTTGAGAATAATAAACTACGGGCATCTTGTAGACGTAGACCAAATTGTTGCGGCGTTTCATTTCTTTCTGGTTGTGATGTTATTACGCCTTGCAGTAAACAATCAATATATCTTTAATCAGCAAATGTAGAAATTATTGCCGATTTAACAAAGGCCAAGTGTTTAATTCTACTCTAGAGGCAATTAAATCGGCTGCTCTGCCAATTAATTTATTTAAGACAGTGTCAAATAGACAGACATTTATGGCTGCACCATTATCTGTTCGGTCCTTATGATTATTAAAAAAGTTTTCGCAAGCATTTATAAATCTGTTTATTTGTTTCGGATTTCCATCGAATGCTGGAATATTATCCGCTTGATATCTAATTAGTTGGTAATTTGGTGGATTAGCGTTAGACCTGTTCTGATTCAAAAATAGATTAGCCAAAATGTGGTTAAGATCTTCCACTTTAAAATTTATACAACAATAACAATAATAAACAGAGAATATCAATAAATTAATTTGGTAAAATAATAAATTCGGGAATAATTGGAAGGAAGCACTTACAGTGATAAAACGAAGATCGTGGTGGTTTTCATTCCTTTCTCTTGTGGTTTTCTCTTTATTTCGTCTTAAAACTAGGGCCCATAGGAGGAGCGATGCTTGTCTTCTCCCTGGAACTAACTTCTATGAGGTTTGGGACGATGCTTGTTCCCTTGACTCCCACCAATAGGACGTAGGACGATTCTTGTTCCTTTTCTTCCCTGGTCAGTGAGCGATATTACACGCACCACAGGATTTTCGAAATTTTTTTGTTTTTGTCGGTTTTTGCCACTAATCGTTGAAACGAAGATGGTGGACACGCACGATGCGTAAACCGTTGACAAAATCCGACCCAACTGCGCCAGTTATCAACTCAATGCTCGAGAGTTTGTTTTTAAAAATTTTCTTTTTCGCCAGAGGCGTGTACAATATGACTGACTTTATTATGCAGTTTACACATATTTATAAGTTTCTAATACGCTGACAAAGCATGGGAACGATGCAAAGAAAATCTAAGAAAATAGATAAGGATTTCATTAGACTGTGTAATACTAAGTAAGCTTAAGTTCTCATGGGATTATAACTGGACGTTTTAAAATGGCTTTTAATGCCGAATGTGGCGCCCCTACAAAATACAGCAAATTTGAGCACGGATTTGCTTTTCCCATCCCAAAAATCTCCCGCCTACAAAATTTTGTGAATTTATTTATTACCTATCTTTCAAGACAAATCAATAAAAATGTAAAATAAATTCTCTTATCATCAAAAGTTGATAAACTTTTGTACTAAGATAAGTATATTAAATTGACCTAATTTGAACCAGGGAAGCCACTACTATAGTAATGCCAAACACCCTGTATAATAGTAATTTCATATACCAAAAATGAGCAAATTCTGTGAAGGTAAACTTAAGTTATGAAAATTTTCTGGTTGGTTTATTTCATTTTTAGAAGCGCTAAGGGGGTGACAAATTATAGCTACCACATCAACGTGTCAGCTATTTAGTAGTAATTTTATACACAAAAAATCGGTCAGTGCATGCTATACTTGCACAACTAGTGTTCCGTGCCATCAGTCCCCCACTTAACCAGAGCAAACCTCGGCCACCCGATCTCCGTCCATCTGCCGCGCTGCATGCCGCCGACAGCACCAACGCCGTATTTTAAAAAAAGTTGTTCCTTACATCGTGAAAAAGTATTTTTTGTCGAAAAACTTTTTCTCTAAAACCAATAGTTCAGCAGTTATAAGGAAATAAACAATTAAATTGTTTATAACAATTGACCGCGCTAGAATTGTTCAATCCTGATAATTTTCGTTCAATCTACACCTAATTCTTAATGTTCATGATTTTTTTCAGATTTTTCTGAGCGATCCTTCTGGACAGCAATTTTTAAGCGTTTTTCCCGAAAAATGTCAAAGAAGTTCATCATATTATATATCGTTGAATTCGTGCTTCAATAAGTGTTCATTTGATTCCCTACACGATGCCCTTAAATTTTTTTTCCATTTCCCAATTTACCCCCCGAAATTAACCCCCAGAATCAAAATTTAACTTTTTATACTTCACGTCTATAATTGGGCCACCACACTCTAGATCTCTGTTCCAAATTTCAAATTTTTACGTCGTATAGTCCGTCCATCTGCCGCGCTACATGCCGCCGACAGCACCAACGCCGTATCGCATCGCGTATGCGCGGAGCTGAGTGGGCCAAATTAAAAATTTTAAAAAATGTTTCAAAAAGTTGTTCCTTACATCGTGAAAAATATTTTTTGTCGGAAAACTTTTTCTCTAAAACCAATAGTTCAGCAGTTATAAAGAAATAAACAATTAAATTGTTTATAACAATTGACCGCGCTAGAGTTTTTAAATCCTGATAATTGTCGTTCAATCTACACCTAATTCTTAATGTTCATGATTTTTTTCAGATTTTTCTGAGCGATCCTTCTGGACAGCAATTTTTAAGCGTTTTTCCCGAAAAATGTCAAAAAAATTCATCATATATATCGTTGAATTCGTGCTTCAATAAGTTTTCATTTGATTCCCTACACGATGCCCTTAAATTTTTTTTCATTTCCCAATTTACCCCCCGAAATTAATCCCCAGAATCAAAATTTAACTTCTTATACTTCACGTCTATAATTGGGCCACCACACTCTATCTCTGTTCCAAATTTCAAATTTTTACGTCGTATAGTTTTAGAGAAAATCGCCTGTGACAGACGGACGGACGGACGGACACCGAAGTGATTCCATAAGTGTTCCGTTTCACGGACACTAAAAATGAGCAAATTCTATGGAGGCAAACTATAGTTATGCAATTTTTTTGGTTGGCCCCCTTCATTTCTGGAGGCGTTTAGGGGGTGACAAATAAAATTATGGATACCACATCAAAGTGTGAAATATATAATAGTAATTACATATTCCTAAAAGGAGCAAATTTTGTGAAGGCAAACTCAAGTTATGCAAATGTTTTGGTTCGTCCACTTCATTTCTGGAGGCGTTCAGGGTGTGACAAATTATGGTTACCACATTAAAATGTAGGGTATTTTATAGTTCATATGCCAAAAATAAACAGAATCTGTAAAGGCAAACTAAAGTTATGCAAATTTTTTGTATGTTCACTTCAATTCTGGAGCCGTTTAGGGGGTGATAAACTATTGCTACCACATCAAATTTTGAATTATATAGTCGTAAGCTCAGATGGCAAAAATGAGCAGGTTCTGTAAGGGCTAACTAAAGTTATGCAAATTTTTTAAAAGGTCTACTTTATTGCTGACTCCAGAAATTTTAATGATTGGGATTGATAATCTCTCCCTGTATAATATTGTAATTTTTAAAAAGCTACTACCATAAAACACTTAAAAATTGTTTACCTTTTGTCTCTATAACTTCCCAACTCATTGGTAAAAGTAAATCTGCATCTGAAGCTAACTTCATGCACGTTTGCATTTGAATTGCATGTTAGGGCATGCCGAAAACTACATTCAACTATCTCTTTTATCTTCTGAGACAGCTATGTTCACAGTTCCTCTAAACATTTCGTTTCTGCCCTTGAACTGTCTTGCAGTTTAGTAAATTAAGAAATGTATTTTTTGTTGGTTTATATGTTTTATCATAATAATAGGTAAAAATTACTAGGGAAAAAAATATTCTTATATTGTGTCCAAGATGTTTTGAAAGGACCCCGACTTTTAGATTACCATGGAAAAATATTTATACCTTATATCCACATATAAATATATAAAACAAATGAATTTAAAATACTTACACCTAGGATGCTACTATACAAATCTACATCAAACAAATAAGTTATTGTAGTTTTTACTCCTTAGACCTATTTTCCGGTATACGTATTGATTTGGTAATGATTTCATATACATGTGCAGATATTTAGGTAAGAAACAGATGGTTTTACATTAATTGTTGCTCAAGGATGCTATTCTGTGGTTTATCGTGGGCAGGTTGAAGGGAAATTACTTTTTATGAATTATTTTTTAATTTTGCTATAATTTCGCTCAGTTTTACATATAAGTTGACGCATCTGATAAAACTACTAAGGTACGACCCACGTGAATGAATAACGAAAAGTTTGTAAAATACAAGCTGACTCATTTTTCATATACAAATTAAAACAAGCACATTCTAAATATATCAACGAAATATCCATATAAAAGGAGCAATTTTCAATTTCATATTTTGTATAAATGAAAATTTTTGAGCATGTCACCTCTGCTGGATCGCACGTTGTTTAAATTTTATTTTCACTGGCATTCCTAAAGCCTTCAAAACCCCATTAGTCGCGTGAGGGGGGGGTACATCAATTAAGGATTAACTTGATGGGTCCCGTTTTTTTGTTCGACACTTCGTAAATGAAGAACCCCAGGGCAAACCCTGCAGGAGGCCCTTGTGGTTCCATATAGAGACTGCTTATTTTACAGATAATTATTTATAAATGACAAATTAAACATTTTAATTTTTTGACATACTTTAGTCTTTTATTAAAATACAATGTATCAATATTCGAAAAAAATTACATAATTTTTGGCGAATTCAATTAATTTTTAAATTTTACCCTACAAAGTTTTACTGAGGGAAGACAACCATTCAAATATCTAAAAAATATGAATATTTACGATATATTTTTTATAAAATTATTTAATTGTTGCTGCTGAATGCATCAAAATGCAAATGTTTAATCAGTGGGAAACATGGTACGCGTGGGGAGAAGCTTTTTTCACAGATTAAGTTCACTTTGTCACATAAAATAATTTTAACCACCTTCCAAGAAGACATGCCAATGACATACCCCCTGTATTAACAGCAGGTACTGACATATTTTTACCAAATAAATACAGTAGAAATGAACATTACTAGCATATGTTTAACATTGTGTCTGTGTCGTATTTATGGATTTCTAAGAGTACATTAATTTATATGTTATTTTATTTTTGTTTGCAGTTTTCCCTTTTTTTATTAATACCGTTATTTTATAGTATTAGGTATGTTTTTAAAAAATCTTAAAATGGTCGTATATCATAGGACAGATTTAAATAACTTCGCAGGGGGTCTTAAAATGTTAATCATATTTGAAAGAATAATAATTAGGACTCTAATTATTAATTATTGTTAACAGGATTTATTTTTATAAAATTAAAATACATGCTTGAGAAATTTATTTATGAAAAATAACGCTGACTAAATGTCTTTTGACGCTTGCAGTCTGGCAAATAATGCAACCTGGATGCTTCATAACATCGCTAAATCATATCCTCTGATATGACTTCGATTTCTTCAGTGATTCGCCTAGGGTCTCTTAATACGTAAACTGGCTGGACGATTGATTAATACACCTTTTCCTTGAGGTATCTCCACAAGAGAAATCAAGAGGTGTTAAGTCTGGACTTCTTGCACGCCGGTTCATTTCGCCCGGTTTTGATTGTGGTATTATAAATCATTTCAGGTTAAATTTGGAAGAAGAAAAATATACAATGAGCTTGTATTTGCGTATTAAATATTTAAGATATCCTAATAAAAACAAGGAAAATGATAATAATGTCTCATAAAAGCATTAGATCTTGCGTATAACGCTACTTCCAATAGCTGTACCTCTATATCGACGCTATGTTTTATCTTCCAAATATTCAGAGGAAATGCAATGATCACGTGTCACTGCCATATTCGGTTTTGTTCGGTTCTAATACTTTTAGTAGTTGGCGCCTTCTTAAATTTAGCAAATTGTTCTATCGATGGCAACAGATATTTATTGTATTTGTCATAATATATAATAGATATGCTAGAACCGGACAAAACACAGCGACGAAACTATTCGTTGAATTTAAGAACATACAAAGTTGTTTATGGTAATGTAGGTATTTTAATTCTAAAAAACAAATCTGTTAAAAATATTTACGTTCAAATTCACTAAGAAAGTTTAAGATTTAGTATTGGTTAAAGTTAAGATCTTATAGTTGGTCAGTTATGGTTTGAAAAGTTTTTGTCCTGTCATTGTTAATAAGTCGTCTTTAAAAACTTATGATCTTATGAATTATTCCGATATTTCAGCGATTTG
>OZ020189.1:91794669-91843685 GCA_963971165.1 Philopedon plagiatum
ATGTAATTCAAATGTGTGTGTAGTATTATTAAGTATATCTTTATTATTGTTTATATGTTCAATAGGATATATATTATTCAAAGTATATTTGTATTATAAATAAAATTATGGAGTCAATAAAAAACATATTTATAATAATGGTTTTTATTCATAACAATGTCTATAATTATATAACAATTTTACTTTGCTAATGCACAATGCCATGGATTCACATTTTTGTGAAAATAACATTCTGGAATTTTCTTAAATTTACTTAATTTTGGTTCTTGACCAATGGGAATAGCGTATATGAAATCTTCATCCAAAAACTTTTTTAAGAAGTTTATTTTTTCATTGCCTTTCACGTAAATTTTGGGCGAATGGTAAACTTCTATCACATGCTTTAAAATATCATCAATTTCATTAAGTTCTATATTTCCAAATTCCCATTTTAGTCCATGATACTCTTCGGTCCATTTAACCATTTTGAGATCGAGAGCAGATAACATATTTTTTTGAAATGGCGATTTAAACAGATAATTTGAATCCCATCATAAATCGCTAATTCTTTTGGAATGTATCCAAAGGAACCTTGAATGTCGATAAAAAGTTCTGTCTTACACTCATTCATGGTTAGTCGCTAAATGGTGTTTAAATCTATAAGATTAGTGTTTAAATCCCTCCACCACTCTTACTATCCCCACCACTCTTGCTATCCCCACTACCACGCTTGCTTATTTAAGCACTCACCCACAGTTCTACAACCATTATTTTAAGCAAGCATCTGACAATGTATCAACCAACAAACTATAACCAACAAGAGTTTAGTAAGAAGCGCAATGCAGCTCTCTTCAATGAAACAATTTACTACATAAACAAATCCAAATCCAAATGGGTCAGAATTGGATTTTCCTTAGAGAGAAAATATATTCCTGTTGTTAAACTCTGTGGATACAAATATAATCAAAATGTGGTTTTTAATGAAGATCAATGGATTTCCTTCCCAAATAATCAAGGAATTATGTTAAATTTCATTTATTCCAACAACACCGGGTGGCAACCCATGAAGGGAAATGGTTATGAGATTCACTTTGTGTCTATTGGTGATGCAAGAATAATTAAGATTACACAAGATGGTGGTAATGAAGTTTTCTTAGCTGGTGATACCATAAATGAATTAGTGAACTTGTCAAATTTAATCAAATATCGTTTTGATATCTTAAAAAACCAAGAATTTTCCAAATATTACAATATTTTAGTTGGTGGAATCTCTATGAAAAATGGTGATTTGTTAAAAAATGTATATGATGTTATTTCACCTATGGAAAATAGTTTAAATGTTTGCTGTGTTTTAGAATTATTAAACTTTTACTCAGATTGTATTGTGGAGGATGTAGAAATATTTGCATGTAATGAATTTGTAAAAAGTTGTATTGAAAATAAAAATTTATAAATATATTCTTCTTTTTATTCCTCCCACCTCCTAAATTAATATTTAAAGCTCTGAACTTACTTTAAGTCTGAACACTCTCCAACAAGATGTGGTTAGCATATACATCTCAACGAGTAGCATATAACCTAACAAGTGCTATAGAGAATCTATCACAACACTTCAGTAATTTAGAATTTGATGCTGCCCATGAAGCCGAGTATGGATTCGAAAGATTTTATACGTATGAAGAATGTATAGAAATGGGTAGAAAATATGAAAAAGCTGCAGAAGCCTGTTACATATATTTACATACTTCTGATTTAAAGTCTTTTCTGTACACGATGAAAGAAATGGGACTTGAGGAGCATTTGGATGAACTAAGGAAGTTTTTGTCACCTGAAATTATTCAAGAAGTGTTTGAAACCTAATTTATAACAAATAAAAAACTTTATTTCATTTATGTGTTTTATTAAATCATTAAATAATTATTATATAAATTGCATACTTTTTATATTAAGGGCCATCTGAAAAAATCAATCATGTGCATGCTATACATATTTTTTAAATGCGTCCATATGTCATATGGTATCGTTTTCGTCAGATATATTTTTTTTAATTTATGCCTCAGTAGGACCGCAATGTCCTTACAAATTTTTTATTTTCCAATTTATCTCTGAAATTAACTCTCAGAATTAATATTCAATTTTTAAACTTCGCGTATATAATTGCGCTATTACACTCTCTCTGCGCAAAATTTCAAATTTTTACGTCGAATAGTTTCAGAGAAAATCGTATGTGGTAGACGATTGCTCTAAGCGGTATAAGAGGAAGTGTTATATATTTATAACAAATAAAACACGGAAATATTTTAATAAAATTCTATTATTTTCAAGTTCTTTAAGAATAGATATTATTTTTCCACGGTTATTATTGTTTTCATTATTTTCTTCTAAATATTTTAACTTATCAACTAACTCGTTCACATCCTCATACATTAATATTTCTTCCTTCCATGGATATTCTTCTTCTTTATTACAAAGTTCTCCAAGTAGAGTCTCCTCTTTTGGTAGATCAGCCGGCAAATTCTTTAAATTAGCTGTGAAACTTCTCCGAGGTGGAAAGAGTTTTGATACAATGTGTTTATATTTCCAACTGTTGCTTGAACTGATGTGTGCATTTCGATAGAATCCACGCCGATGGGCACTGGTCAGCAAGAGTAGTTCCTTGTAATCCTCTAGCTCGTTCTCTGTATATCCTCCCGGCTTCTGTTCAGTTAATAACTTTAACAAACCATCTGATAGAGGATATTTTTCATTCTCAATCAACAAAATGTCATCGTCAAATTCAACCGGTGTGTTTCCAATAAACCATTTTGATCCATCTGTACGAAAGCCAAACACGTTTTCACCAGTCATTGCAGCCAGTTTTAATTTAATTTTACGACTTGCCATCTTATCGCTATGACGTATGCAGTACTAATGAGGGTGCTAACAGATGTTAATGCCTTTATTTGTACACAACGTCTACACAACACCTACAAAACGTCGACACAACGTCTACACTACGCATACAAAACGTCGACACAGAGCAAAACACCTACACAACAATAAGACAAACGTCACACAAACTTAACGCAAACGTAACACGGCGTCATCGAGAATGGGTTCTACTTAAGTTACAAATTTCGCCTGTACAATTCCCCTCTTCATACCTCTGCATATGTTTACGTATAAGTTCGACATCCTCGTAGGTTAATGTGTGCATTAAGATTTAGGAATCAAATAGGTGCTTTGTATGTCTGAATTTGTGTAACTAACGCTTCGATGACGGTTTTGGTAATCCACATCGAATAAACAATATTTAAATATTGTTCTTTATATATATATATATATATATATATATATATATATATATATATATATATATATATATATATATATATATATATATATATATATATATATATATATATCACCCTATCATTTTTGCTTCCGAAAGGGGTCTAATCCCTATCATTTCTGCTACCGCTGCAAACTTGCTGCCGTATATCGGACGCAAGATTAACTTAGGCGTTTTTTTCGAACATGGCTATAAATTTTAAGTCCCACATTGTCGCAATGGCTGGCCCAGAGCACCATACTTTACGTAAAGAAATAATTCTTTGATAGTTTAAAGCATAAACTATTGGCGGGGAATAATAGCGGGACGAAATGGAAGTAAAAATGATCGAGAAATAAATGAAGACGTATAAATTTTAGTTGTAAAAATTTCCGATTGAGGCGCAAAATTATACATGCGTATATTAAAAGTTTTACTGGTCGGTGGATTTTGCTACCAGAAACTTGGCAACGCTAAAGTATGGTAAAATTGTATTTAAATATTAGTTCTATAATTATGAAGTGTGCATGACGCAGTGAAGAGCATTTTCGCTAAGTGGTGTGCATTCAACCGGTGTGTTTCCAATAAACCATTTTGATCCATCTGTACGAAAGCCAAACACGTTTTCACCAGTCATTGCAGCCCGTTTTAATTTAATTTTACGACTTGCCATCTTATCGCTATGACGTATGCAGTACTAATGAGGGTGCTAACAGATGTTAATGCCTTTATTTGTACACAACGTCTACACAACACCTACAAAACGTCGACACAACGTCTACACTACGCATACAAAACGTCGACACAGAGCAAAACACCTACACAACAATAAGACAAACGTCACACAAACTTAACGCAAACGTAACACGGCGTCATCGAGAATGGGTTCTACTTAAGTTACAAATTTCGCCTGTACAATTCCCCTCTTCATACCTCTGCATATGTTTACGTATAAGTTCGACATCCTCGTAGGTTAATGTGTGCATTAAGATTTAGGAATCAAATAGGTGCTTTGTATGTCTGAATTTGCGGTCTCAGATATAGTAAATCCCGTGGTTAGTGTTTTTTCGCGGTTTTAATCAAGTTTATATATATATTATATATATATATATATATATATATATATATATATATATATATATATATATATATATATATATATATATATATATATATATATATATATATATATCACCCTATCATTTTTGCTTCCGAAAGGGGTCTAATCCCTATCATTTCTGCTACCGCTGCAAACTTGCTGCCGTATATCGGACGCAAGATTAACTTAGGCGTTTTTTTCGAACATGGCTATAAATTTTAAGTCCCACATTGTCGCAATGGCTGGCCCAGAGCACCATACTTTACGTAAAGAAATAGTTCTTTGATAGTTTAAAGCATAAACTATTGGCGGGGAATAATAGCGGGACGAAATGGAAGTAAAAATGATCGAGAAATAAATGAAGACGTATAAATTTTAGTTGTAAAAATTTCCGATAGAGGCGCAAAATTATACATGCGTATATTAAAAGTTTTACTGGTCGGTGGATTTTGCTACCAGAAACTTGGCAACGCTAAAGTATGGTAAAATTGTATTTAAATATTAGTTCTATAATTATGAAGTGTGCATGACGCAGTGAAGAGCATTTTCGCTAAGTGGTGTGCATTTTAACAGTCTTCTCAAGAGGAGGTTATCAATTATTCGGCCCGCATGTGAGATTTTTTATATGTTTACGCATAATTCTTCAACGGACTTTTTTTTTGGTTTGCCGATGAGTTTTTCCGAATGGTCCCGTTTTAAGTTTTTTTTTGCTGAAGCTAGAGGAAACGTAAAAAATTATGATAAATAAAAAAAACTCGAGAAGATCGACAAAGTTTGTGTGTATAGTTCGGAATGGGGGCGCCGATTTCAATATTTTCTTCTCCGTTGTGCCTACGTCCGGTGGTTTTGTTGTAACATTGTAATGGAATCTCACAACTCACTTTTCACCCACTTCTAATTGTCGTACGGATTTGAAACTTTGCAAACTAACGCAATTCCGATAACAATACAACAACATGTTTTTTCTCATTAAAAACAAAATATACAGCATGTCTTTGAAATGAAAAATTTTTTATTATTGATTTTACGAAAAAAAGTGTCTCTTTGTAAAAAGTTCTGCATCGTAAAAAAATAGCACTGCCGTTCAAACATTTGATCTAGTACGTACAGGGTGGCTCAAAAATGAAAAAGTCACAATCCACATGAAGCTAAAAAGACAAAATCGTTATTTAAAGGTACACTGCCACTGCAAATGTACTATTCAATAAAATGTTTTTTCTTTTCATTAAAAAATATACAGCAAGTCTTCGAAATGGAAAAAAAATTATTATTGATTTTCCGAAAAAGTGTCTGTTTATAAAAAGTTCTGCATCGTGAGAAAATAGCATTGCCATTCAAAAATTTGATCTAGTACGTACAGGGTGGCTCAAAAAGGAAATAGTCATAATCCACGTGAAGCCAAAAAGATAAAAATTTTTATTGAAAGGAAAACTGCCACTGCAAATGTACAATTCAATAATATATGTTTTTTTCATTAAAAAAATATACAGTATGTCTTCGAAATGGAAAAAATTTTATTATTGATTTTACGAAAAAAGTGTCTGATTATAAAAAGTTCTGCATCGTAAAAAACAGCATTGTCATTCAAAAACTTGATCTAGTACGTACAGGGTGGCTCAAAAAGAAACAGTCATAATCCACGTGAAGCCAAAAAGACAAAATCGTTATTTAAAGGAAAACTGCCACTACAAATATACCTGCAACTCAAGAATGTGTTTTTTTTTCATTAAAGAAATATACAGCATGTCTGCGAAATGGAAAAATGTTTTTTATTGATTTTACGAAAAAAGTGTCTCTTTATAAAAAGTCTGCATCGTGAGAAAATAGCACTGCTATTCACAAATTGAATCTTGTACATACAGGGTGGCTCAAAAATACAAAAGTCCTGATCCACGTGATTCTAAGAAGACAAAATCGGTATATAAAGGTAAACTGCCACTGCAAATGTACAATTCAACAATGTTTTTTTCATTAAAAAATATACAGCATATCCCCGAAATGGAAAAATTTTTATTATTGATTTTACGAAAAAAGTGTCTGTTTATAAAAAGTGCAGCATCGTAAAAAAATAGCATTGCCACTCAAAAATTTGATCTAGTAGATCACAAGGGTAGCTCAAAAATGAAATAGTCATAATCCAAGTGAAGCTAAAAAAACAAACTCGTTATTTATAGGAAAACTGCCACTGCAAATGTACAATTCAATAATTTCTTTTTTTCGTTAAACAAATATACAGCATGTCTTCGCAATGGGAAAAAATTATTATTGATTTTACGAAAGAAGTGTCTGTTTATAAAAAGTTCTGCATCGTAAAAAAACAGCATTGTCATTTAAAAATTTGATCTAGTATGTACAGGGTGGCTCAAAAATGAAATAGTCATAATCCACGTGAAGCTAAAAAGACAAAATCGTTATTTAAGGGAAAACTGCCACTGCATATGTACAATTCAACAATATGTTTTTTCTCATTAAAAAAATATTCAGCATGTCTTCGAAATGGAAAAAATGTATTATTGATTTTACGAAAAAACTGTCTCTTTATAAAAAGTTCTGCATCGTGAGAAAATAGCATTGCTATTCAAAAATTTGGTATTGTACATACAGGGTGGCTCAAAAATGAAAAAGTCATAAGCTTTAAAAAATAATAAAGGGGACGAGGTGAGTGGGGATAAAACCGGAGCGACTGAGAATTTTTTGAAAATGTTGACTAATATGTCATTTTCGGGGTAATTGAGGTCAGAAAATATTTTCTTCTATCAGATGTTAAAAAAGTATCGTAGGGAGGGGGGCGAATAAAAAGGGCGGCTGGGAATTTGTCCAAAAATGTTAACTAATGGGCCATTTTCGGGATTACCGAGGTCAGAAAATCTGATTTTGTGTGACAGATGCTAAAAAAAATTACGGAGAAGGGAGGGGAGAGGGGATAAAACGGCGGCTGAGGGTTTGTCCAAAAATGTTAGCTTATCATTTTCAGAGTTATTGAGGTCAGAAAATCTAATTTTGTTGGAACCGATTTTTAAAAAATTAACGGGAGGGGGGAGATATAAAAGAGCGACTGGGAATTTACCTAAAAATGTGAAGTATTCTGTAAGGCTGTCCACTTGAATGCCACACCAGTGGCGACCTTGGAAAAATATGCGTCCGGTGAGCGGGCGTCCTTAACAAAATACGCACCTAGGGAGCGGAAGACCTTAGGAAAAACACGCGTCGTGGGAGCGAACGACCTTGAGGGAAATAAGCTTCTTTAAAACGGACGACCTTAGAAAAATACGCGTCTGGGGAGCGGACGACCTTGGGGAAAATACGTATCTAGGGAAGCGGGCGACCTTGTAAAAATACGCATCTAGGGAGCGGGCGATCTTGAGAAAAATACGCACCTGGGAAGTGGACGACCTTGACGAAAAGTCGCGTCTGAGGAACGGAGGACCCTGGGGAATAGCGGACGACCTTGGGAAACGCGTCTGGAGAGCGGGCGCCCTTAAGGAAAATACGCATTTAGGGAGCGGACGACCATGGAAAGAATTACGCGTTTGGGAACCGGAGGACCTTAGAGAAATGCTTGCCGGGGAAACTGACGACCTTGGGAAAATACGCGTCTGGGGAGCGGACGCCCTTTAAGAAAATACGCGTCTAGGTTCCGGATGACCTTGGAAAAGTACGCGTCTAGGGAACGGCCGACTTTGGGGAAAAGGAGCTGGTGGGAATTTCTTCAAAAATGTTAACTATTATGTTATTTTCGAGGTTATTGAGGTCAGAAAATCTAATTTTGTGTTAGGGAAGTTAAGAATATCGTCGCGGGTGGGGTGATATTAGAGCGCAACTGGGAACTTCTCCAAAAATGTTAACTAATCTGTCATTTACGGGGATATTTAGGTCAGAAACCTAATTTTGTTGAAACCTATATTTAAAAAATTAACGGCGTTGGGGGGGGGGGATCAAAAGGAGCGACTGGAAAAAATGTTAACTAATTTGTCATTTTCGGGGTTATTAACGTCAAAAAATGTACTTTGGTCTAACATATTTAAAAATATATAACGAGGGAGAATAAAATCGTGCTACTCATCATTTTTCAAAAAAAGTTATCTGATATATCATTTTCAAGGTTATTGAGGTCAGCAAATCTAATTTTGTTTAACGAATGTAAACAAAATTAACGGCGGGACAGATGGAATAAAAAGGCGCGGGGATTGGAATTTCTCCAAAAATGTTAACTACTTTTGGGGTTACTGAGAACAGAAAATCTAATTTTGTTGAAACTTATTTTTAAAAAATTAACGGCGGTGGGGGGATAAGAAGGAGCAACTGGGAAATTATCTAAAAATGTTAATACTGTTTTCGGGGTATTGGGGTCTCATATTTAAAAAAACTAACGGGGGGGGGGGGGGAACGAGCGAATGGCAATTTCCCCAAAAATGTTAACTAATATGTCAATTGAGGTCAGAAAATCTAATTTTGTCTAACGAATATGAAGAAAATGAACGACACGGAACGGAATATTTCATAAGTTTTTAACGACGACGTATTAACAATAACAGGAAAAAAACCTGTCAAAACATACCTGATCAACTAGAAGATTCTAATTTAAACCAGTACTAAATCTTAAACCTTCTTAGTGCATCTGAGCGTTAATGTTTAAATACGTGTTTTTTCAGTTTTTAATAAATCAACCCCTAAGGGGGTATTACAATGGAGATTTAAAGTTTGTTATGGAGTAAAATTTTTATACCGTGGAAGAAGTTGCGGGCGATAGCTAGTTATTAAATAAAACAGCGATGCCTGCATATCTTATATTAATAGGTATACTGCAATTGCTGCAATACAAAATTACCGTTAAAGTGTCAAAAATCAATGGTGTTGTAAGTGTAGTGTAAAGTAGAAATAGAACAGTTTTACTGTACAGGGTGCAAGTTAGGAACAATGAAATTTTATTTTCTATTAGATACAACAGCCGCGTAAAATTTTCTTTTCTTGTTGGAGCTTTAAAAGTTTTAGTACTTTTAATTTTAAGGCTTTTTTTATTACAAAAAAACTATACCATTTTATATTTGATTTTAAAATATAGCAAGTAATCGATTTGGGATATAGTTTGTACTAGCCCATTTTAAAGATATAATATCAAGAAATAATCGCACTTTCTTATGGCAATTACCACTTTATTATAAATGGAGGTTATGAATTGTAATTTGACATTTCTACACATCCTAAATTTATCTTTTCACGGAATATTTTTGCATTATTAAAAATCATTTCTAATTTTAGTAATTTCAACTTTTTACTTCTCTCGCTAGAAAAAAATCACTTCCCGGATTTTTTCATATCTTTACGTGTTGGGGTCACTATATCAGATGGTCTCCCATTTCCGTCGGTTTGTCTGTCCGTCTGTCTGTCGGATTGTCTGTCGGATTGTCTGTTGGAGCGAACGCTTAAAACTGCTTGACCAAAAAGAAAAGGAAAAATTTTGCATATGGACTACTTTTCAACCTGGCTTGGAACAGGCTATATTTCAGGTGAAATATATACAGAGCACCTTCAAAATTAGTTTCTATTTTTTGTTGCTCAAACTCGAAAACGATTTATGTTACAGAAACTGTATTATGTACATATAGCTGACGCTTTACCGCTGACATAAATTGCAAAACTTTTTGAAGCTTAAGTTTATCAAAATGATTAAGTTTTATAGACGTTTTAGATACGTTTCCTGTGTAACATTTTCACCTATTTCGATTGATGCGGTTTTTCTAAAAAACAAAAACTTAAAAAGTTATTTAAGAATAACTACATTTTGGAATTTTATTTGTTATATGTGGTCGACATTTTACATTATCTTTTTAGTATATTAAAAAGGTTTATTTCGGTTAGTAAATTTAACTGTACTTAACTATTATTTAAAGCGCTCTTTTCTTTATAAGTTGGCGAGAAAAATTAAAAATAAACTATCAGTCTATTTGGTTGCCTTACCTTAACACTTGCCAATTTAAACCCTTAATTATATAAACCTGAGCACTGAGCAATGAGCAAGACCTTAATTGCCAAATTATACCTCTCTTATCAATAGTGAATCCAGTCAAAAAGCATTAAAAAGAAATTTGCTTCTGTCTGTCGACATTAAATATATCTGCTTTAGTTTTATTAGGTGGATAAGTTTTGTTGGACGCCCTACCATATTTTGAGTTTATCTGGTGACTTAACCCAAATAAAATAAACGAAAGTTATAATAAAAATAGGATTTTATTATAATTCGCAATCTTATTTCCAGGTTCCAGCAAAACAACTCAAAATAAACTTAAATCGTGGAATGAGGTAAGGAGAATCCATGGCTAAAAACTCCTTTTTAAAGCGATCTCATATGTAAAGAATGCGGAGAACTCTTGGTAAAAAAAGCGCCATTCTGTGATTGCAATGTGTACATGTCAGTGCCATGTCAGTAAATTAAAATAAAAATTGTCAGCCTTGATCTGTCACCTTACATTATCACTTTTACCAAAAGGAGCGTAAATGTCTGACATCGTTACTGTTATGAATAATTGAAATTTGTCGACGGCTAAGCATTCCTAGTTTCATATAAAAATAAATTAAAAATAATATTATATTATATAAGCATGGAAAATACTTACAATATTTTGATTCATATTACTATTGTTATCAATCTTTTTATTCTTCAATAAATTTTACAAATTAACAAATAAGCAGTAAAAATGTTTATACTATTAATATTATTTTAACTTATATTTTCAACTTGCATTTTAGGTTAAAAAAATAAATTATAATTTAAAAAACTAAAAAACCCGCATTTATGAGTAGCGCACTAAAAAGTTCAAAATGATTATTTTCCTTTTATAGTTACCTAACAGTAAACCGGGGTGTGTAGTGAGCACTTCGTGAGAAAAATAAAGCAACTTACTCAATGCGCCTTCCTTTACTCCGCACACAAGTATATCCCGGTTTTCTGTTAACTTGTAGAGCTATAAAACATTTGGTCTTAAAATAGGTAATTCAATTTTAAAGCGTGGGGCGCACTTACAATATATAGCGGTAGCTACTCATAAAAGCGTGTTTTTTAGTTTCTAAACTATATTTTTAACTTTTTAGTGGGCTACTAATAAAAAAGTGTTTTTAGTTTTTTAAACTATAATTTATTTTTAACTTTTTAGTGCGCTACTCATAAAAACGTGTTTTTAGTTTTTTAAACTATAATTTATTTTTAACGTTTTAGTGCGCTACTCATAAAAGCGTGTTTTTTTTTAGTTTTTTAGTGAATTAGGTAGTTTTGGAACATACACGAGGTCTCAAAAATAAAATTAAATTTTTTATTACCGATTTTACAAAAAAAAATCCTATATCTTTATAAAAAGTTCTACATTGTAAAAGAAGCATGGTTATTCAAAAACTTGATGAAGGACAATACAGGGTGGCTCATAAAGCTGAAAGTCCCAATTTTAATTTAAATTTTTAGCCACCCTCTATGCCCTATAAAAAATATTTACACCATGCTCTTTTTCACAATGTAGACTTTTTTATGAAGATATACTTTTTTTGTAACGGCGATTTTAAAAAAATAATTTTACTTTTGGGACCTCCTGTATGTTCCAAACATATCATGAAAAGAACTCTTGTGTGTACATTTGCAGTGTCAGTTTACCTTTAAATAACGATTTTGTTTTTTAGCTTCACGTGGATTAGAACTTTTTTATTTTTGAGCCACCCTGTATGTACAAGATCAAATTTTTGAATATCAATGCTATTTTCTCACGATGCAGAACTTTTTATAAAGAGACACTTTTTTCGTAAAATCAATAATACATTTTTTTCCATTTCGAAGACATGCTGTATATTTTTTTAATGAAAAAAAACATATTATTACATTGTACATTTGCAGTGGCAGTGTACCTTTAAATACATATTTTGTCTTTTTAGCTTCACGTGGATTATGACTTTTTCATTTTTGAGCCACACTGTACGTACTGGATCAAATTTCTGAATGGCAATGCTATTTTTTCACGATGCAGAACTTTTTATAACAAGACACTTTTTTCGTGAAATCAATAACAAAAATTTTTCCATTTCGAAGACATACTGTATATTTCTTTTAATGAAAAAAAAATATATTATTGCATTGTACATTTGCAGTGGTAGTTCACGTTTAAATAACGATTTTGTCTTCTTAGCTTTACGTGGATTAGGACTTTTTTATTTTTGGGCCACCCAGCATACATATACAAGATCAAATTTTTGAATAGAAATGCTATTTTCTCACGATGCATAACTTTTTACAAATAGACACTTTTTTCGTAAAATCAATAATAAAAATTTTTCCGTTTCGAAGACATGCTGTATATTTTTTTAATGAAGAAAACATATTATTGAATTGTACATTTGCAGTGGCAGTTTACCTTTAAACAACGATTTTGTCTTCTTAGCTTCATGTGGATTAGGACTTTTTGATTTTTGAGCCACCCTGTATGTACAAGATCAAATTTTTAAATAGCAGTGCAATTTTGTCACGATGCAGAACTTTTTATAAAGAGACACTTTTTTCGTAAAATCAATAATAATTTTTTTTCATTTCGCAAATATGCTATATATGTTATTTTTTTAATGAAAAAAACATATCAAATTGTACATTTGCAGTGGCAGTGAACCTTTAAATAAATATTTTGTCTTTTTAGCTTCACGTGGATTATGACTTTTTCATTTTTGTGCCACCCTGTACTTACTAGATCAAATTTTTGAATGGCAGTGCTATTTTTTTACGATGCAGAACTTTCTATAAAGAGACACTTTTTTCGTAAAATCAATAATAAAATGTTTTTCATTTCAAAGACATGCTGTATATTTTTTTTAATGAAAAAAACACGTTATGTACGACAATTAGAAGTGGGTGAAAATTGAGTTGTAAGGTCCCATTACAATGTTACAAGTCAAGCTAATAAAAGCATGTTCATAAAAGATCGATGGTTATGTAATAGACTCATAGCACCTTGGTTATCTCATCCTGCTCTTGGCGTAAAGATTTACATGTCACCATCATATTATGAGGAAACAATTAATTATACCTTTAAGTTATAAACAGCCCAGTTATTCTACTAATAAACAGTTGTAGCAAAGTGTCGTATTGAGGTATGTTGCGCCTGGAAGCTGATAGAATTTTAATTCAAAAGGCAATGTGAACTATAAGTATGTATAAAACTAGTCCCTCAAGCCATTTCTGGTGACAGATTAGTCATACCTATCATTGGTTCAAAGTCGCTGTGTAATCTTTCCCACCTTTCGGACATTTCAAAATTCTGGCAACACGGCAGCAGTAAAAATGATAGAGAAGTGTCCAAATATTATACAGCTCGGAAGCAAAATGCGTCGACAAATGTACAAAATTATACGCCGGACGCAAATTTGATTATAATATGAAAGGAGTTGAAAATGCTGCATAATAAAAGAAAAGGTATATTTTAGTTTTAAGAGATATTTGAAAGAAAAATTAGGAGCAACACAAAAAAAGGAAAAAAATCGATATACTCTTGATGTGCAAAGCCTAAAACCTCTATTTCTAGGGGACGCAAAAATGATGGATTATGAAAGGACGCAGAAATGATGAAAGATGTATATATATATATATATATATATATATATATATATATATATATATATATATATATATATATATATATATATATATATATATATATATATATATATATATATATATATATATATATATATATATATATATATATATATATACATATATACAGTGACCGGCAAAAAGTTCGCAACATATGGGAAAAATTTTTATTAGGTGAGTATTGGAAAAACTTTTCCGGGGGATCGGTTCTGCATGTCCGATAACCTAAAAATCGATTTTGACATACGTCACGTGACCACTGGTATAGCGTCAAATTAAAAAAAAAATTGTTAATTTACAAAAAGTGAGAGGTTAGTTGACGAGATATCAAAAAAAGTTATTTGAAAAAATTGCTTAGAATTAAATTCTAGGTCCTTGTGCAGAATTTTAAGATTTTATTTAAAAAAATTGGAAAACTCAATTTTTTTTAAATATTTTTTTATCGATTTACAAATTTCCAGTTTTTTTCGTTTAGATAGCTTGGCTAATGTAAAGCCCATGTATCTGGATGAAAATAAACGAATGTAGTAGTTTTTTCTACAATTGACAGGACAAAATTAAAAAGAAACAGGGTTTCGCCGGACGCTAGCTGTTGCAATGATTTGTATCTAGCAGCAGTGTCAAAATTTTAGAGACATTTCAATGAGATTACATTGAGAAAACCTTAATCGTCTTAAATATATCTGAAGTTCGACTTTTTGTAAAGTTAAGGGGAGTAAAATAGATAATAAACAAAAAATTACCTGTTTATTTAATCGAAATTTCATAAACGAAAACCAATGTAAGAAAAACTTAAAAGTAGTCAAATTCTGTACTAACAACATAAAAAATCATTGTTTTTCCTTGGGTGCACAAAATTTAAAACTCAGTATGACCACCATTTCTCTCCATACATACTATTGTTCTCGAGCGCAACTCTCGATTAACATTTCGGAGCATTTTACGATTTATTTGCAATACACAATTTCTAATGACATTCTCTAAATTTTGTATATTCCTAAAGGGTCGATGTTTGTACACAGAGTTCTTTAGGTATCCCCACATAAAGAAATCTAACGGAGTCAGATCTGGTGATCTCGCAGGCCACGGATTTTCAGAAAACCGTCCTATCCACTGGTTTCCAAATTCTTGATCCAGCCATCTCTTCACCTCATTTGTGGAATGAATGCTAGCTCCGTCTTGTTGAAAGTATAAATTTCTTCTTTCGGCTAATGACAAATTGTCTAAAAAGTCAGATATCTCAGTTTGTAGAAATTCTAAATATCGTTCTGAATTTAAATTGTCTCTAAAGAAAAAAGGTCCCACTATTCTGAGGTTGAAAATTCCGCACCACACATTAACCTTAAAACTATATTGGTCTTTACTCTGAATTACAAAGTCTGGGTTTTCGGTGGCCCACCATCTACAGTTTTGTGAACTGACGGTTCCGTTAGAGGTAAATGTAGCTTCATCCGAGAAAAGAACGTTCTTTGGGAAATTAAAATCTTCCTCAATCATACCCTGGAACCAGGCACAAAAATCGAAGCGGGCGTCATAATCCCTATATTTTAATACTTGTACAAATTTAGGTTTGTACGGATGAAATTTGTTTCTTTTTAATATCCTTCGCACAGATCTTTCGTGAATGTTAGTGATCTCCGATATTTGACTAACTGCTAATTGGGGTGTTTCTGTGATCGACAAACACACATCCAGAGAACCTTCGTCACCTGTTACCGGTTTTTCATGGGAAACTTTATACTGATTTTCTACCGATCCCGTTTCTTTAAATTTATTGACTAGACGAGATACTGTGGAATAATGGAGGGATTTATCGGGGTGCCTCTCATTAAAAATTGCTGCTGTTTCTCTATGGCTTTTGTAATTATCTCCACAAATTAAAATAATTTCTATCTTTTCCTGAAGAAGTAGTGTGGGTGCCATTTTAAGGAATAAAATATTAATAAACTTATGTAAAATATCAAACTTAGTAAGATGCGAGACATAAACCAATGACATAGGTTGAAATCAAACAAATTATAATTTGTTTGACTTTTTCTGTTGTTTTTAACCTACTAGATTATTAGGTTGTTTTAATTTCAGAGCCTGCTTTGGTAGTTTTAAGTACAACTAAATAGACCTGGTTGTTAAATTAATGTGCGAAAAATCTTAATAAAATCTTGATACAGTCATTTCATTAGATTCAAACCATTGCAACAGCGAGCGTCCGGCGAACACCTATTTTTTCGATTTTGTCCTGTCAATTGTAGAATTGTAGATCTGACTCCGTTAGATTTTTTTATGTGGGGATACCTAAAGAACCCTGTGTACAAACATCGACCCTTTAGGAATATACAAAATTTAGAGAATGTCATTATAAATTGTGTATTGCAAATAAATCGTAAAATGCTCCGAAATGGTAATCGAGAGTTGCGCTCGAGAACAACAGTATGTATGGAGAGAAATGGTGGTCATACTGAGTTTTAAATTTTGTGCACCCAAGGAAAAACAATGATTTTTTGTGTTGTTAGTACAGAATTTGACTACTTTTAAGTTTTTCTTACATTGGTTTTCGTTTATAAAATTTCGATTAAATAAACAGGTAATTTTTTGTTTATTATCTATTTTAATCCCCTTAACTTTACAAAAAGTCGAACTTCAGATATATTTAAGACGATTAAGGTTTTCTCAATGTAATCTCATTGAAATGTCTCTAAAATTTTGACACTGCTGCTAGATACAAATCATAGCGTCCGGCGAAACCCTGTTTTTTTAAATTTTGTCCTGTCAATTGTAGAAAAAACTACTACATTCGTTTATTTTCATCCAGATACATGGGCTTTACATTAGCCAAGCTATCTAAACGAAAAAAACCGGAAATTTGTAAATCGATAAAAAAATATTTAAAAAAAATTGAGTTTTCCAATTTTTTAAATAAAATCTTAAAATTTTGCACAAGGACCTAGAATTTAATTCTAAGCAATTTTTTCAAATAACTTTTTTTGATATCTCGTCAACTAACCTCACTTTTTGTAAATTAACAATTTTTTTTTTTAATTTGACGCTATACCAGTGGTCACGTGACGTATGTCAAAATCGATTTTTAGGTTATCGGACATGCAGAACCGATCCCCTGGGAAAGTTTTTCCGATACTCTCCTAATAAAAATTTTTCCCATATGTTGCGAACTTTTTGCCGGTCACTGTATATATATATATATATATATATATATATATATATATATATATATATATATATATATATACAGGGTGTCCCAGGATAGGTGTTACGATAGGACATATGGGTCAAAAAAATTTGAATTTGAAAATGGCATTTTGGGAACATTCCCCGCTTGGTCCAAAACTGAGGAATACAAAATTTCACTCGGATTGGTATTATACAGGGCGAGTTATAACTAAACATATGAAAAATGACCAAGAGTAAAGTACTCTTATTTTTCCAAATGGAACAAAAGCTTAGTAGAAAAAGTTGTTCAGAAATGAAACTAATATTATAATTTGAAATTAGAGCTTTCTATTCAATATTTTTATTTTCGTCAAATTTTTTGAAATGTAGTACATTTTCCCCCAATAGCGTATTACAATACATTATTAGGCTATACCTGGTAAATGTACATATTACATGTTAGAAAACGTAGTTTCCAAGTATAATGAAAACCGAATACGACAGTGGTGGAAAATGTACTATTACATTTCAAAAATTTGACAAAAATAAAAATATTGACTAGAAAGCTCTAATTTCCAATTATAATATTAGTTTCATTTCTGAACAACTTTTTCTACTAAGCTTTTGTTCCATTTGGACAAATAAGAGTACTTTACTCTTGGTTATTTTTCATATTTTTAGTTATAACTCGCCCTGTATAATACCAATCCGAGTGAAATTTTGTATTCCTCAGTTTTGGACCAAGCGGGGCATGTTCCCAAAATGCCATTTTCAAATTCAAAATTTTTTGACCCATTTGTCCTATCGTAACACCTATCCTGGGACACCCTGTATATGTATACATGTATACATGGGTTTATTTTTTTTAATTTGCCCCCTGAGAAAAAAGTCTGCGGGCGCTCATGGTGTAAATGCTACGAATATACAATAAATTTAGTTAGCTGACTGACAGATAAAAAAATTGGACAATTTTTTGTTTTATGACCTATGTAGCTGTTTTTCTATAAAACACAATTTTATATTTAAAAAACAAGTATCAAATTTATTAGTTCTAGTTCATGTTACTGTGATAAATTAAAACAGTAAGTTGGCAAGTTCATAACTCTACTAATATCAGAATAAAAATCGTCTATACGAAACATCTTTACAAAACAACTCTTTCCTCGCGAACACAGTAAAACAATGATTTATTATTTTATTTCTTCTGCTTTTTATTATTTGATAGGTGCGAAATGACATCACATTTTAGAATAAACCTTAGTTGGATAACAGGTTCTACACAGAGGTTTAAGCTAGGCGCACAAGGACGATTTTTTACATATGTACGTATGTATATATGTACAATGTAGGTCGCTCGCCGGTTAAAATAACGACAAAAAAATTTTTACCGGAATTAATTAAAAATGTTTAGAACGTATGAGTTATTCTAATATTTCAGAGATTTGCTTGGGTTTTTCAAATGGTTTTTTGAAACTTGTTGCTACAATGAACTTAGTCATGTGATTGTTGAAATACATACATACTTAAATTTATATTTTCTTTATAAATATTTAAAAACACACAAATCCATAATACACTTACCAAACTTAGTTGTTTTATTGTTACATTTGTCATTTGTCCGTTTGCAATTTTGAGTGTCAAATTACACCGGTCTCAGATATAGTGAATCCCGTGGTTAGTGTTTTTTCGCGGTTTTAATCAAGTTTCTCGCTGGTCTTATCTTATTGGCGGCACGCATATATAAATATATCTTATATGCATATATATATATATATATATATATATATATATATATATATATATATATATATATATATATATATATATATATATGTATATATATATATATATATATGTATATATACATATATATATATATATATATATATATATATATATATATATATATATATATATAATAAATGTAAATGCGAAGATTTACTTCTTCGCTAGTGCAGCGAAAAGGTCGTGAATGAAAAAAATTAAAATAATGAGGACTATCTTTGATTCTGGTCTGGGTGACCTCCTGCTATCGATTTCTGGGCCCTTACCCATCAGCGGGCAGGCTTACACCCAGGGTGGCTGCTGAAGAACAGACCACGATTTGACCAGAATCAAAGATTGTCCTTATATCCAAAATGTTCGGAAAGGATGGGTAAGATGTAGTGGCTCGCGCCAACTAGTTCACCCAGTGTTGCTCCAAAAATGTTTGGCTGCTAACACAATAATACTCGAAAGTATGTCGAATGTCGATTTTCTCGACATCGACGGTACAAATGCACCATTGTACAACAATAGTAGAAAAATGGAAGATTTCTTGGCCTATAGGTAATATAATAAATGTAAATGCGAAGATTTACTTCTTCGCTAGTGCAGCGAAAAAGCCGTGAATGAAAAAAATTAAAATAATGAGGACTATCTTTGATTCTGGTCTGGGTGACCTCCTGCTATCGATTTCTGGGCCCTTACCCATCAGCGGGCAGGCTTACACCCAGGGTGGCTGCTGAAGAACAGACCACGATTTGACCAGAATCAAAGATTGTCCTTATATCCAAAATGTTCGGAAAGGATGGGTAAGATGTAGTGGCTCGCGCCAACTAGTTCACCCAGTGTTGCTCCAAAAATGTTTGGCTGCTAACACAATAATACTCGAAAGTATGTCGAATGTCGATTTTCTCGACATCGACGGTACAAATGCACCATTGTACAACAATAGTAGAAAAATGGAAGATTTCTTGGCCTATAGGTAATATAATAAATGTAAATGCGAAGATTTACTTCGTCGCTAGTGCAGCGAAAAGGCCGTGAATGAAAAAAATTAAAATAATGAGGACTATCTTTGATTCTGGTCTGGGTGACCTCCTGCTATCGATTTCTGGGCCCTTACCCATCAGCGGGCAGGCTTACACCCAGGGTGGCTGCTGAAGAACAGACCACGATTTGACCAGAATCAAAGATTGTCCTTATATCCAAAATGTTCGGAAAGGATGGGTAAGATGTAGTTTCTCGCGCCAACTAGTTCACCCAGTGTTGCTCCAAAAATGTTTGGCTGCTAACACAATAATACTCGAAAGTATGTCGAATGTCGATTTTCTCGACATCGACGGTACAAATGCACCATTGTACAACAATAGTAGAAAAATGGAAGATTTCTTGGCCTATAGGTAATATAATAAATGTAAATGCGAAGATTTACTTCTTCGCTAGTGCAGCGAAAAGGCCGTGAATGAAAAAAATTAAAATAATGAGGACTATCTTTGATTCTGGTCTGGGTGACCTCCTGCTATCGATTTCTGGGCCCTTACCCATCAGCGGGCAGGCTTACACCCAGGGTGGCTGCTGAAGAACAGACCACGATTTGACCAGAATCAAAGATTGTCCTTATATCCAAAATGTTCGGAAAGGATGGGTAAGATGTAGTGGCTCGCGCCAACTAGTTCACCCAGTGTTGCTCCAAAAATGTTTGGCTGCTAACACAATAATACTCGAAAGTATGTCGAATGTCGATTTTCTCGACATCGACGGTACAAATGCACCATTGTACAACAATAGTAGAAAAATGGAAGATTTCTCGGCCTATAGGTAATATAATAAATGTAAATGCGAAGATTTACTTCTTCGCTAGTGCAGCGAAAAGGCCGTGAATGAAAAAAATTAAAATAATGAGGACTATCTTTGATTCTGGTCTGGGTGACCTCCTGCTATCGATTTCTGGGCCCTTACCCATCAGCGAGCCACTACATCTTACCCATCCTTTCCGAACATTTTGGATATAAGGACAATCTTTGATTCTGGTCAAATCGTGGTCTGTTCTTCAGCAGCCACCCTGGGTGTAAGCCTGCCCGCTGATGGGTAAGGGCCCAGAAATCGATAGCAGGAGGTCACCCAGACCAGAATCAAAGATAGTCCTCATTATTTTAATTTTTTTCATTCACGGCCTTTTCGCTGCACTAGCGAAGAAGTAAATCTTCGCATTTACATTTATTATATTACCTATAGGCCAAGAAATCTTCCATTTTTCGACTATTGTTGTACAATGGTGCATTTGTACCGTCGATGTCGAGAAAATCGACATTCGACATACTTTCGAGTATTATTGTGTTAGCAGCCAAACATTTTTGGAGCAACACTGGGTGAACTAGTTGGCGCGAGCCACTACATCTTACCCATCCTTTCCGAACATTTTGGATATAAGGACAATCTTTGATTCTGGTCAAATCGTGGTCTGTTCTTCAGCAAGCACCCTGGGTGTGAGCCTGCCCGCTGATGGGTAAGGGCCCAGAAATCGATAGCAGGAGGTCACCCAGACCAGAATCAAAGATAGTCCTCATTATTTTAATTTTTTTCATTCACGGCCTTTTCGCTGCACTAGCGACGAAGTAAATCTTCGCATTTACATTTATTATATTACCTATAGGCCAAGAAATCTTCCATTTTTCTACTATTGTTGTACAATGGTGCATTTGTACCGTCGATGTCGAGAAAATCGACATTCGACATACTTTCGAGTATTATTGTGTTAGCAGCCAAACATTTTTGGAGCAACACTGGGTGAACTAGTTGGCGCGAGCCACTACATCTTACCCATCCTTTCCGAACATTTTGGATATAAGGACAATCTTTGATTCTGGTCAAATCGTGGTCTGTTCTTCAGCAGCCACCCTGGGTGTAAGCCTGCCCGCTGATGGGTAAGGGCCCAGAAATCGATAGCAGGAGGTCACCCAGACCAGAATCAAAGATAGTCCTCATTATTTTAATTTTTTTCATTCACGGCCTTTTCGCTGCACTAGCGAAGAAGTAAATCTTCGCATTTACATTTATTATATTACCTATAGGCCAAGAAATCTTCCATTTTTCTACTATTGTTGTACAATGGTGCATTTGTACCGTCGATGTCGAGAAAATCGACATTCGACATACTTTCGAGTATTATTGTGTTAGCAGCCAAACATTTTTGGAGCAACACTGGGTGAACTAGTTGGCGCGAGCCACTACATCTTACCCATCCTTTCCGAACATTTTGGATATAAGGACAATCTTTGATTCTGGTCAAATCGTGGTCTGTTCTTCAGCAGCCACCCTGGGTGTAAGCCTGCCCGCTGATGGGTAAGGGCCCAGAAATCGATAGCAGGAGGTCACCCAGACCAGAATCAAAGATAGTCCTCATTATTTTAATTTTTTTCATTCACGGCCTTTTCGCTGCACTAGCGAAGAAGTAAATCTTCGCATTTACATTTATTATATTACCTATAGGCCAAGAAATCTTCCATTTTTCTCCTATATATATATATATATATATATATATATATATATATATATATATATATATATATATATATATTAAGATATGAAATACACTATATCTACTAGTTTTGTGATATGTTGTAAAGAAACCTGCCAAGAATTTTATCATAATCATATATATCATATATATATATATATATATATATATATATATATATATATATATATATATATATATATATATACAGGGTGTCTAAAATAGGTGATACCACTATTGCTACCTCCGAAATGGTAAAAGATACGAGGTCGGTTAAATTAGAGAAAATGTGCCATTTCTAGTCCCTATTCATATTCCGTTTACGGAGTTGCCAAATTCTCTATAGTTTCTTATCTACAGGGCATTTTTTAAAAATAGTCAAAAATTTAATTCTTAAATATCTCGAAAACTATTATAACTTGTGTTTGCAGAAATCACACGATTTTTTACCTTCTCTAAAGTAATGATATTGTTTTGTTTATACCATTTGTTTTTACTGAGTTACTGATACTAACTTGTTTTTTTCAAATACGGACCTGGATTTTTTGCTGCATTTTTTGAAAGAATTCTTCATACCCTTTACAACTATGTATCACTTGATTAAGGTTTTCGACGTTTTGATCAGGAATAACAACATCATCAGGATTTTCTATCGATACGGACCTGGAATTTTCCATGTTAAGGCACAATTTCACAACCTATCGCTGTGGTTTAAATTATTCAACTGATTAATTTTAAACTATGTTCATGATTACTAACCAGAACCCTTTGGTCATTAAAGTTTGTCAAATTGCACTTAAGCCAATGAGTTATTGAAAGCAAAAGTTTAGCAGACTCAGATCAGATATAATTAGCGGCCTTTATTAACATCACCTAACTAGTGGTTAAGTTTACTATATTGTAAAAGGCACCCTTGATGATACGTCTTCATTATTTACGTTTTTTAATATTTTCGTATCCAATAATCACCTTTCAGTTCAAAAGATACTAATAAATAATCCTATTTTTCCTAATGGTTTCATTTCTGCTGCAACTCATTCTGCTGGTACAGTTGAATTACTATTTACTGGCTTTGAAAACAAGCCATATTATCTCAAATTAAAGACCTTTAACTATATTGTAGCATAAAACCATTGTCATATTTACTGGGTTCGGATTATAAGGAATTCGAATCTAAAATCCGTTTTCTGCTTTATTTTTTGACGTTGCCTTGAATTATAACATATGGACGGGCGGACGAACAGGTTGATGGACGCGATTGGACTGACCACACGAAGCCAATCACGCCTCTAAGAATTAATTATTAGGATTTGTTATAATTAAAACTAAGCTTATGCCTTTTTCAGGCGTTGGGCCAATTTTACAAATTTGAAGGTCCTGGTTAGTAATCATGATTATAATTAAAATTTACCAGTTAAAACAATTTAATCTATAGTTACTGATTCTGACCTAATTGTCTCCATAATAGGTCGTGAAACGGCGCATTAACTTGAAAAATGCCAGGTCCGTACTGGTAGAATATCCTGATGATGATACTATTCTTCACCAAAACGTCGAAAAACATAATCAAGTGATACACAGTTGTAAAGGGTATGAAGTATTCTTTCAAAAAATGCAGCAAAAAATCCAGGTCCGTATTTGAAAAAAAAACAGTTAGTATCAGTAACTCAGAAAAAAGAAATGGTATAAACAAAACAATAACGCTGCATTAGAGAAGGTAAAAAATCGTGTGATTTTTGTAAAAACAACTTTTTTCTAACTATAATAGTTTTCGAGATATTTAAGAATTAAATTTTTGACTATTTTTAAAAAATCCCCTGTAGATAAGAAACTATAGAGAATTTGGTAACTCCGTAAACAGAACATGAATAGGGATTAGAAAGGGCACATTTTCTCTAATTTAACCGACCTCGTATCTTTTACCATTTCGGAGATAGCAATAGTGGTATCACCTATTTTAGACACCCTGTATATATATATATATATATATATATATATATATATATATATATATATATATATATATATATATATATATATATATATATATATATATATTAAGGTTGGTTTGTTTTTCTTGGACTTTTCTAATGTATTTTATTTTTTTATATTTATTCTTGGGTTTTATAGTCCTGGATAAAAATTTAAAATTATGTGTTGGTTTTTACATACTTTTTATTTGTCGTTAATTTAACGTTTCGGTCTTTTTTTCCACTTTCGACCTTCTTCAGAAATATTTACTGCTTGAAGGAAAACCCTTGGCAGGTTTCTTTACAACATATCACAAAACTAGTAGACATAATGTATTTCATATCTTAATTAAAATAACAATTTTTAGGGGGGCACAAACACGATCTTTAAAAACAATGCAGTAAGCATCGGAATATATATACATATACAGGTGAATACTGACGGAATGAATTGAATGAATTACGGAATGTTTGCGACATGTTTGTAACGGCATGAATTTATCATTCCGTAAGTATTCACCTGTATATATATATATATATATATATATATATATATATATATATATATATATATATATATATATATATATATATATATATATTCCGATGCTTACTGCATTGTTTTTAAAGATCGTGTTTGTGCCCCCCTAAAAATTGTTATTTTAATTAAGATATGAAATACATTATATCTACTAGTTTTGTGATATGTTGTAAAGAAACCTGCCAAGGATTTTCCTTCAAGCAGTAAATATTTCTGAAGAAGGTCGAAAGTGGAAAAAAAGACCGAAACGTTAAATTGACGACAAATAAATAGTATAGGGTATCAAATGAAAGCTTATTGATGCACGAATTCAACAATAGGTATGATGTATTTTTTATTCATTTTTTAAAGATTTTTTGGAAAAATCGCTTAAAAACTGCAGTCCCCCACCCTTATCACCAGAAGGATCGCTCTGAAAAATCTGAAAAAATCATGAACATTAAGAATTAGGTGTAGATTGAACGAAAATTATTAGCGTTCACCATTTTTAGTGTTCGGTAAAATGGAACACTTATGAAATCACTTCGGCGTCCGTCCGTTCGTCTGTCACAGGCGATTTTCTCTGAAACTATTCGACGTAAAAAATTGAAATTTAGCACAGAGATAGAGTGTAGTGGCACAATTATAGACGTAAAGTGCAAAAAGTTGAATTTTGGTTCTGTGGGTTAATTTCAGGGGGTAAATTCGGAAATGGAAAAAAAATGCAAGGGCATCATGTAGAGTGTCAAATGAAAGCTTATTAAAGCACAAATCCAACAATATACCTATATAATGTTTTTTTAGGAATTTGTTTAAACGATTTTCGGGAAAATCGCTTAAACATTGCTGTCCCCCACCCTAATCCCCAAAAGGATTGCTCAGAAAAATCTGAAAAAAATCATGAATATTGAAATTTAGGTGTAGATTAAGCTAAAATTATCAGGATTAAAAAATTCTAGCGCGATCAATTGGTATAAACAATTTAATTGTTTATTTCCTTTGACTGCTGAAATATTGGTTTTAGAGAAAAAGTGTTTCGACAAAAAATATTTCTTACGATGTAAGGAACAACTTTTGTTTTACACGTTTTCAAAATTTTTGATTTGGCTCAGTCGAAACGCGAGGGTATTACTATTATTGCTGTCTCCCATCTTTATCACCAAGAGGATCACTCAGAAAAATCTGAATAAAATCACGAACATTGAGAATTAGGTGTAGATTAAGCCAAAATTATAAGGATAAAAAAATTTTAGCGCGATAAATTGTTATAAACAATTTAATTGTTTATTTCCCTATAACTGCTGAACGATTGGTTTTAGAGAAAAAGTTCTTTGACAAAAAATATTTCTCACGATGTAAGGAACACTTTTGTCCTTACACGTTTTTTAAAATTTTTAATTTTGCTCAGTCGAAACGCGAGTGAATTACTATTAATAATTTAATTGGGGGCTGATGGCACGGAACATTCATTGTGCAAATATAACTTGGACTTGACCGATTTTTTATATAAAGACCAAAAGTTGCGAGTCGCCAAAGCTTACAGGGTGTTATTTAAGTGCATAGACAAACTTTAAGGGGTAATTCCTTGTATAATTTTAAGACAAAAAGTTCATATAAATATGTGGCCTAAGATCTTCGAGATACAGGGTGTTAATTTGTTCGTTTTTTTTTTCGTTTTTTTAATTTTCCTTTCACAGTTTAATGCAAATTTGGCACAAGTAATACTTTTACCAGTATCTATGAAACTTATTAACATTTAAAATAATCTAAAGGGTTCTCGTTTTTTTTTGTGGCCATGACCACTCTCCATTTTTTTGCTACGACGTCACTGAATAGGTTTGAGAATAAAATCTAATTTATCATTGTATTCTTCAACTTTTCACTCTCTTGAAGTTTTTCACTATCTCTTACGGCCTAGAAGTTATTTTGCAAAAAATAAAAGAATGCAGTGTTGTAAGGTCCATGAGATAACGTTCTTTATTGCCTTTCGAAATCTACAAGGTTGTAATTAAAACTAAAATTAGGCTAATTTAAAGGAAAACTTAACAGAGGAACACTTAACTTAAAGTAGCTGCTGGAAATGGCCACTCCCGACTTCAACGCATGCATTTGTGCGCCTCACCATCGACTGGCGGGCCCGCTCAAAAATACCAAAGTGGACCTTGATAAACGATAAAAAACAATATCAACAATTATGACAGTTGTCAAAACAAATTTGCTGTATTGTACTTTTTGTCAGTTCAAGTAAGAGATTTATTTAGTTTTCTTTTGGTAACGATGGATGAATTTACAAACTCTGAAATGGCAGACATGCATTTTATGTATGGAATGGCTAATGGTAGCGCTCGTGCGGCAAGACGAATGTACCAAGAAAGATTTCCTGAACGTCGCACAGTGGACGCATTTGGCTACATTAGACGCAAAAAAGTCAAGTTAATATCTTACCAATTCTTCTATTTCTAACTGATGACAAATAACCATTGACCCCAAAAATACATTTACTAATCCCCTACCCCTTATATACATTTGTTAATACCTTCGCATTAGCTCAAGAGCACTCCGCCGCGCGCCAGGCGCGTAAGTTTATTTCTTTAATAAATTACAACGTATAAAAAACTTTTTCCAGACCAAATAGAATCTCATAAATAGAAATTCTTAGGATTTAAATGGTATAAAAAGCTAGACAAAGGTCTGTCGCTAATACCAGGACTGCTCGCAACCACACAGCAAAACACTCACATTTCATGCAAATTTCTTAGTGATACATTCCCTATATAATTGAAACAGCAGCTGCATGTGTCGTGAAGGGACACCTGCCGCGACGATGCGTTTTATCTCTTCTCCACTAATAGATATTAGCATAAATAGGAAAAAAAATTATAAAGTTTTGCCGTTTTGAGATTATACGCACCAAGGGAAGAGTTTTTAAAACCAAAAGAGTTCCCAAGTCGCAAGTGGTTGCTTCACCCCCAAAAACCACCCCTAACACGCACTGAGATGCTTTGTGACGTTTTTCTCATAAGCTATTGGTCGCACAGAAAATTTTATTCTTACCAAAAATCATCCTTATTAAATTTTATACAAAAAAGGTTTTTTTGCTATTTTCATTTTTTTAAATGAATTTCGAGCAATAAGCGATTGAAAAGTGGGGTGGAAACAAACACAGGTCGCATTCCCTATTATATTCTCGAAAAGTGATTTAACGTTCACCGTATACACGCGACAGATATAATATTGCAAATTATAGACAAAACATGTTTTTCGTGTAATAGTTTTGTTCTCTGTTTATAATATTTTGACTTCTTTGTACGTTGCTGCTCGTTTCCACACCACCCATGAGTTAGAGCTATCGGCGCGTTTTTTTTAAGTGGTTTCCCCAAGAGGCCTACTCCACTAAGCCTAGTTTGATCTACATGACATCATCTCCAGTGCCTATCATGTACTCAGTATTCGTACAACTTTGCCCACGACAAGTTCCGCACACAGTTGTGCAACGCAATCCAGCTTTAACACAGCCGCATCTTTTACCACAACCTTGTTTGCAGTTGCAAGTGATTAATTATAGAATTGAAGCCGGGGCAGGCGCTTCTGTTGTGTATATAGGTGACAGCGTGGTATTAATTTTCTTCCAGCCACTAAGGTCGGGTTTTAAAGGTTGTTCTCGCCATATTTGTACTTGGAGGTAAGTACGCCGGGAATGTTGATGTGCTGCAGTTGATGTGGGAGGTAATTTTGATAAAACTACGGTGCTATTTGCTTGACCAACTAGCTTATTAAAACATGCGTATTTTTGCTCACTGAGGCTGCCTTCTGATTGTTGAAGTTTGTACAGTTCCAAGATAAACCGTTGTCCGGCTATTTCAATTTCTTCAGGAGGTGACTCAGCGTTGTTGAAAACATCTACGACCCTATCAAGGCCTTTTTTCCTATTGAATATTTGTACGTATTGTTGCTTTCCTTTTCCAAAAAAGCCTGAAGTTGTGTCACAGCCGCTTATAGCGTGAATAAATAAAATTGATTTTTAAAATTACGTAAAATACTAGATGATTGTAAGTCCCGCGAACTGTACGTTCGTCTCTTCACGTTACCTAGGGCCTCTTTTAGAAATATAATATCTCTATCTTCAGGAGAAAGTGCTGTTAACAAAACAAGAAGGTCGACGTCTTGTCCAACAACTAGAACTTGTTCGTTTTGCTCGGATATTTTGATGGCAGTACGAACAATCTGGACATCAGCATCATATACTGCAATTGATGTGCACATATTCTCGCTATTCAGGTGTACAGCAAGCTGAGAAATGAGTCGTTCCTTAATTTTAATATTGCTTAAGAATTTACTTTGCTGTTCGACCAATACGGTATTGTTATCAAAAACGATCTCACGAGTCGTGCGTTTGAGCAATCGCCTTTCAGGCTCGATGTATTTTGTGCTTGTACTATTTTCGGAGTAACCGTCGAATACCACAGTAACGTTTTGACCATAGCGCTTGCGAATGAAGTTGGCATAGGCAGCATAAACATCCCCGAAGGTACCTTCTTTTGGCCACACCATGCGGTGGATAAGACAACCACCGTCGAGAACAAAGTACTTACCTCCAAGTACAAATATGGCGAGAACAATCTTTAAAGCCCAACGTTTGGGGCTGGAAGAAAATTAATACCACGCTGTCACCTATATACACAACAGAAGCGCCTGCCCCGGCTTCAATTCTATTATTAATCACTTGCAACTGCAAACAAGGTTGTGGTAAAAGATGCGGCTGTGTTAAAGCTGGATTGCGTTGCACAACTATGTGCGGAACTTGTCGTGGGCAAAGTTGTACGAATACTGAGTACATGATAGGCACTGGAGACGATGTCATGTAGATCAAACTAGGCTTAGTGGAGTAGGCCTCTTGGGGAAACCACTTAAAAAAAACGCGCCGATAGCTCTAACTCATGGGTGGTGTGGAAACGAGCAGCAACGTACAAAGAAGTCAAAATATTATAAACAGAGAACAAAACTATTACACGAAAAACATGTTTTTGTCTATAATTTGCAATATTATATCTGTCGCGTGTATACGGTGAACGTTAAATCACTTTTCGAGAATATAATACGGAATGCGACCTGTGTTTGTTTCCACCCCACATTTCAATCGCTTATTGCTCGAAATTCATTTAACAAAATGAAAATAGCAAAAAAACCTCTTTTGTAGAAAATTTAATAACGATGATTTTTGGTAAGAATAAAATTTTCTGTGCGACCAATAGTTTATGAGAAAAACGCCACAAATCATCTCAGTGCGTGTTAGGGGTGGTTTTTGGGGGTGAAGCAACCACTTGCGTCTTGGGAACTCTTTTGGTTTTAAAAACTCTTCCCCTAGTGCGTATAATCTCAAAATTCGGCTATTTTAGGTCTAATATCAATGGCCTATAAGGGTAATACTATATTATCGCATGTAGTGGGCGGAGTTATTTCCAGTTAATTGAGACATTACGTCTAAACAGATGCTTTTTAAAATTATGATTTATTTAAAACAGTTAAGTTTTAAGTTTTTACCAGTGAAGTGCGTATTATAAGTGTTTTTGATTTTAGATACGTGGTTTATGTAAGTACATTTTTATTATGATAATGGCTTTTAGGCGACCTTTTAAGGTAGATGAAAGCGAATTACTACATGTTGAATTACCTTCGGTACCGACCGCGGCATCACCAGTCGAAACATGTCCGGAGTTTAATAAAGATTTACATGTTCGAAGTCAACGAATAATTCTAAATATTTACGGCTGTTTCGGTGATGTAAAATACCTGGGAATCCTTCATGATCCCTAGTGGGCTGTCGATCATCCAGGGTACCGCTCAAGTGTGCAGCTAGCCTAAATGTCGAGTGAAAAACAGAAAAAAAAAACAAAGAAACAACAAAACAAGATGTGTCGGAGTGTCGGCTGCAGTGGGATTAAAAAATTCTTGATCTATAAAAAATCGTTGTCAAAAAATTCTTTGCGCAACAATTCAGTCAAATCCGTTGACAAGATAAATTTCGTGTCTTCACTAAGAACAGGATTCTTGCGCGGTACATTGACAAACCATGTGCTCCCAGAGAGCATTCGGGACCTGGAAAGCTAACAAAAAATAAATATTGCAGTTAAAGGACCTATACGGACCTTGCAAAATAAAATTCAACTTGTAATTGGAATAGATTAACTTCGTCGCACAACTCAGCGATTTGGCCGAGCGGCTTGTCCTTGCTACGAGCATCTTGGGAGCGGACGACCGCCGTCCTCCCGCCTTAGTAACGACACTTCCGTCCACAGTGCCGCGGTTGTTGTCTACAAGAAATCTAAACTCCGTCAAAAATTCCAACGTTGAAATGGAAGGTTGTGAGTGGGATTCACGAAAAGTTCGTGGCAGCTAAGGACTAAGCAACTGTCCTTAATCAGTTGCTACTTATAATAACTCAACATGCTTAGTGAGGAGCGTTAACTCCGCTAAGTAAATTTTGAAAAAAGGCGTGTCAGGGAAGATGTCCTTTGTTTATAAAATTCGCGTCTTGAGACAGGACACACTTGATCCCTCCGACACTAGTAAAGGGACAGGCCGAATGGCTTTACCTTGCTAGCTGTAACGCGTAAGGCGATTCAACCTGTATACATGTCTTGGGGAAGATGGTTTGAAGGAGGAAAAGTATTCCAAAATGCTGCTGAGAAATGGACAACTTTAATCGGACAATTAACCGAATTGGGCCGAGCGGTGGGTGTTTTGCTATGAGTGTCTGGCAGGACAATCCATGAATAGAGTCTCTATACAGGAAAGAGGACGAACGTCTTCCGCCTTAGTAATTAAATTCAGTGTGGCGGTCTCCGTGGTTGTCGTTACGATTGAGTGAAACGCATGAAAGACATGCACTCCGCGTCTCGAAATTAGACGCAGGCTTTTGTACTCAGATGTAGGAAGTCTATACTTGGTACTTGATAATTTGGGATAAATCAACGTTCTTGGTCAAGGGAGTCTTGCACCCACTAGAGGGACCAGAACGGTATTCACGAAACGGTAAAAATGGTTTCTTAGACAGGTACTTAGTGTTCTAAGTTATAATTCCAGGAAAAATAATTATAGTCAAGAGTCGTGGCCCTGGCTAATAACGACAAGAAAGTGACATGCATAATGCATCCGAGCCATTATGTGTGTCCTTGGTTCTCAGCTGAATAGCTGATCTCCATCGCGCGTCGTAAAGGTACGCCCATACTTGCGCGCCTGGGGAGCGGACGACGGTGTAAATATAATATAGTTACACTTACTACAAAACGATCATAAAAATAACAACGTATTTATGCCACTAATTTAAAGTCTTAATTATCGGTCGACGGTACGCCTATGAATACAATTATTTCTATGGTTAACATCGTTTTTGCAGATTCAGTTAGGTTTTGATATACTTATAAATAATATTTGGTTAAACAGTAAAACTTTTTATTGTGTCCCATCTTAAATTGGTTAGAATATTTTGGGACGCCTATGTCTAGACCTTATCGGCACTGTTGTGTTAAAGGTGTCGGCTGCGTCACTTTTTTTTGCGGTTTCACTTACTATTGGAAGCACTATAATTACAAAGAAGAAAGTATGTACTAAGTAAAGATATTATATAGTAGATGTAATGTTAATATAGAAAAAAAGGCAAAAAAATATAAGTAGCTTTTGCTTTTTTGTTTTAATTATAAATTGTGAAAATACTTAAGACAATCTAAACATGAAGGTATCTTTTGTTCTCAATCATTTATAGCCTAATAAATAAGTTGAGGTATCTACTTCTAGAAACCGAAGTTGGTTGATTTCGCACGACTTTGCATAATAGTTTTTTTGTCATTTTAGGGAATAGGTATTTATTGGTATTTATGGGTATTTATAGGTATTTATCAAACCATTGAGTTTAGATATATAGCGTTTATTACAAAACATGTTAAGAATTATGGATTGAATTCCAAAATATTTTAATATACCTACAGGGAGATCCACTTAAAGAAAAGCAAAAATGGCGCCTCGACTCCATCTTGACTTTGACAACGATCCAATTTGTATAAAAAAAGATATTATTTATACAACCTTTGATGTATACCGAGTGATATGTTATTAATTCCTTCGATAGCTGTAGTTTGTTTTATGGTTCAGTGAAATTGGCGGAAACAAAGAGAGGATGACTTACCGATCTGGTGTCAGTCCACTGGATCATGGGGGCCCCCTGGATGTGCTACTCTGAAGATGTCCTTTGGGTCATGTCATAACTAGCACTTAAAAGTAGTCTTAAACTAAATTACTTGTAATTTGCAGGCACTCTATGGTTTTCACTAGCGAGTGCATTGAGAAGCGTGTATGCGGGTGTTATTTTGTTAAGAGCATTCATCATCAGCTGATACATACTAATTTGTTTCAAAGAATAGCACCAAAACTAACCAACGAAATGATACTAAATTTTGGAAATATATTCTAATTTTATAGAAGAATGAGGGAAAGTCATTTAAAAAGAAAAAATTATTTATTAAATTTTTGTTATTTTGTAATATTTATTTTTTTAAAGACTTTCCCTCATTGTTCGCCATTTTCTCTATAATTTATGCTGATACCGAATTTTTAATTAAACCTTTAGTTTTGGTGCTATTCTTTGAAACAAATTAGTATGTATCAGCTGATGATGAATGCTCTTAAGTTGAGGTTTTTTAATGCCGAAGCGAGACTTCCACTCCCGTGCATGGCGATAAGAAGTCACCTCTCCGGTAAAAGCCAAACTACTGAAATTGTCAACACTAGATATTTAAGTTAATATTAAGTTAGGTTAAACAAAAAAGTGCAGATGGCGCAATTAGTATCAAATGTTAAATTATATTAGTCTTACGGGAATTATATGAATATGTTACAGGACTAAATTTAAATTAAATAAAGTTAAACTTAAACCAAAGGAAAACGAACCACCGAGTTTTAATTATTTATCTTGATTGGTTAAAAATATAACAGGGGGGGGGGGGTGTTATACTTTAGACGCGCACTGTATAGTTCCCATAATTATCAGAATTGTGTTCTTTACGTAAACTTATCCCGTTATTCTTGCACATAAAAGACTGTCGGTCTTCTCTCAAAAAATGATATTGCACAATGTCTAACCCATATTTTTTTATGTAAGACATCCCACGCAGCCCTCAAGCCTAAGTACGAACGACCCGTGGGCGTCTGAAGAGAAGGATTGGAGGTTGGGACGGAAGGGTATTTTAACTTTTTGAAATTGAGAATTTTGGAAGAGTTAGTAGGATTTCTTTCTTTAAAGGCAATGTAATAAAAATATTATTTCCTCAAACTTGTTACATAGAAATGTTGTTAAGAGACCTATCAACACAACGACCTAGCTCACTGTTCTTTTTATGGCCATGTGTTTTATTATCAGTGGTATGCAGTGTTTAATTTTTTTTTTCAGGGGCCATACCTAGCTCATTATCGCGAAGCGCCATTTACGACTATTTTTCCCCAATCCGAAGTCAAATCAGGATCCACCGATTTTAACATATGCAGTACATTTTACAACACCCCGCACATATATATATATATATATATATATATATATATATATATATATATATATATATATATATCAATATGTCACGACGGGTATTGGATTACATGACAGGGACATGTAAGAGTTATTTTTTTAAATTACACATTTTTTTAAATAACTGTTTTTTCTCTTTTCACGTAAAATACTCTGGTATGATTTAATATCTCTGATAAGAAATAACAGATTAGTCCTTCAAAGACCTTAAAGTTTTCAAGGTGCGTATAATAAAAACATCTTGCAATTATTGTAGAAAAATGTTCACTGTTAAGAACGTAGAATTTCAGATGTGTCCAGATTTTAATGTTTACTGTCATATTGTACTGTTTTTGTAAATTGTTTTAACTAATAATGTATTTTTAGGTCTTTTATCAAACTGAATAAAAAAAAATATGACCCGAAAAAGGGTCGAAACGTCAATGGACTTTTAATATAAAAAAATGTTTTTACAATGAACCTAATCCCAAGAAACAAACAACAAAAAAATATATAAGCAAGGAAAATCGTGGCTAATCGTACAAAACCAGTAAGTTACGTTCTTGCATTAAAGTACAGGGAGTCCAAGACCTAATGGATAACCCCAGGCCGGTAGACACTTAGCGCTTTCACCCTTGTTAGGGATCATCGGACTGAATTAACCCTTTGGCACTTTCCACAAAAGTGTAAGTCAGTCCGATGATCCCCCACAAGGGTGTAAGCGCTAACTGTCTACCGGCCCGGGGTTATCCATTAGGTTTTGGACTCCCCGTACTTTAATGCAAGAACGTAACCTACTGGTTTTGTCCGATTAGCCACGATTTTCCTTGCTCATATTATTTCGGACGTTAAACCCCTTTTTCTTATATATACATATATATATATATATATATATATATATATATATATATATATATATATATATATATATATATATATATATATATATATATATATATATATATTTGAACGTAGACTTTCACGGATGGAGAAATGTGAAGAAATATTGATCCGGGAGTGCATCCGTTCGTTTGTTAAATTCCTATTGGAATCTGGCAGACGTTTCGCCAAGGTCTCACTTGGCATTATCAATGCTTACTCGTTGCTGTCAAGTCGTAAACTGATGAGTCTTTGTCGTGACTCTTGTTGTGAATGTTACCAAACTTCACAATAAAACCTAAAAAATGGCTAAAATAACAATTGTACGAGTACAAAACGTTAAAAAGTCAAAAAGCGCATATAAAATCTCCAAGTTAAATGATCGCTGCTGCATCAGACTTGCTATTTTATATGGGAGGCGGAGCGACCGCCTGTTCGAAGCGCGAGGCGCCAATCACGCCGCGACAAAACTCGCGAGCGCGATCAGCGAAAGTCAGAGCTGAAGAATCAATTGTCTGAACCGGTAGTGTCCTTACGAGCTCGAAAGATTGTCTGATTAGTACCTAGCACGCAGCACAAAGCTAGTGAACCTTAGAGAATCAACCAGTCTAAGTCGAAACACGGGGTAATCTTGCGAGATTAGCCTGGACGTCGGCTTAGTGAACAAGTTAATAAAAAGTAAATTAACGCAGCCGCGATTAGGGTAAAAGTAATTCAGTGACGATAGGCACTCTTCGAAAAGCCAGGAGGCTTAAGGTTAAGAATTCGTCTCTGCGTACGAGCGATTCTTGTAAGTAACCTGTAGGTTGGAGCAGGGATAAAAAATCCACATCAGAAAGAAATTCGCAACAAAGTGCCTTTTCCGAACTGATAGACGCCAAACCGTAGATCAGCCAAATCCTCAGTCTTGGATAGCGTTCCAGTCTGTCGAAAATAACTGATATAGACAATCTCTCACTCTCTTAAGTTTCATACTAAAAACTTAGCAATACTTCATTGAAAGTAGAAAACTTCGAAAAAGACTTCATCAAAAGTTAAACTTCGAAAAATTCACAAAAGTCAGGTCGACTAACGTGGAAAACAATCAACGTCAGCGCGTTAAAAAAGAAGCCAGAACAAGGAATCTCGGTACAGAACGAAAAGATTCTCTCCGACAAAAAAATTCCCGATCAAAGACAAAAAACAATTCTCGAATTAAGACAATTCTAGAAAAACCCTGTAGAGTAGCAACTCTAAAAATAAGTTCTTAAAAGTGAAAAAGTGCATAAGACTGCCCCGTGCCTTATTCAGCTTAAAAGAAAAAACATTAAAGATAAAACATAGACTGCATCCAGCTTGTTTTAAAAACAGTTCCGTAAAAATTTTTTAGACTGTCGTTACAGCTAAATTTTTGTAAATCGCAAAAAACCGAACTTAGAAAATTTTTTTAAAGAGTGCTAACAAAGTTACTTTCAAAAAATTTTAAATTGAGACAAAAAGTATTCAGTTCCTTGCAAATAAAATTCACAGAACTCGAATAGCTGTGTTATTATTGCACCGAGCCTGGTAAAACCTTTTGTAAAAGTCACCGTTGGTTCAAATCCAAGTTGTGACCAAAAAACTTTTTATTTTTTCTTTTGCATTCAAGTGGCCAGACGTCACGCAAAATAAAATAAAAAAGAGAAAAAATTCAAAATTACAATTTTCACAAAATAAAACAATTTTGATTTGAAAGATAATTTTAAAATTAGTGGATGGATAAGGCTCTATTTTAACCCTACCTCCACCTTACTGTATACTATTTCCATAGATCGCTGGTTTAGCATCATCTCATTTGCGCAATCTCCTGCAGCTGCGACTTGTAGACATTGAAAGACGTTAGTTTCACTAAACACTTTGTATATTTACAGTTATTTACATATTTACATAACACAACTATTAACTTTGACAATTGTGCAAAATTTCATGTCCATAACATTTCGAGATCTTACTTTTTGAAGTAAAATCAATAGAATTTATTATAACGAAGTAGTATTGATATGACGGAGTTTTTATTATAACGAAGTTTATTACGACGTAGCTGAGTTAAGGATCATTTATCCTTGGTTGGCTTTTAGGCCGAAAATTCTTACTGCTTGGCTCGAAAGAGAATCAGGACGCTGCCTGTAGAAATGTGGGTTTAATTACCCGAATACAGAAGGTTCTGAAAACCCGAATAGAAGGGACTTTTTCCCTAGAATATAGGCGTTTTGCCTTAAGAAACAGTGGTTATAATAACCCAGAAAATGAGAGCGGACTATCTTTTCCCGAACTCACTACACTTTGCACCTAACTGTGCGATACTTGGTCATACTTCTGACCGACTTTTATTTCTGTGCCTGCGGCACAACCGTTTTAGTTTGAGTTGACTGAAGAACTGACTCGTCTCTCCGACGCGGCTGATTTTTAATGAAAAGTACGATCCCTTCAGAGAAGGGTTTGGCCAGCCTTGGCCAATTACAGGTTGCGTGGCTATGGGGCTTACTAATGATATCCAAGCTGATACCTTTTGATTCGCGAAGGGGTTGTTCTTATACTTCGGTACAAGGAAGTGAAGAGGCAGGAGTTTTAAGTTGGTAGCCATACTTGCTAGTTTTTTATGCATATACTAGAAGTATATTTTTAGAACGAAAAGGTAATAAAACTAAAAGATAAGAGAATTTCAAAGGAAAATAAGCCTTTGATATTCGACGAACAAAGGGGCCGGTTCTAGAAAGACAAAATTAAAGAAAGATTTTATTTAGATATTTTTACTGAAAGGGTCTTTATGTTTCGCCGATAACTGCGTATTTTGAGGCGGTTAAATTAGCAAGGTAGAAGTAAAAGTTTAAGATTGTTTTATTTGAAGGGGATTTTATACGTGCTTGGTTAATATTTATGTAGAAATAAAAAATAGAATTATAGAAATTAAATAACGTTGGGTGTCCCCAACATACTCCCCCCTGTTGAAGGCTTTTGGCTTCAAAATCAAGGAAAAAGTTGTAAAAGGTTGAGCTTACTCACTCACGCATAAGAAGTTCAATTTAATTCCCGGTGGTATTGGTCTCCATTTGAGTTGTAGATTCAACTTTCGAATTTGAACCATTCTGTATTATGAGAAAATTGCCCATCAGCTAGTATGGTCACTGATGAACCGACTGAGAAGGTAAGGAGGGTTCTGATGACCGGAATAAGGAGGGTTCTGAAGACCCGAACAAGGAAGGTTCTAAGACCTGAACAAGGAAGGTTCTAAGACCTGAACACGGAAGGTTCTAAGACCTGAACAAGGAAGGTTCTAAGACCTGAACACGGAGGGTTCTGAAGACCCGAACGAGGAAGGTTCTAAGACCTGAACACGGAGGGTTTTGAAGACCCGGACACGGAGGGTTCTGAAGACCCGAACACGGAGGGTTCTGAAGACCCGAACGAGGAAGGTTCTAAGACCTGAACACGGAGGGTTCTGAAGACCCGAACACGGAGGGTTTTGAAGACCCGAACACGGAGGGTTCTGAAGACCCGAACAGTGCGAGAAGAGTTTTACTGCACTCGTCACTACACGCATACACAATACAGAATGATCATTGGAGAATTGGGGGAATTAATTATTCTTTAGTGACACTGGTTTCTATACCAAGGTCATCGTAAGGTAAGGGAGAAATAAATGGCCTGTCACGCCACTGAATATTTTGTCCGTTTTTTGGACGTCTGTTTAGAGTACGAAGCTGAATAACTTTAGAGTTTTCAGAAACTATGCATCGTGAAGGGACGTTGCCAGATATTATCCAGCCTAAATGGGTATTGAGTAAGGTGGGAAATCCATTTCCCAAACTATGGACACCTGTAGTCATAACAGAATAGAAAAAATCTGCACCGAGAAGCATGTCAATATCTGACGGAATGGAAAAGCTAGGATCAGCAAGGTCTGCAGCGATTTCTTCTGGAACTTGCAATTTATTTGCTTGAATCGGTGCCTGCGGAAGTTTATAGGTTATATTATCTAACAGCACGCAAGAAACCAGAAATCTTTTACTATTATCTTTTTTGGAATGAATGCACACATCTGCCATTTTATTTGACAAGATGCTGTTTTGAGAAACGCCTGAAATATTTAAATCTTTTCGGTAAGGGGAACACTGAAGCTTATCTACTAATTTTTGTGTCATGAATGAACTCTGGCTTCCACTATCCAAAAGAACTTTTGCGTTAACGGGGTTACCTTGCTTTGAATACAAAGTGACTTGGGCTGTTGCTAGGAGCACTTGCGATTCTTTAGTTGAGAGTGCTGAGAGTGAGATTGACTTATTTGCATTCGGTGCTGCTTGCCGATTAGCAGACTGAGATTTTTGAGAACCACGATTTTGATCTCTTGGTACGAAATTTTGTGAGTTTTGGGAGTTATTGGTGTTTCTTAAAGAATTTCGATTGTTTAATAAAATGTACTGTGAATTATTTTGAATTTGAGAATCATTGTTTTGAATTTCTGTGTTTTGAGAATTTTGCACACCCTGTACATTATTCTTAAATTTTACATTTTGATGTAAAAGAGTGTGATGTTTTTTATAACAAATTTTACATTTTTGTATGGACTCACAGTCCTGAATTTTATGACGACCTAAACAATTGTAACACAAATGTTTTACTTTTATAAATTTATTCTTTTTGATATTGGAAAGTCGTGAGAACTTTAAACACGAATAAATCCTATGTCCTGTGACTCTACAAAATACGCAATTTTTAACTTGCACTAGTTTATCGGGTTGAAGACCCGTATGTAAAGAAATTATTTCATTTTCAACTTGTTCGTTGGGTTGAAGACCCGTATGCAGAGAAATCTTATCGCTTTGTCGTGGAGGTCGTGAGTCGCTACTCATCAAATTTTCATACACTGTGCATCGTTTTTCCAAGAATTCGAAAAACTCTTCCAATGCGGGTAGGTCGTCAAGGTCACGATCTAGTTCGAAAGCTCTTCTAGTGCCAAAATCTAATTTCTTTTCGAACATGAAAACTAACAAATATTCAAAAAGATCTTTGTCATCGAGGTTAAATTTTTTAAGGGCTTCAATATGTTTTCTTAAATTTGCAATAAAATCTCGTAACGTTACCGAAGTACATTTAGTAATAGGCGGTATATCCAAAATATTATTCAAATAACTATTAATAGCACAAGTCAAATTTTCATACCTTTTCTTCAAAATGTTAATAGCAACTTGAAAATTGTCTCCTATTAATTCCAATGAATCAATTAATTTAAGCGCTTCGCCCCTGAGTGCAGATTTCAAATAAGCAAATCTCTGAATGTCCGTTAATCCTGAATGATTAATAACTAATGCTGAAAATAATTCCATAAATGACTTAAATTCGGAGATTTCCCCATCAAAAGGCGATATTTTCAAATCTGGCAGTTTGACATTAGGTATACTTGGCACCTGAACTGGGCTAGGCGGCCTACTCTGCGCATTGGCTGTTGAAGAGTATTTTTGAACATATTTTTTAATTATTGCCAAAGTACAACAGTTTTTATCTTCTACTTCGCCTCTTTCGTCAGTGTCGTCTGGGTCTAAATTTTCTATGCCATCTTGAGCATCAGAATACTTTTCAGAAGCCTTTCTTAAAATTTCTTCTCGCGACTGAAATTGTTCGAAATCGACTAGATCATCTTTATTCAATTCAACCCAATTTTTGACACGAGTAATTTGAGCTTTTGCAATTTTGCGAAAATTTTTTAAAGTGTCTAAATCCATTTTTGTACAGTGAAAATATTTTAAATTAGTTTAAAAGGAATTTTTTAAAAATGTTACTCTTTTTTGATCACACCCGGTATTCTTAATTTTTAATAGAAATGCAAAAAATATTTATTTTAAAAATAAATATTAAAATTTTTAAATATTTTTATTTTTGGTACAACCCGTATAATAAACAAACCTTTTTTGAACCAGGTAGGTAGGTAGCTAAATGTCAGAGTAAACCCCTATATGTTTTTATAAATTAAGATCAAAAATAACAACAAATAGTACTTACTATTTGTACACCACCATATAGAAAAATCAAATCAAATATGATCAATGACAAAACACTAATCTTATATATTTTACAAAAAACAGATCATAAAAAATATCAAATTAACAATCCACAAATTAACTTACCTGGCATCTACTGCCCAAGTATACTTCATAAAATAAAATTGAAATAGTACCTTTAAAAAAGCAAATATATAATTTTTGAATACTTTTGCAGAACACTGTATTAGTGTTATTATAAAAAAAATTTAAATTAGCCTTGCAAACAATTTGAATTGTTCTACAAAAATTATCCAAGACGAAATAAATATGTTGAAACACACTAGACTACAACATTTTATAGGTATTGATCAGTTATTTTACAAAAATCAACAATTAAATTTTTTGGTACACTATGTACGCCAAGGTAACAATCCAACAAAAAATGAACCAGTCAGAAATATTTATGTTTATTAGAAAAATGGCATAAAATTAAGAGATTACTGTTTTTTAAATTTTATTCACTTTTTGCTTGACTTTTTTACCTATTTAAATTATTCAAATTTAAATAAACACACTTAAAATATATTTGTAAACAAACAATATTTACTAAAAAACCGAAAAGACACTTGCTTTATATTTAACGATTTGAAAAACACTGGTTTTAAACCGAAATTGAAATTTAAACGGCACTGAAACCTTCCGACGGCAAACTAAATTTGCTTGTTAAGAGAAGTTATTGTTTTTATTTGATTGTCACTCTGACAGATGCTGTCACTTTGACATATGATGTTCTGACGGAAGCTGTCACTCTGACAGAATGATTAGAAAGTTTTTACTTTATTGTTTTTGTGAAATTTGATGTCACGAACTTGTTTAAATGAAATGTTTTTACTTTTGTACTTACTTGAACGTCTCTACTTCTTTACGTGAAGTTTCTGTATTTTTCTTGAAATGAATGGCTTTTCTGGCTTGAAATAACCAAAATTGGATGAATAATCCGGCTCGAAGGACCAAAAATTAATGGATAAGGCTCTATTTTAACCCTACCTCCACCTTACTGTATACTATTTCCATAGATCGCTGGTTTAGCATCATCTCATTTGCGCAATCTCCTGCAGCTGCGACTTGTAGACATTGAAAGACGTTAGTTTCACTAAACACTTTGTATATTTACAGTTATTTACATATTTACATAACACAACTATTAACTTTGACAATTGTGCAAAATTTCATGTCTTCATAACATTTCGAGATCTTACTTTTTGAAGTAAAATCAACAGAATTTATTATAACGAAGTAGTATTGATATGACGGAGTTTTTATTATAACGAAGTTTATTACGACGTAGCTGAGTTAAGGATCATTTATCCTTGGTTGGCTTTTAGGCCGAAAATTCTTACTGCTTGGCTCGAAAGAGAATCAGGACGCTGCCTGTAGAAATGTGGGTTTAATTACCCGAATACAGAAGGTTCTGAAAACCCGAATAGAAGGGACTTTTTTCCCTAGAATATAGGCGTTTTGCCTTAAGAAACAATGGTTATAATAACCCAGAAAATGAGAGCGGACTATCTTTTCCCGAACTCACTACACTTTGCACCTAACTGTGCGATACTTGGTCATACTTCTGACCGACTTTTATTTCTGTGCCTGCGGCACAACCGTTTTAGTTTGAGTTGACTGAAGAACTGACTCGTCTCTCCGACGCGGCTGATTTTTAATGAAAAGTACGATCCCTTCAGAGAAGGATTTGGCCAGCCTTGGCCAATTACAGGTTGCGTGGCTATGGGGCTTACTAATGATATCCAAGCTGATACCTTTTGATTCGCGAAGGGGTTGTTCTTATACTTCGGTACAAGGAAGTGAAGAGGCAGGGAGTTTTAAGTTGGTAGCCATACTTGCTAGTTTTTTATGCATATACTAGAAGTATATTTTTAGAACGAAAAGGTAATAAAACTAAAACATAAGAGAATTTCAAAGGAAAATAAGCCTTTGATATTCGACGAACAAAGGGGCCGGTTCTAGAAAGACAAAATTAAAGAAAGATTTTATTTAGATATTTTTACTGAAAGGGTCTTTATGTTTCGCCGATAACTGCGTATTTTGAGGCGGTTAAATTAGCAAGGTAGAAGTAAAAGTTTAAGATTGTTTTATTTGAAGGGGATTTTATACGTGCTTGGTTAATATTTATGTAGAAATAAAAAATAGAATTATAGAAATTAAATAACGTTGGGTGTCCCCAACAATTAGTTTTAAGAGAAATTGTATAAAGTCAAAAAACTCTTGTAAATAGTAAGTAAGTTAGCTCTGGGCAATTCAAAAATTGTAAAAGGCCTTACTTCGGACAAAAACAAGACAAAAGACTAGCGTGAACAGAAAACTGACAAACACACCTTCCCCCGAGTAAAAACTTCTTGCATTTGATTTACCACCAAAGTTAAGTCAAAATTCCAAGCGCAAACTCAGCCCCTTCAGAGTCAAAAATTGACCACAGAAAAAATGAATCCACACATTGAAAAATCTTTTCTTTGCGATTCTTTGAGGGCGGAAGAAAATTCAAGTCTTCCGGGTGGTAGGCGGGACCCTCCCCTGACAATGACAAATCTTGACGTTTCACGAAAAGAAACCCCAAATACAAATCCATTTGTTAATTCAGCGACGTACTTTTGGGAATCCCCAACTGTACAAAACAGAAACGAAGATGGAAGTGACTTTGAAAGTTATATTAAAAAATTAATATTGAACTTTGAAAAGAAGTCAGAAAGCTCGGAAAGTGTGGTCTTTCAGAGACACATTCCACCGGTACTTCCATGTTCGTCCACTCCCCTGGTGGGACAAGAACCGCTAGAAAATCCAATAAATAACAGAGACGCATATCGTAATCAAGACTACGCGGTTTTAGATAATGTATCGACGCACCAGAGAATCAACAGCATTCCGAGGTGTAATTCACAAAACCTAAGCCGCGTACCAAAGCAACACTCTCGATATTTATAGCCTGCGCCGGAGGTTGTAGCGGTTCTGGTTGGCTGGCGTTGGCTCCGCCCCCTCAGTCGTTGCTTCGTTGGCTGTTTGTTGTGATGAGGTTGCGAGTTGATGCGCTTCGGCTTGCCGTTTTACTATTGTCTTCCATGTACTGGACAAATGCAGAGCGTCATCCCTTTTGTTTAGATGACCGGTCTTTTCTATTTCGATGGCTTCTCGTATTATTCTAGTTTTGTAGTTTTCGACGTTTGCCAGTTGTCTGCAGCTATCAAAGTTGATTTTGTGTCCTGTTTGATGTTGATGTTGAAACAGGGCCGATGTAGTTTGTTTGTTTCTGATAGCCAATTTGTGTTCTTCTAACCTGGCTGAAATTCGTCTGTTGGTTTGTCCGACGTACATTTTATTGCAGGTACCGCATGCTACACTATACACACCTTGGTTTTCTAGTTTAATTTTCTGTTTTGGATTTTTTAATGTTGTTCTTATGGTTTGATGTGGTTTATATACAGTGGATATATTATGCTTACGAAGAATGCGACCAATCCGATCAGTAGTTCCTTTAATGTATGGCAATATGGTTTTTGGTCTGCTTTCCGAGTCTTCCTGTTGTTTCTGTCTTGGATGCTGTTGCCGTTCTATTGCTTTTCTAATTGTGTTGTCTTTATATCCAATAAATATTTATATACCTGCAATAAAATGTACGTCGGACAAACCAACCGACGAATTTCAGCCAGGTTAGAAGAACACAAACTGGCTATCAGAAACAAACAAACTACATCGGCCCTGTTTCAACATCAACATCACACAGGACACAAAATCAACTTTGATAGCTGCAGACAACTGGCAAACGTCGAAAACTACAAAACTAGAATAATACGAGAAGCCATCGAAATAGAAAAGACCGGTCATCTAAACAAAAGGGACGACGCTCTGCATTTGTCCAGTACATGGAAGACAATAGTAAAACGGCAAGCCGAAGCGCATCAACTCGCAACCACATCACAACAAACAGCCAACGAAGCAACGACTGAGGGGGCGGAGCCAACGCCAGCCAACCAGAACCGCTACAACCTCCCGCGCAGGCTATAAATATCGAGAGTCACGACAAAGACTCATCAGTTTACGACTTGACAGCAACGAGTAAGCATTGATAATGCCAAGTGAGACCTTGGCGAAACGTCTGCCATATTCAAATAGGAGTTTAACAAACGAACGGATGCACTCCCGGATCAATATTTCTTCATATATATATATATATATATATATATATATATATATATATATATATATATATATATATATATATATATATATATATATATATATATATATATATATATATATATATAGGGTGTTATCAAATTCTCTGCATATATTGACATGACTGACTCCTGAGGTAGTCTACAGGCATACCCAATACTTTTTTTCCTTAAATCGAACATTTTCAAAAATACCCTAAAACCAGGCCATATTCGACGCACCTGCCTGGGCGAACCCATGGCCCGACATAAAGCCTGGCAGAAAATTGCGGAAAACTTGAAACAATTGAATTTGTTGTAACGTTGCCAGACATATAAATCTTTAGGTATAATTTATTTTCTGTTTTAAGCGTAATTTAAGAAACAGGTAAAAAAAGTAAACCTGATCCTAAATCCTAAGCTCAGAGAAAACAATTAGTAAAAAGGCCACTGCGAAATCACTCCTTTTTATCGGCAGCCTTAGTTTTAACCAATATTTGCCTAACATAATTTAAATATCAATAAGTAAAACAAAAAAATAAGTTTCAAAGAATGATACTTATCTAGTAGAGAATAGGTATGTTGAAAATGTTTTCCATTATTTGCTTCCAAACAAGCGTGCGTCCGTAGCGTATTGTCCAGAACCAGTTGAAGGATATTTGTTAGGATAATTTCAATAAACACTGGAATCAAAGTACAAACGAATTTTTTATTGTTAATGAGCAAAAGTAAAAATTATCAGCTTAAATAGAAGACTTTGTTGAACACACTACACTAATTACTTAAAACTTTCTTCTCAAGTTAAACAAGAAAACAGTATTGATATCATTAAAGCTTTGGAAACGGTATTCCAGGGATGGCTCTAACCTACTTGGAAATAAAATTGGGATCCGATTTGAAAATAAAATACAAATGTTTATTTACTCACTCTGTGTAATTTGAAAATGCGAAATACGAAAATACTTCGGTAAAAGTAATATAACATACAGGGTGTCTAAAAAGTATTAGTATGGGTAAATATCTTTGCTATTAATATAGATAGAGACCCCAAATTGTAGTTGTGTCCTATTGGTTAATAAATCTACTTTTTTTCAGGCAATTTGACTTTTTCAACCCCCTTGGGGGTGACGCTAGGGAGTTGAGGTCAAAAATTTTGAATGCAAACCTATGCCGTGTGGTCCCTTCTTTTAAAAGTCTTCGAAAAAGAAACATTTTACCGCAAACCCCGTATTTTAATTCATTTTTAAATGGCAAGAGAAAATTGAGTGGCATTTTAATCCTCCTTCTGCGCCTCGTTTTGGCGGACTTAGGGAGGCTGGAGTGAAAGCTATCAAAACGCATTTGACACGTGTCATCGGGCAACAAGTACTAACATACGAGAGATTTTTTAATATATTAACTTTAACTGAATCTGTTTTACATTCCCGCCCTCTAACCGTAATGAGCGCGGATCCCGAGGATAGAAATGCGCTTATTCCGGGACATTTTTTAACGTTGGAAACTTTGTCACCTTTGTCTACTCCAGATAGGACCAACAAACCGTTTATCGCGCTGGCAGCTCTTGCAACGTTTGCACCGGGATTTCTGGAATCGCTGGCATACGGAATATTTACACTGTTTACAACAAAGATCTAAATGACTCACTGATGCTTCAATTCCCCTTATGGGAACTCTTGTTTTAATTAAAACGGACAATGCTCTTCCAAACCAATGAATCTGGTCGCATTGTAACGTTAAATCCTAGCGCAGACCGTGTAGCACGAGTGGCTACGGGTAAAACTAAGAGCGGCACCCGCGTGCGTCCTTTGGTCAAACTTTGACCTTTGCCCATAGACCAAAACACTCAATAATGACATATTTATTTATTTTTTGTTTTCATTTTCCTGTTTGATTTTTTTTCTTGTTAAAATTTAGTTTTAATGTTAAAATGTCTGTTCTAAAAACATGCATTTTAGCGGGGCGGAATGTTCCGGTCCCACCCTTTGAAACGCCCCTGTAGATGAGGAATAAAATTTACTCAAGAACAGTTGCGAATGTACCTAACATCCAAGATAGCTTCTACCTTAACATTGGGAGAAATAAATCAAGAGCAAGAAAAAGTAGCAGCAGTGCCAAGTGAAAACGACACTAATACTTGTGTTTCCACCACCTCTCGACCCATAAGTAAATAAGCGGATACTTAGGGGAGAACGGGGGAATGGCGTTCACGGGGGAATTGCGGTCACCGCAATATCTCGAAAAACATTTTAAATAATGCCGCGAAATACATGGTGCTCCCTAGTGTGCAACATTTAAGTTACGATGGACGCCACTCGGCAGGCTTCAGTTGCATTGCAAACGTTGAAGAGTCATTTTGTGTTTATCTTGATAAGACCTATAATAAAGTACGTGTGGTTTTTAACGTTTTAAATCAAATATTTTGGATAACTTCACTGCGAAATATTTTTTTGTCAAGGTACGTACTACCCTCTATATTGCTATGTGTATGGTTTGCTCCATTTTTTTTTTGTTTATTTTTAATTTTTTTTTACATTTATGTAGACGGGTCGGGGTAATGACGATCAGTGACCGTCATTACCCCTTATGGCGATTAGTCGACAAATTATTTTATTTCTGTTTATTTTATTTGCAGATGCCAAGAAATTATAAGCGGAAAACTGAGAAAGCGAGTTGGACTGCAGATGATATGTCAAATGCCATTGATGATGTTAGGAATGGACTAAGTCAAAGACAAGCGGCAAAAAATCACCACATTCCGTTCACTACGTTCCAACAGAGGTACAAGACGCTAGGGGCGGGTGCTCCAAGTATGGGAAGAAAACCTGTGTTCACAAAAGAGCAAGAAGCTGAAATTAGTACTAACGTCAAGGCACTGGCTAATATGTATTACGGAGTTACTCCATTGCAGTTGCGTAAGTTGGTTTTTGAATATGCTGAGAGACTCCACATAGAACACTCGTTTAATAAGGAAAAACGTCTGGTAGGCATAGACTGGTTGGAAGGATTTCTTAAAAGAAATTCATCGCTTTCAGGGAGAAAACCGGAGGCAACCAGCCTTAATAGGGCAAGGGGATTCAACAAGACTGAAGTAAATTTGTTTTTTAAAAATCTTGAGAAGCTTATGTCGAAATACCAGTTTCCTCCCCACAAAATATATAATATGGATGAAAGTGGCTTTACGACCGTACACGAAACGGGCAAAATTATAGGAATAAAAGGGCAGAAAAGATTGGGTTCCATAACATCTGGAGAAAGGGGAAAAACGACTACCATAATTTGTTGTATGAGTGCAGCTGGAAGTTACGTGCCCCCAATGTTTATCTACGCTCGACAGCGAATGGTTCCAACACTACAGGTTAATGGACCTCCCGGTGCAATATACAATTGCTCTATAAATGGTTGGACGAACGAAAATCTTTTCACGG